>WHYT01015939.1:0-191406 GCA_009806455.1 Tetrax tetrax | reverse complement strand
AAAAAAAAAAAAAAAAAAAAAAAAAGGTCTTGACAGATCAGTGCTTCGTAGCTACAGCCTGTTCTCCAGCCTTCAAGAAGGGGAGGAAGGAGAAATGATAGTTTGAAATTGTATAGTTTGACTTTTCATTTTTTCCTAGCTTTCTGTTGGGCAAATGATTCACTTGGCTCTTCCAGAGCCCAAGTCACAGCTGTAAGTAACAGTCCTTACTTGCCACTGTATTTCCTGTATGAGATGCTGATATTTATAGCAACTTTCTCAGTTCCTCACCTAGCTGACTGGTTATTGACGGAGCAGTAGTGGAAGGCAACTACTCCATCTGAGATTTTTGTAACAAATTACTTGTGGACAATCATTGGCCGACAACACAGTGAATCAGAGGAAATTATTGTTTATAGTTTGCAGAACACATGTGACACTGAGCATGTTTGAAAGCAAAGTACCTGCCTTCAGTAGCTTAGATTCAAATTAGCTGAGACAGCAGAAGAGGAGGGAGGGAGGGCAAGCAAAAGCAAGTCTTGCCAATTCATGGCATGGTGCCTAGTAATAGGTCACCAAGCAGGAAAGAAATCCCCGGCTCCATTATCAACATCAGGCCCGTGCTCAAGTGTCAGTGACTTATTTCCTGGAGATGTTTCAGAACAGAACCAAAGCCTTTTTAGAAGACAGCTTAGCACCTGCTATGATGCAGATAGGACATTGTCTTTTGTTTTCATGAGTAATGGTTGAGAAGTCCAAATAAATACGCCTTAAAATGTCAAGTATTTCTGCAAAAGACTAGCAGACTGTACATGTGGCAGGTACCGTGCACAGATGGTATGGACGGATGGACTCTGGCGTCCCCAAACACCGAGTTGAGGGGATGAAGGGAAGAAGTATCCTTAAGCGTTCATTCATCACGTTGGAGCCTCTTAGGTAGGATAAGGGATGCAAAGGGGAGTAAACAGAAAATGGCACAAAACAGTGACCTAGTCAAAAAGCCACCATCAGAAGGGTGTGTGTGTGTATGTAGAGGTAGGGAGGGAAAGGAGGAATTGTAATTAGGTCACAGGGACCAAAAAACAATTAAGAGGACATGCTTATCTAATATCTGGGCTGTCAGGACACAAATGCCAGGAGAGAGGATGAATGAACAATTAAAGAGTTTTTACACAGCTAATTATGACAGCAGAGGATTTGTGGAATAAAATCACTAGATGAAAATATTGTTAATGAAAAGCTAAAGAAAAATCGAAGGGGAAAGCACTGTAGCTATGCCACAAGAGCTACATCAAAGCTCAAGAATAAAAGAAATGTTTTGATAAGAATTATCTCTTGGAAAAGCAGCACAGTGGAAAACAAATAGTCCACCAAGTTCTTGCAATAGTTTACGTAAGTTAAGGGAATGGCATTAAGTCAACCGTGATTACTAGGATGTATCTGGTTAAGACCAAAAACATGTATGGAAGCCAATCATGAAACAAGCTTGTCCTTCTGGAGGAAGGAAAGAGTAAACAGGAAATAAAGATGTTCCTGCATCTTTCAACAAGTTCAGAACTATTAGAAAAGTTTCCTGTCAAAGTAATCCTCAGAAATAACAAAAAAAAAATTGGAATTCTTATCAGGAAGACTACTAAATAAACAAAAAATAGATTAAAATGTCTGACCAGAGGACAGTCAGCAGCTTCTTAGCTTCAGTTGACAAAAAGGGAAAGCTATGATCAGACAGGAGCATGATCAAAAGCTGATTCAGGAGTATCTCCCTAAATTGTGTATGTTCTACTCCACTCATTAAAACAAAAGCAAATTTGAAACCCAACAGATAATCTGAAAAACAAAACCAAACAAAAAACTTAAAGGAGATTTGTACAGTTTGTAGTAAAGAATGACAAAGCAAAGCAAATAGGTAAGTCAGGGAAGAAACAAGACTCTGGAATTTGAGGTCAGTCAGGCAACATGGGGAAAAACCAACAATTTACTGATTTTTTTCTAACCCTTTGAGTATATGCATTGAGATGTATACCACAAGTAACAGGAAATCTGAAGTTTACTGTCAATGTGAAGAAACCATCTGTGAACAACACAAGAAACATGTATACAACTGCTTTAATTAAAAAACTATTTTACCCACAGGAAGGAAAATGACCTTTTTTCATACTGCGGAGTAAGCAGTAACACCAGAAGTCAGGAAAAAAGTGTATGACTAGCCAAAGATGAGTCACAGATCAGACCTTATGAAAAATGTACAAGTCATTTATCCAGTATTTATAGAGGCTTTGAGTTTGTAAAGCAAATATAACCTTTCATATATTCTTGGAGTATTCTCAATTAAGATTGAAAGCTAAAGTCATATTACCCCCTCCCCTTATTTAGCTGTCATCTATTCTGGGATAACTTAGCTAGGAAGCTCTGTGATATATATTAGCTTATTCCCACTTTACAAAGACAGCAAAACAAAAGGTGGTCCTTGTAGCTGCAATTTTAAGCAGCAATTTTTATTTGGAATATATTTCTAAAAACAACTTTAAACATCAAACATTAATGCTTCTGTTACAGATGTCGTCCCACAACTGAGCAAGCAGCAAGATGTAAATTTAAAACACAGTATACTTTTCTTCTACATTAAAGATAAGGGATTACACAATTAAGCTTATGAAAACCCATAGGACAAGTCAGCCTACCACAAAAAAAGTTCCTGAGAATTTTAAGATTGCAGTAAGGACTCTCATTTTAAAAAGGTCAAGACAAGGAGCTTCAAACCTCTGAGCGAGAGCCCTGCCAGTATGTGGCACACTTCTAAAGCATTCACAAAGAGGCAATTAAGCAAAACCAATCCTGTTGCAACAAGGATTGAGTTTACTAACCATGGTTCCCTGCACCTACACTGGAATTTCTACCCACCTTGCCCCGCCAAAAAGGTCCACAAAAAGATTTGCAGCCCGCTGATTCACGTTTACACATTCCAATGAAAGACAAAGGTAAAGCTGTGTGCAACTGAATGACTTTGGAAAGACTCTTTCATCATGTTAGTAAACAAAAGCTCAGCACCTTGCAGATCAAAGAATTTTAAACTAAATATTTTGTTTAGCTGTTAAACATAGAAACTGAAGTCTAAAAAAAATTTAGAAATCAAGCAGTAAATTCCTGAATGTAACATTGAAGAAATACTCAAAGAACATAGCTGATGTTGTACTGTAACATTTTACTTCATTTAAGTACAGCAAGTTTCACCCATCCTATGATTTATAAAGTACACAAAATATGTACATAAAGGAAATCAAACCCCATCAAAAGATGATCATGTATGTGTATATGTACATATAACATACACAAAATGTGCAAATTTTTTAAATGCAAGTTAAACAAAGCATATGCAGGATAGAGTTGCACAATGATAATGGAACGTAGAGTATTCTAGGTATCCTAACGATGTTTCATATCTACAGCCAGTGCAAACTGACAAGGCACAAACTCAACGCTGACACTGTAGTGTTGTAAGTTACATTCAGGCACATCTCAACTTCTAGTTCTTCAGAAAAAGATCAATGGAAGTTCTACTTCTGTGCTAAAGTGTCAGCCTTCTCTCAAAGTGTAAGCGCTAAATGGCTGTAACCTATATGCAATAGTTAGCAGTAGGGTTCTGAGTTAATTTATCACTGGAAAGTCTGTGGCTAAAACATCTGTTAACACTCTCCTTGTGTGTGAAAGTATGCTATTTCCCAAAATACCTCGCATGCATTCTCCAAAGACTACCTACACGTTGCCAGCTTTGACAGGCGGATTCTTACAGGATATCAGGATATTACTATTGCTTTTTTCTAACTTCAGTCAAACTCCTGCAGAAAGTAAATCCAGATCTAAGGAAAAAAAAAAAAAGAACAAAAAGAACAGGCAGCAAAAAAACCTTCTGAGATACTTGCATTGAACAAACTTTTGCTAAATTGCATAGTGACACGTGTTATCAGCTAGTAAAAAGTTAAAAACAGAAGCCTGCTGTTTAAGGCAAAATTTTAACACAGCATAGCAGAAAAAGCCAAATACCAGGTCCATCAGTATTTAAACAAAGTACTGGCCCATGTAGTCTTATCCTCAGTGTTCTATTTCTTACTTGAATAGCGAACCCACACTTGCAGTATGCTTGATTAGCAAATTTTGTAGCATTTTTCTAAATAAATGAGAGCAACTAATATGTACGCTGATTGACAGATACTGAAAACACCTGACAAGTATGTTCTCTTCCACCCCTCAAAAAAGGGGTTTTGGAGCCTACTGGGAGTTTAAAACTCACTTGTACCCAGGTCTAATAGAATACCTAAAATTTAACTAATCTTTTAAAGTTTTCTAGTATTTAATAGACATTACCACATCACTTTGCTGTCTCACCCTAGAATTGTATTTTCATATTATTTTTCAATAAAAGACATTTAATAGACATCTGAGGAAAACAATACAATACAAAAGCTTAAGGGTCTTTGCAAAGGTACCTTCTATTCCTTCTGCAAAGTAAGAAAGGAGTGATTCTATTGACATTTATTTGAAGTGCCATCAATAAGGACACGAGAATACTTAAGAAAGAAAAAACAGTTCTAATGCTCCACATGTATCTTTGGTTTAGCCTTCCTGACCAAAGTCTTCTGTAAACTTCTTTAACTTCTCCAGGTCTTGTTCATTAACTGTTGGTTTTGTGCTAGATAGTGACCTGAGCATATCAGCCTGTCCAAAAAAAAAAGAGAAAACAAGTGTTTTCAGAAACAAGTATAGTACCACTGCTAACAGTCTTGTTGCTAAGACATATATGCATTAAAAAGCCCGTTAAAATAACATGACCGTCAGAGTTCCTATTTTCACAAAACTAAGCCTAAACACTTCTGCACAGAGGCAGCACTTTAACCCTGGGAAGACAGACAACTGTCAGTGAGTTTTCTAATAATGAAACCACAACCTCAGGTTTAGGTTTAAGCCACTCATCCATTCAAGTTTTATTCATCTTTTTTACTGAAAAGAGCTGAACTTCCTTCTTTTTTTTTTTGTCAGTTACTATTTTGAACTCATCTGTAACTACAGCAATTTAAAGTGGAAAATAATTAATGTTCCTGTGTACTCTCCATAGTCTAACAATATAGAACAGTAGTTTGTGATTCATCTCTAGGAAAGTTTTACTGTTCATGACCGGTAATTTGTTTCTCTTCAATTCAGTCAATTTCCTAGATAAATATTTAGATACTAGAAAACGGAGTTCAGAAAAATCACAGGTCTATGAAGTTGAAAGCAGCAGTTGAAACACCTCGTGAATAAAAAGGAGCAAGAAAACTAATCAAGTCCTAGCCAAAGGCAACTGAAAAAAGTAGATGTCTACACCTCACATCACTATAAAATTATGGGTAAACCCAAAAGTTAATATCATGATTTTCTAGACTTGAGATTTGTCTGATCAGACCAGAGATACCCTGCTCACAAAGAATCAAAGCCTGATATTTTTAAGGACAGGAACTGATTTTGGATACTGAAACAACCATCCATGCAACTGTAGTGCAGCAGAGCCCAGGTACCGTTAGGAGCACACAAGGAATTGTCATGTTTAATTCCAGGAAAGACTGATTGAAAATCCACTTAGGCCATGCAGGCAGAAGTTTTAAAGCAGGCCTGCACCTGCAGGCAACCTTTTGTATTTCCTCAGTATGCAAATATGCACAGAAAATTATTTTCTGAAATATAGTGACAGTTCTATTTAAAAAGCAGTGCCTACTGTTTTAGAGGTTTGTGATACCCATGAAATACACTGATTTCTTTCATTCTTCACAGGACTGACAGCACAGAGAATTGAGATAAAGTACTTTCCTCAAACGTACTTAAATTCAGAATCTTTGTTATTCTTGGAGAAAAATGCGAAAATCTGTGTCCAGCATTTTCTTTTTTTTTTTTTAAAGCACTGAACCAAAGTTTCATTTTGTCTTAAAATGACATATTTTATTCCCTAGACCAAAGCAAGACCATATTTTAACATGCACACAGAAAATAGCTGAAAGAGCTGTGTCACCTGTGATTAAATTTCACCACAACTACTATTACATCCACCATGTTTTTACATTTTACTGTTCATGTTTGTATTAATTTCATGGGCAATATTTACCTACAGCACATCACTTCACAATTTACACTGAATATAATATTCCATTTCCCAGTATCAACATTAATATTACCAAGTGACAGGAAGGAAGCAAATCATGAGTCAGGGATTCCAAAGGTTTTAAATGAATAAAGGACAAGGGAAAGAACAGTGGAGGAGCCAGATGCTGTCTGTGGATGAAAGGACAGCAGCTGCATGCCAGCACACAAGAAAGAAATGTTATCAAGGACAGAGAGCTGGCTTTTTCACAAGCATGCTGTACTGTAGCACTATATGTTGAGAATTCAAGTGTTACATGGTATTGTCCATCATTTCTGAAAACAAACAACTCATCCAATTGCCTTGCATAACTATTTGAAAAAAAAAAAAAAAAAAAAAAAAAAAAAAAAAGAGCCTATCTTAAACTCAAAGTAGCTGTAGCTGTTCAGTTTTAAGGCCCTTAACCCTTAACCCTTTTATGTCAGGCCGAGTTACTGGTAAAAAATGTGTAACTGAGATGATGAAAAACTGCTGCCAACACAAGTTACATGGTGTGCATCTCTTGACAGCTTAGGATCTAAAGTTTTTCCTACCTTACGCAACCCAACACCTGCTCTTTTAAAGGAGGAACAAATGAAAGTTTCCCTTTACAGCACCAAAAATGTCTGCAGAATACCTTGACCCACCTTCATCGAAGATACATGAATTTCTGTAAAATCAAAGTTTCCAGTAAAAATGTAAATAAAAAGTACTTTTAGTCTGAGTCTACTCTAAAAAAGTACCACATAGGAAAAATACCATTTTATTTAACTGATACACATGTGGTATAAATTTGGAACTCTGTTTATAATCATTGATAATATTATCACACTTCTTTTTTTTCCCCACTAAAGAGTTTAAGTTTATAAAGAACAATTCGTTTGCTTGAACAAAACATATATGTGCAAATTCTCCAGGTAGGGGTGGAGGAGTAGGGCAGGGAGCATTCCCAGATTTAATACATTTAGATTGGTGCTAAATAACTCTAGTTATTTCTTTGTCAGATACAGTTTGAGATCCAAACATTTAGAAAAAAAAAATCTTAAGTCAGTACATACTACGTACTGACAACTGCAAGACAAGACAAAAAAAAAAAACTTTCAATACTCTCTTTAGCGTACACCTAAATAAGTGTAAACCAGTCTTCATGTTACAGCAGCATCCATAGGAGGCTGCATACTGCTTAAACAATGAAACACAGACCTTGCTCAGTTGTCTTGCATCTTTACTGTTGCAAATAACATTGATTCAATGTTTTTACCAGAACTTCACAAGTATCTTAATTTTTCAGTTTGAAAAATATGCCACATAAGCAGAATGTGCACAATTACAATCCATCTCTTCCCACGTAGATGAGGGATACATTTGTTTAAACATGGTAGAAAACCATGAACCCCCTCATAATGTGACCCAGAAAGAGCACCTCTGCTCTTCCCATTTAAGTCAAACTTCAAACTGAATGCTTTCAATGCTGCCTAAAGACATGAAGAGTCAGAGCCTGGATTACACAGCATGAATGCCGAAAAACCAGCTCCACCAGACTTGGGTAGGACTGAGAGGAGGGGTAGGAAGAGGGAGAATACCCAAGTTCTCCCCTAGTTGATGAAAAGGACTTTCATAAGCATGTAGTATAAGAATCATAGAATAGTTATGGTTGGAAGGGACCTTTAAAGGCCATTTAGTCCAATCCCCCCTGCAAGGAGCAGAGACACCTTCAACTAGATCAGGTTGCTCAGAGCCCCATCCAACCTGGCCTTCCATACCTCCAGGGATAGAGCATCCTCCACCTCTCCGGGCAACCTGTTCCAGCGTTTCACTACCATGAAACCAAATTAAGTTTACTTGCAAGGAATTTTAAAATTAAGATAGTTCTCAGAAGTGTAATAACTTGAATATTTTTTATTTCTACTTACTTTTTTAAAGTGAGTAGCTGATTGCACTTTTCTAACAGGCTGCATCAGTGCATCACGTACAATGATGCTTATATCTGCACCAGAATAGCCATCCGTTTTCTTTCCCAGCTCTCGATAATCTGATTCCGTTAGGAGATTTGGAGTTGACCCAAGGTGAAGTTTGAACATTGCAGCCCTAGCATGGTCTTCAGGTAAAGGAATGTAAATACGCTTCTCAAACCTGTTTTAAAGAAGAAAAACCAGTGTTCCACAGATGCTGGCTCATGCAGGTGCACAGTGGAAAGAAGTTTATGCAAATAAGTATATAGTTTGTTCCTAACTATATTAGACAGAAGCAGTTTCAGTATTACAAACCTTTAAAAAAAAAAAATCGAAGGCAAATATTCAACAACCTGTTCTCATAATACTGTAGCTAGCAGAAGCTAACATCCAGAATGTAACATAGATCTCTTCAGATTGAAGTTTTTCCATGTTCTCTTCAGCAAAGTTTGTGTTTTAAAAGAAAAAACTTAGGGGAAAAGGTCTTTACGTGTTGAAATGTATTTGGGCAGTTTTCACACTCAAAAGAAAGAACTGCTTGATATAAGCTGACACAACTGCTTTCTACAGTCTCCAACTAAATTAAAGAAAATATCATAGTTGGAAGCAAATTTGAACTCATATTCTCAATAGAGTTGTCAACAGAAAATGTTGATAACTCCAGTTCTTCCTTTGAAGCAGCATCTATTTTCACAGTGTGGATTACCTCCCACCAACAAAATAAGAACTACTCCAAATTCTGTAGAACACAATTTCATACACATGACAAAGCAGGCCAAATCCATGAAAAACTGATTTTATTACTGCCATTGTTATACAAGTTCCTTTAAGTCTTATGGATAACAGTTAGAGCGCTACACTTTCTGACTGCAGAGATTCAGAGAATGGTTTGGGTAAGGAGGAACCTTTAAAGATCATCTAGTTCAAGCCCCCTGGCCTAGGCAGTGACATCTTCAACTAGATGAGCTTGCTCAAAGCAAGATCCATCTTGAACACTTTCAATGATAGGACATCCAAAACTTTTTATTTCTTCCTTATGTCCAATCTAAATCTACCCTGTTTCGGTTTAAAACTGCTGCCCCTTGTTCTGTCACTACTGGTCTTGATAAAAAAACAAAACAAAACTCCAAAACCCCAAATCACTAACAAAAGCATCTCTCCATCTTTCTTATAAGCCCCTTTTACATATTGGAAGCCCGCAATATTGTCTCACTGGAGCCTCCTGTTCTCCAGGCTGAAGAACGCCAACTCTCTCACAGCCTTTCTTCACCAGAGAGGCGTTCCAGCCCTCTGATCCATTTTCACAGCCCCCTTCTGGATCTACTCTATCAGATCCATGTCTATCTTATACTGTGGGCCCTAGAACTGGAATTTCAAGAATGACTTGAAATTCTGCACAACATATTCACTTCAATCTGTCTCGCACAAAACTATAGTCATACAAGTTTGAAGTGACCCCTTCCAACCCCCAGTCAAAGTATGACCAGCTTGAATTAAGTATATAAATAAAAATCAGTGATAGTCACAAAAAAGTATTGTTTCTTTAGCCTACAAAAATTACAATTATTCAAGCTGTGTCCTTATCACAACATAAATAATACTTGTCACATAGCTGTACTTGTCCTCTGCAGCTCAAAGAAAGATCCAGCTAATTAGATACACGTATCAAAGCCCTTTATCTACAAAAAAAGCAGTTAAAACATGCACTGAAAGATTACAAACTATGCCTAACCAGTAGACAAACATGGTGTTTCTCTAACATAAGGCTACATTTCCATGAAATCTCAAGCTATTCAACAGTTTGCTAACAGCTGAAAAGGAAAGCTCTATGCCATCTTGCCCTCTGAGATGCATATTTTATAACTTGTCCCCCAAGACCACCAGAAAACTAACCAACAAGGAAAAAGAATAGTTTTCTGCTTGCTCAAGCACAATCAGCTAACCAAGAGATCAAATAAACTACAGGGTCAACATGACAGTGAACAACCTACCTCTTTAAAGGGGCGAGGGACTATTAGTTTGGCTCAGTCCATCTCATGGAATTGAGTTGTAGAACATTAGGCATGTCTGCAAACATGAGCTGGATTACTACCTCAAGTAGTCTCAGGCTGAACCCTCAGAACAGCTGTGAATTTCATACCATGAAAAAAATGCCATCATACCTTCTCCTGATAGCAGAATCCAAAACCCAGGGTATGTTTGTTGCTCCTAAGACCAAGATTCCTTCATTGTCAACACCAACCCCTATATCAAAGCAGAAATAATTTAACCATTTAGATGACAGACACCATTTTAAAATGTTGTCAAAATTTAAAAGGGTGGAACTACAGATCTTCAGTGTTCTCATGCAAGCTATGCTTAAAATACATATCTTAATTTTTTTGACTGATTCTGAAAACCAAGTAAACTTACCTTGCATCTGGACTAGAAATTCTGTTTTTATCCGTCTAGCAGCCTCACTTTCATTTTCACTTCTTGACCCGCAGAGGGAATCTATCTCATCAATGAAGATAATAGAAGGTTTGTTTTCTCTGGCAAGCTGGAACAAGTTTTTCACTAATCTTAGAAAAGGAAACAGCTTCAGTTATCTTAATGATTACACCTGTAAAAACACATACTTAAGATTGCGATAGTCAGTTTCTTTAGAGAAAGCTGGAAAAAAAAAAAGTATTAACATGGAGCTACTCAAAGATACAACATTCTTCCAGCTCCAAGACCCAGCACTGTACTGAGATAGCCCAGCATAAACGGAAGTGAAACATTTTAGAATACTCCAGGCATGGTTTTGTAAGAAAAAGCCCCTTTTTGGTTTACATTTCTACAGCATTCTGTACTATACAAAACCACTGCTCTAGACAGATTCAAAAGAACACTGCTTTCTCTTATTTAACATTTGTAGTCTATTCAGATTAATTCTAGAGATTTTGTAAGAAATTCAATCAACATTTACTTAATACAACCTTCAATAAATACTTTTTATATAACAAGAAAAGTTGGTTTGCCAAAAAAAAAAACAAACCTCCCAAAACCCTACCCATATCTTATTAATACATTTTACTAAGTTAAAAAGGAAAATAAATAGGAACATGTTGGGAAATTCTTCACTGTACCAGCACTAAATCTCAGGCAATAGTTTCAAATGAAGTCAAACAAAAAAAAACCTGCCAAGCTAGATTCCAGTTCTTTATTCCTTTTTCAACAGAAAAGCAGCTTAAAGTTTCCAGCTTTTGGGGAAAAAAACCAACCAGTTCAAACACTTCATCTAATGGCCTTTCTTCCTCATCCTGTCAAATTTAGTGTTGCTCGGTTGTCTTGCACCTCAAATTATCAAAGCATGGTTTTGACAAGTATTATTATCATCATATAAAAGTCATTTCTGTACAACAAGCCCAAAGCTTTTTCTTACATCAAGAAGCCTTCACTGGAAGCCAAGACAGACAAGTTCCTGCATTTGTAGACTGCAGCCAACGTGTCACTTCAGGCTTCCTGGTCTTCCTCACATATCACATAGTAACAGTTAGTATGGGGAACCACGAAATTTTCTTTCATGGCTCCTCCTCTCCTTCAACTCATTTTTGCAAGTCTCTTGCATCTTCTACGTTTTGTTTGAAATCAGGATAAAGAAAACACACCTCCATATGGACAAAGAAGTGCCACATGTTAACTGCACAGTTCCTGGGACTGATGAGTGCGGAGATGCCAAGAGGCAGAATACCCCAACACTTAGACTGATGTAGTGTGCAATCCCAGCTGAGTTCAGAGCGGGAACGAACTCCATGGTGCTCCCAAAACCTTTCTAAGCTAGTTTTAAAAACTATCTTGAGCACTAAAGAGTAGTCCAGCTGCAGCAGCCCCAAACGCAGCACATGATGATATCTTTACATGACACTAGAAAGCATAGAAACATCTGAAGTTTGTTTTTAAACAGGCACAACCCTTCCCTCAAATTCAATTTCTTTACAGCAACTTATCTAGCTCTATATTAATTTCTTATTGCCAATGTTTTCCTGGACTTCCGGCAACTCCAACTTACTTTTCACTTTCTCCTAACCACTTTGAGACAAGGTCAGAGGAAGATACTGAGAAGAAGGTAGAATTGTTTGCTTCTGTTGCCACAGCTTTTGCTAAATAAGACTTTCCTGTTCCTGGTGGTCCAAACAGGAGAATCCCTCTCCAAGGTGTTCTCTTTCCTGCAAGACAGAAATCAATAGTCTTCAAGATACTCTATAAAGACTGAACATATTTTTATGATTACACCCCTCTAATTTACTCAGATGTTTTCCACATCTACCCATGCAACTTCTGTCAGAAGAAGGATCACAATCTCTGCTACGAGCTCAACTTGAGTCTCTGATACATCAGCATGACACTCTTATCAGAACCCAGTGCCAGTCCTGACGGGCCAATAGCAAATAAATGCTGTAATTCTGACCTGTAAACAGGTGTGGAAATTTAATGGGTAAGATCACTGCTTCTTTTAGTGCTTCTTTGGCACCTTCAAGACCAGCAACATCACTCCATTTTACATTTGGTCGCTCCATAACAATTGCTCCTATATGAAAACATTGTAAAAATTAGTGATGCACATATCTTTTCACAACTTCAAAAACTTCAATTTTGGGGAAAAAAATCTACACCTGTGTCCATACTGAATAAAAACAAGGCATTTCTAAGTAGATAAAAATACTGAATACTGTTAGTCAAATTGATGTTATTTCTATAGAAATCTGTCACATTGTTTTACCACAATAAACCATAGATAACCAGAATACTCAAGAGTTAGTAGAAGTTCTGCAATGGTCACAGCTAGTCCACAACCGACAAGCAAATCTGCATTTAGAAGTCACAGATGAGTACCTTCTCTAAGAGGTACCCAAGCACCATCTCCTCACTAAACCACCACTGCACTTCCTGACAAATTTGAAATTTCATTTTAAACAAGGGAAGCAATGTAGCTGCACTATGCCAGGATTTATAAGATTCTCCAGCAGATGAAGTAACTTGCTGGGCAGGTATCTCCAGATGTGCAGCAATCAATCTGGCCATCTAATGGTAAAGGCCTTTGAGAGCTTGGGCTGAAAGGATCAGAAAGGTTATATGGAGCCTGCTTAGTTGTAGATGTATCTTCTTAGTCTAGCCACGTTCTCTCAAAGTTTATCACCAAGTCTCATCTTGCTGAATCAACAAGTTCAGCTTAATTTGATCCAATTGAGCTGTAACTTAGCCTTCTCTTCAGATTTTAGATTTCTTAGTCTGACATGCTAAAAATGATTCTGTCTTGATCACCTGCAGATGGGACAACTTGGATCTGAGCTAGTGACTGAATATTAGATCTTGGACTCCTAGCCAAGGCAAATCCAAAGGGTAAAATAAATTTTCTCAGATGAACAAATGCCAGCCAACCAAATACTTATCTAAGTACTCAAACACACTGAACATTTCAGTTGCTTAACCTCTCTACAAGGGGCTTTCTATAATTTCACAATTGGTTTTCACCAGCTATTTCCTTGACACTTCCACCTTATGCTTTCAGAGGTCTGAAGTAATTTAAGGCTTTTTTTTCTGCTACAGGATTAAAAATTTACTGTTACTTACTGGCTAATGAATAAAGCAAATAACACTTGCTTACTTTTTAAGTATTTCATTTGAGATTATATTCTTTTGCTGCATTCCTTTTCTATCAGATTGAAATGAACAATTTCTGTTAACAATTGCAATTGTTAACAATTTGGACTTTAGAGTCCAAAAGCAACATCATATTGTTAAAGATGTTTACAATGTTACAGAGAAAGTTGATTGCAAACTGTCTTAGCTTGCAATCTATATACTGGAATTAATTCAACCACCCACTTCCAATGCATTAAATTATTTTGCTAGGTTGACTACATCTCAGTTTCTCTTAAAGTAAACAGAACTATGGGCTCCATCTCTCAAATAATTTGCAGAACAGGAAACAGCTCAAATAGGAACAGCAGATTATTTCAAAGCTGAAATAATCACAGTTATACCAGACATACCATGGTAGAGATTACCTATACCAAGACACAAATGGAACTGGAATTGTAGGCTTCCTAATTTTGTAGGTATAAATTAATAGATAGAAGATTAAGCAAAAGGCCTTTAAAATTCTAAACAAGAGTACATGACAATAGACCCACAACTGCTATACAGTCCGAATGTTACTGGTCACTTCTCCCACAAAAAGCCAAGTTGCTATTTTAATTAAAATCTTGATAAATACCGACAGATTTGAGAAAGTTCCATAACGCAAAGTCAGCAAAATAAATACAGGAAATTTCTGTGGCTGTTGTGGGAAGCAAAAATGAAAAGGAGTAATTTGAAGCTCTGGGCAACATTGTATTATCTGAATAACAGAATCCTGTGTTAAGTTTAAAGGCACCAAGGATCTCACACCTCAGACTTTCAAGCAATCAAATGTATAAGCAAGAACGTTGTCATTTTATAGAAAGTATCACAGAATTGGTGGGTGCAATAAACTATTTCTTGAGGCAAGAACTGAAGGTCAGATTCATGTGGGAAGAAGCAAAGCCTTTATACTGAGAGACAGGGTAAAAGTCCAGTGCTTATCATTCTTCTGTCATTTTATAGTACAGGAAACTATCTCATATAACTGTGCATAGGATTAAATAAATGTGCAGAGAAGCAGAAAAAGCATGGCACAGTTTCCAAATACAATACAATAGCTCCTGAAGTTACACAGGCAGGGAGATCTGGTAAATACATTTGATCTTTGTTACACTAAAATACAAGGGGAGAACAATGAAGTTTCTTCAGATCCATAAGCAGCTTCTGGTAGGGAAGCTCTGAACAGCTCTTCACTATTAAAGGGTAATAAATATCAAACAAAGCCTCTTTTTTTCACTGTGTGTGAGACTACTGGTAGCTGCTATACATCACATCACTGACTGTATTCAGCATTTGAGTTACAAAACCCAAAACTATTATGTTACTCAACCGGGACGGCATCATCACTGCCTATGAGAAAATGCTGCCTGTTACTATAAACAAGCAAGAATCCATGTTCTCAAATGCCACATTTTTGTGAAAATGGCCGTGCTTACACGAAGGGTTTGTATGATGTCCGTTACCTTAGCCTCCAGGCAATACTCTAATGCACTTAAGAGTAAAAAATACTGATTCAGTCTAGCCAATAGCTACCTGGGATCTTGCAACTTCTCCCACTGGAAAATGCTATACCAATAATAGTACGATTTTAACATGAGGGGCACAGGGTACAAGGAGGTACATTTCAACATAGTCAGTGTATAATTTCATGGCACACAAACCCATACTTCCATAACGACTATCATTTTGTATGTGAAGAGCACATACTAGTGGAGCCACTTACAGACAGTAAGTTAACCCATAACATTTAGGTAGCAAAAATATAGAAGTTTACTTAACTGAAGTCACCTTTATTTTATGTAAAGAAAAGGATGCTTCAAAATTACCTTGAAGTTGATTCTGCAGCTTCTTTTTTTCAGGATCCTCTGATTCTCCTTCCCCATCACTATCATTCCTGATTTGGAAACAAGAAAAAATACAATAAGAGAGACAGCTGTCCTAGGATAAAAATCAGAATGCAAAAAGCAGAAAAACCACCACTCTAAGGAATAAAAGAAACCCTGAGGTGCTTTCAGACCTCTACGAATTTAAATCTTTGTACTCCTGCTTTTCTATACCACTGTATCACGTTCTAATTCACCCTTCTCACCATTTCAACTTCCTTTTATGGGTCTGAGCCCTCTCATAACACACTTCTACATGCTTTGAGCCAGCCTTTAGGAAACTAAAACCCTTGTACTGAGCAACAGGGAAGTGCTGACATGTTTTGTTTGTAAACATTGGCACTTCTCCCTCATCTAGAATTGCAACTGGACTCGGTCAATTCTATCTAGTACTCTGAAACTACACTCTCATCTTGTCAGAACAAAGAAAACTGGAAGTGGAAGGGAAAAAAAAGAGACTAGATAGTGAACAATTAGAGTGGAGGTCACGAAAATACATGTAGCCTCTGTGATATTGCCAATTCCTTCTATTGTAAATCAGCAGAACAAATATATAGCTCAAAAAATAAAACTGATGAGACAAGCAGACAATGAAGGAGACTGAAAATCAGGTGAAGTTTCAAGAGACAACTGAGCAACTCTAGCTGTTCAGGACTGCTAAAAAGGGCAATCACATGAATAGGTGGTACCATACTGAACTCTTCCTCCCTCCTATCCCTACAAAGACAGAGGCAAATGCAAAAGAGGCTCTGCTTGTTCAGGTGGCTTTGCTTGTTCAGCTCTCTGATACGCAAAATGAAAAACAAATCTAATAAAAGGAAAGCAGCAGAACAACTAGGCAGCAGCAAGGCATTACAGTGATTCAATCCATCTTACAGAACTTCACCCTACCTAGAGCTTTGTACCTCTTATCAAGTGTGAGACAGATCAAACTCAGGCCACAGTAATCATTAGTCTGAATTTATTTTCTAGTTCATAAGTATTTACATGCAGAAGAATTCTGGGGGTCATTGGGCTGATTGCCACTAAATCTGATAAGCAAGTGTTAGTCTGAAACAGCTTTCGTTCTTCAGTGAATTTCCTGTGCAAGCATTTGCACGTTTTAGTAAACAAGCACAGAAATGCCTATGATGCTAATTCATGTTATTTTTATTAGTCCATTGTATTTCAGCATTAGTGGTCATCTGAAGCACTTCAAAAACACTAGTTACAATGATCTTTAAAGAGATGAATTTTAGAATAAGCTGAGTTCAGGAAGTATTTTGCTTTACCTTCTTCAAAGACATACCCTTTTCCATCAGTAGAACCAGACTCTTTAACTGGTTTTGGTGCAGTTTTTTCTTTCTTTTTCAGATATTCTTTCAGCATTTCTGCTCTGTCCAAGTATTCTGCACATTTCGTTCTAATGCTTTGTTTTGCTTTATCACCCTGTGCTTCATCTAAGAGTTTGAACAGAAACAATGCTTTGTTAACAGCAAAACACATGCACATCAATGAGAAAACAAGACTAAATCTCTGTCATCTTTATATCTTATCAATATACCTCTCTCAAGGCTCACCATATAACCAAACACCTCAACTACTTATTTTTCCACTATACCATGGAAAGAAGCGATAGGAAGGATGTCACCACCTACCAGAAATCAAACATACACCTGAACATTGCTTTGGCTTAAAATTTGACTGTAAAGGATTAAGGACAGTGGCACTGAAAGCTTTTCTGTCAGCCTTTCAAGCTGCTATACATTGTCTTAAGAAATACTTTTCTAAAATAGCTCATCAAGAAGCTGCTCAACAAGAATTGCTGAGCAATTTTTATTTAGAAACATACTTTATTTCTTCATAGCCTGCTAATTTTAAAAGATGTTCACATCATAAAGAAAAAAAAATACACAGAACATCTGAAAAAGTTAAGTATGGTTTAACAGCCACATTGTTCTGTTAGTTGCTATTACAGTATTTCAATTCAGCAATCAAAATGTAACATGTTAGGTTTATGTGTTAAGTGTCCAAAAGTACACAGCATTGCTTAAAGCACAGAAAGGGATATTCTGATAAAGTCCATAAGATATAAATCAATGGGAAGCGTCAAACACAAATTATTTTAAGTTACCATAAGGAAAATAGTGGGTTTTTCAAATCATGGAGATCTGTAAGTACGCTTATGTCAGGCAAGCAACCCTAGCCCATTTAGATTAGGGCTGTACCTACACTGAGAAAGCCCACTCCTTGCATACAAACACTGGACATGATGCAAAAGGCAGACAGAAGTGTGAAAAGAAAGGCACAAAATAATGAGAATATGGAAACTGAAGAAAAATTACAACATACAAGTCTATCTCAATCATTTTGTTGTCCAAGACGAGCAGCAAGACTATGACATGAAGGAGCAAAAGCAAACAATGCCAGTAGGGGTTGTAGAAAGGCAAGCAGCATGAATTAAGGAGCAAAAAAACCTCCATAGATACAACAAAGACTTCTTGCATGACACGTGGTTTTCAGCATAACAGAAATACAGCGTTCCCTGTACTTATTGTCACATTCCTTCATGCGCACTGGCCAGTCTGAAACATCGCTACAGAAGTCCAGAGGATAGACAGGAAGCCCCTGCCCCCTGTTTTAAAAAAAACTAAATCAAAAGACAAGTAAAAAGTAATCTGATTTCTCATGAGAATGGAGCAAGCACACAACAGAGTAAAGGCAAAAGCTACAAAATATATGACCTCAGTCAAATTACAATCAGCAAGCATCAACTGATGATGAAAGTAAAAATTTAAATACTGATGTCAACATAAGAGATTACTCTGGCCAATTTGACTACTAAACTCTACTTAATCACCCAATACGTTACACTTACATTTAACAACATGGATAAAATACTGCACAGCATGTTGGTACAAGTGGAAGGCTTCCTCATAGTTTCCTGCTTTATCTTCTTGCGCTGCCTTGTTAGCAAGGTCTATTGCTTTCTGTAACACAAGCAAATAATTAAGTGCTGCGCGAGAGCATTTTGCGTCATCAAACAGACATTTTGAGCTCTTTCCGTGACTGTTTTTGATGGCCACTTTTTCTGCTCTTCAACATTTACCCCCAAAAGTTGAAGGCAATTGATTGCAACTCTTAGGTGCTGCTTTGTACCTGACACAATATTTCTATCCTTTTAGGAACAGTGATTAACAAACTGCTGAAATTTACTAGCACACAAAAAAGTGTAAGTGAGAAGAATAAGTTTCTGTTTACTATGTTGGAACTACTACTGGTTTGTCTATGCAGTTTTCCTTAACAATCTCTTGCATTTATTATGAAAAAAATTGGAAATCCATTCTCAGGTTGTTTTTTTTTTTATCACAGTCCCAGACACTTTGAACTATGACCGATGGCATCAGTAAACACTGGGAGAGCCAGTACAGGAAGTACACAACTGCAATGCACTGAAACTAGCACTATCACTCTTCCAACCCTACGCTACAAGACATCTTCAAAGACTGACTATTTGCTCGGCTTCTCTAGAAGGATTTCGATTCTTGATAGCCAAGTGAGAAATCCTAATTGCTACTCCAGGAGTGGAGAAAAAAAAAAAAACCAAAAAAACCCACTAGACAGAAAACATACTCAAATCACGAGTGTCAAGAAAAGTTCTACTAGAAGTTATGGATGGCTTTTTAATTTGTTTACTGAGCTGGCTTCAAATAAAACTGACTGTGATCTAAGCTATCGTACTGCATACACTAGCCTGTGGATTCGTTTGTATCACCGTTATTCCTTTGCTCTTAAGTGCTTATTACCTTTTATCACGCTTTGCTCCACAGAATGCCTATACCACTTCAGGACAATTAAAACTGTCAATCTTAACAACTAGTTAGTTCATCTCAAGTTTATAACAGGTAGTTGGTTACCAGAGTTAACCAACACTAACTAAATCTTCTATAGCCCCGCACATACTTTTCCACATTCAGTCAATTTCTTTTCCTACACATTGTTAGCGTGCTCAGGGTGATTATGGTTATTGTCAGAGAGCAAAGTGGAGAGCTTCAACTGCAGCAAGGAGTTTTCATTAGATATTCCTCTACAGATGCTCTTGCCACCAAGACGATGGGTTTCAGGCAAAACAAAGATAGTAAGCAGTAGCCATGAAAGAAGAAACAGCAAAACCTCTCATTCTGCCATTTTGTGTTGCTGTCTTGGAATGAAAGACTGTCTCATCAGATCAACCTGAAATGAAAGAGTCACTTATTTAAAAACAATGATCCAATAAAGCAGACTCTATGGCTCTGTTGTGGCAAGTGTTGTAAGCATCTGTTTCTTTCAAACAGAACTTAGTCTTTCCTTTTTGGAGAAGCCATGAGCTGATAAGCAGTTCACCATGTACGAATGGGCAGTCCCCTCCTTGCTGCTCGCCTTGTGTTGGCTCTGTTAGGCCCCTCTGTGCACCATTCAAATCCAGCAAAAGAGCAAAAACTAACCCAAAAAAGAAGTAGTTACTTGCTTCTTCAAGTTCTTAACTCCCTTTAGTGACTTAAATTACTGCAGAACAGTCCAATGATTCCTGGATCCAGTACCACGTAGAGAGTGATACACGTGACACTGAATCCAAAGCATAAATGGCAAAGACCACCTGCTAAAATGGAACTGTGAGAAAACAGGGCACATTGTAGTCCTGCTCCTCTGAAATAGAAAAAGGTCTAGATCATATCCTGACAAGTTTTGGCACACTGTTTTTGTAAATACTCAGAAGACTATTACTTGGGTACTAGATTCTCAGCTCTAGTACTTCATTACATCAGCAGGCATCTTAGCCTGTTACTGTGATGAAAAGCACTTCTATCAAACAAGAAATAAGTAGAAAGTTGTAGGAACTAGGGCATAGATGACCAGCTCTAACTATTCACAAGGCATAAAGTGTATCAGGCTATAATTTGATCGTTTGATGAACATCACTTTCAGAAAGATCATTGGCTTAAGCAAGTTTAATTCCTCTTCTTATTCTAGACCCTGAGATACCTCCCCCGATTTTGCCTGTATAAGCATTACATGGCCATAATGAGCTTACAGATACGATCACAGTGCAAAACAGTCAAAAAGCAAATTACTATTTTTTAACAAAGGTAATTGCTGGATCTGTTTCACCAACCAGCCGCAGAACCCATTATACTGTCCCAAGTGAGGGTTAACGCAGAGCAAGCAACGATTTCCTACAGTCAGTAGTCTTAGAAGAAACCCAAGCCAAACTGCGTGTCTAGACCACAAGAGGCAACCGTGCTTCCCGGGTTCATCAGGCTCCGCCGTTCCAACGTCCCGCAGGGCTGATGCGACCGCCTGCCCGGTAGGTCCTCGGCCCCGGCCCCTCCCCGGGGGCTCGGCAGAGGCCAGTGCGGATGAAGGGATTCATTCACCCGCGGCCTCTGATACTTCCGAGCCCCAAACCGAGTCCCCTCGCCACCCCGCTGCGCCTGCCGACAGAGGCAGCCCGCGGCCCGCCCGCCAGCGGACCCGACCCCGCCAGCAGAAGGCGTTTGCGCTCCCTGTCCCCCTCACCCCGCCCGCAGGTCCGGCCCTGGACACCTCCAGCCCCTCCTGCCCGCGGGCCCCCAACCGCCACCGCCGCCTGCCGGCTCCGCCCCGCCCCGGCCAGGGCCGGAGTCGCTCTACCTGCAGGTTGCCCACGGTGCCCGCCATAGCAGAGCGGTGTAGAGGCGGGAAGGAGACTGGAAGCGTGGGCCCGCGGCTGCCGGTGGTCGTAGACCTCCCCTTCCCCCCCGCCGCCGGGGCCGCCCACAGAACCGAAACCGCGGCCTCCGCCAAGCGCTTCCGCACACCGAACGCCGGCACTTCCGCTTCCGGGCACCGCCCCGCACACCTCGCCTGACGTCACTGCCATGCGCCTCGCCCCGCCCCGCCGGGGAGCCCCGCGCCGACGCGGAGTGCGCTGTGCGCATGCGTGGCTTCCCCGCGGTGGGGTGGCCTTCGGGCTTTGTTTTCGTACTTTCTCTGTGAAATGTTAAAAGGTCATTGTTTGTGGTAAAATTCTTTCCCCGCCCCATCTCGCACTAAGGTTAAGAAATTTTCTTACACCTCTTGCCCGCTTCCAAGGTTTGGTTGCCGTCAGTGGCACGGTCTTCTGCGTGTTCTGACGGGAGTGCCGAGTGTTTTATCCACAGAACCGGCTCTCAATAAATCCAGACACAGTCATAAGCAGCCAGGTGTTACTCAGCTGCGGTTTGGTAATAAAACCTGGGGTAGCGTGCGATGCCCGCGGAGTGTGGAGGAGGAAGTGACTCAGAACGCGCAGCAAATTATAAACCAGTTTTGTAAAGTTAACTGGCTGTGTGGGTTTACGGACGGCTGCTAAATCACTGCCGAATCCGTCCCTGTGCTGCTGTAATTCTCTAAGGCCAAAAAGAGGAGCTGGGAAACTTCACTAGGTTCATCAACCCCATTCCTCGTCTAACTCCAACTATGCACAACACAAGTTCGATGTAATAACTTCAGCGTCACTTTATGATTTTGTTTTGTAATAAAATACTTGACCGAACCTTTTTGATACTGCCAGTTCTGGGCAGAGGGTAAAAAGCACACCACAGTCACCTCTCTACCTGGGAAGTTTGTGGTAATCTCTTCCTCAGATCGTCTGGTTGGCCATTTATTTTGGTACATGTCCTCATATACCCACAGGCTGGAGGGCGCTTTGGTTGATTTCTAGGCATGGTCAGTAACAGCTGTTCTCTTTGGCTTAATTGCAATAGTGAAAAGCCATGATGTACCAAAGATTAAGTAATATAATCAGGCCTTGGGAAATGAGATGGTAAAGAGAGATGGTGGAGAAAGTGTGGTTTATTGAGTTCATCGCAAAAGACAACTGAAATTGGCCAGTTGACAGGAGAGCTGATGATTTCTAAAGGAAGCTTATAGCTGTGTTGTCATCAGGCTTCAAGCGCGGCATTGGTGGTGTGACGTGCTCAAGGAAACTCCGTGGATTAAATCACATATATCCATTTCTTTCTTATTCCATTTTCAAAGCATGAAGAAAAACCATCCTTTTTACCATTTAGCTGTTGGTTATGCCATCATGGAACCTTTGGTCTACTTTTAACCTCCTTTTATTCAAAACACACTACTTACTTGGGGATATAATTTTCTTCTGTCTTTATCTTCTTATTCTGATTGGTGTAGTAAATGCCTCCCCAGTCACACTGAACTGGCTTCTGAAATTCCAGAAAAAAAACAATTGTTTTCTGCAAATGTGAATGAGATTAAAAAAAAAAAAGTTAGAGAAGGCATCTGTGTCTTTACAGATAACAGACTAAATTTTGCATTCCTTACTTAAGTCTTACTCATACAGTATTCCTACTACAATGTGACTTTGCAGCTAGTTTTGCCTGAGGCAAGACTGGCTGAATACTGAGTAATGACATCAAGATTAATTCCTGAGAAGCTGATGAAGTGCCACGTCAAGGGTATTACTTCATTTTGAGGGACAAGTCACATTATCTAATACTTCCCAGTGCTGAAGTTCCTGTGTTACCATATGCTAAGAACCCATATCATAATGATTGTGTACAACTAGTAGTAAAAGTAAAACATATTAAAGATGTTAATATACGTAACTATTGGCCTCAGCTAAGCCCATTGCCAATTGCCTGGGGCATTGTTACTTACATTGCTATGTGAAGGAAGGGGTCCACACTGCACATTGTGGCCGAGAATAGATGGGTACATCAATAAAACAAGTCATGTCTACAGCAGAGCTGGGCCTCATGTCTGTGATTCTCCACCACTGTGGCAGCTGAGAGGTAGCTAGAGATGACTCATGTTAGTATCAGAGTGAGACATCCATACCATGGATGACATGGGAGCCATGCAGTTAAGGGAAATCACTGCCTTAAAGAATTTAACAGTACAGATAAACAAGGCAGAGAAGAAAGGTAGGAAAATATAATCTCTGGTTTTCTATCTTTTTCTACCTTATGAAATGATGCAGAAAGATCAATCTGACCTAGGTAACGAAGGCTATCAGTAATAAAACTAGCAAGTAAAGTTCAGGTTGTCCAAATCCCATTACATTACCTTGATCCAATTTGGTGGACACACAGTGAGCTCCTGCCCCTAAGACTGGGACTCCAATGGACATGCAGTGCAACTGGGCTGAGGACAGCCAGCCAGTCTGGCCACTTGGCCTGCAAGCCGCCTACTCCATGCTGGGAAACGCCATGGGCCAAGAAGCAGCAGCACTGCTGTTCTCAGAGATCCACGCCACCAGCTGTCCTCGGGAAGATGTCAGCCTGTATCGTAGTGCTGCTATGGTATTCCCAAGGTGGATGGCTGCCATCCATAATCACTTTTAGCACTGAAACCACATCAGCATTGTGGAGAAGGGCTGTGTCCTAAAAGCCCTTATTTCTGATTCTTATTTCTGATGACTCTGGGCTCAGCGAGGGTGTTGTATGGAGCTGCGTATGTATGGAGCCCAGGAGGAAAAGAGTTAAAGCTGTACTCAGTACCAGAAAGACTGAAGCCAAAATAAAGCCATGTTACATCTATGGCACTAGGGGCAAGGGTGAGCTTTGGAACAAGACTTGAAGCACTGGGTTTTGAGGAGTGAGTGGTCCTCAGACTCTGTATCGCATCCCATGGCTTGCATTCCAGTGCAAGCATCTCCACCACAGGTCAGGGATCCTTTTCTTGGAGCTTTTGGCCTTTACACCCCTTTCTTCAGAGCCACAGCAGCAATGAAGGAAAATAAAGCCCGCTTCGATGTATTACCTTCCCACCTTCCCCTTCTGCCTGTGTCTGTGGAGGTAAAATCTGTGGATGGGAGCAGCAGAGGGTTCCCTGAACAAACCCAGCCCTTCTAGGAGAGCCTGCAGGCTCAGCACAGGCGCAGGGGAGGGTGAAGTGGCCGTTTGGCAGGGATTTCCTTCATGCCCAGCTTTTCCCCCATCTGAATGATGCTGGTCACACATCGTGGCCATGTGCCACCTGTCCCTTCCTGCACACCAGACCCGGTGGTTCACAGCTGGGACAACCCACTGCTGCTGCCACCAGCCAACAGTTTTAGATTTTATTCTGTGGGAATGACCTGATCTTGAGCAAAACTGAACTGAGGTGGGTCAGGGCACGGCCAGGGCCCAAAGCTTCAGACAGGAGCAGGGCAGCTGGGGGCAACCGGGCAGTCTTAGACTCAGGCACCTCTTTGGGGATGGGGCAAGGCCAGGCTGGGACGTGGGCCCATGGGCCCATGGGTGAGAGTCAGGGTCAGCCCCGATGAGGGGATGCAGGGTCAGACACAACCCTGGCACGGCTGGGCAGGGCTGTGGGCTCACAGGTTGTTGATAAGGATCCAATTTATGCCAAGTTTGGAAGATGACTTGTCTCCTTCTGCAAAACTGGCATTCAGAAACTAATATTTCCTATTTCATCTCTTACTTTCACAATCTAGATTGAGCGAACAATCTGCTGTTAGACCTTGGTCTTCCTCATTCATTGCACTGGGAAGACATTAAAAGTCTGTGGTGGATGGAGGCAATATATTTTGTAGCATGGCAGAATAATAGGTATGGTTGTGCCTGCTTGTAAAAGAAAATTTAAATTTGTACCTTTTGAGCTAAACTCCTTGGATTTCTTAGTTATGTTAATTTTCACTCTTCTTCTGGTTTAGTTTTTAAACTTGGAAGCTCAAAATATGTAAATGTTTGAAGATGTTCTATGATTTTGATTCAGATGTGTGTATATACGACATGTGTTATCTTCTAGACTAATTACTTTATTCTAGGCCATGGAATGACTCCAGATGTATACGCCTGTACTTCATAGTGAGATTAATCCAGCACATCAGGAAAATACCCTGAGAAAATCATTGCAGATATTACTGAGGGCACATTTTTGAAACTATTCACTTGATCTTTTGACAAAGCACAGAAATAAAAATGCAGCTTATTTTCTTAAATTGTGAAATACACAGTCCACTATTACTTAGTTTTTTTTAACATTTAGCATAGTGAATTTCAGGACTTTTTTCTACTGTTACATGAATACCAGCAGAAATTATCATGAATAAAAATGAAACGTGAAGCAATATTTTTCTTAGTGTTTCCTGTGTTGACTACAAGGGTAATATTTGCCCTATACAGAATAAGTCGGGGGATTTCTGAGGCTTCCCTCATGATGAACTCACCAGACAGGGACACTTCTATTGGAGGGCAAGAACAAACATTTCAACTAGGTCTTCTCTGCATAGCATTTCATATATTAGCTCTTGCTAACTCATTGAGATTGAATGGAATAAAATTTCTTCTGTGATGACTTCATGCACAATTGAGCAGATGGGGCTTCAGGGCTGTATTGGTTAACTCATGTTCATTTAAGATATCAAATATTACCAACTGGAGCTGCCAACTCTTCTACCTAAATACGAATTCAGGGAGGGATTTTGTGCTACGCATTGTTAAATTTGGTGTGGCAGCGTTTTTCTCTGAAATGTCTTCACAATCACAGTGTTAAACAGACTTACAGCCCTATTCAGTACAGAGATTTTATTACTAAAAAAAAATTTAAAATGTTCCCCAGCCAATGTTTCTTTGAGTTTAGAAAGGTTCAAGTTTGGACTGTGCACTTTGGATTGCTTCACGTTGCCTTCATTTAAGATTTTGGTGACCTGTAGAATCTTTGGAACAACTCCTAAGGATATTGTAGATGCTCTCATCACCTGGGGGTCTTTTTTAATCACTGCTAGATTTTACAAAAATATATGCTGTAATCCAAAGAGAAATAATGGGTCTCATAAAATTGACAGATCAGATTCTACACCCTGTGTTATGTAAGGGTTCAAGCCAACTGATTGTCACAGCTTGTGTCTCACTGTCTTAAAAATACACAAATCTGTGAGTTCACTGGGAAGATTTTCTTTCCAAGAATCTGCTTTCCTGTGCAATAGAAAGCCTGTAGCGTTTAGTATTTCCAGAGTACCAGAAATCTAAATTGTGTTAGGCAATGAGAAGCAGAAAAGCAGTTCCGCTCCAGTAGGTGCTTTTAAAAGTACTACCGGATGCCTCTGTGCATGACAGGTGAATAACTTTTGCCATTCCAATATACAGCAGAATAACTGAACTTGGCTGTTGCAAAACAGAGAGGCACACTACATGAGTAAGTTTTAAAACTGACATGCTTCCTCCGATGCTTCCAAAAGCCTTTATTCTTATGCTAGATTGAAAGCATAAGAAGCATGGTTTTTTGCCTGTGTGACTGTAGAGAGCAGTGTTCACAACATTACTGAATGGCTTGCAGACTGAATGAACAAGGAGACAGAGGAAGAGAACTGGTCTGGGACTAGACCATACTGCAATTCCTTCAAATCATTTTTCTTCCAAATGGTGGTTTGTCTTGTGATTTTCTTCAAAGTGGTATTTAAAGAAGTAAGAGTTTAAACATGCCTTCTGCTTCAGAACTGCAGAAGACGTTAAATATGGAAGAACTCTCACAATTCTTTAATTCATGGGAGGGTAGGAGGACTTGGGGCCATCCAAGGTGTCTTCCAACCAATCTGTTCCCTCTTTCCACAGTACAGAAGATGCAATGGTGGTGTACTGGGGGATGAGCACCACAGTGCTAAGACATTTGCTGTTGCACCTCCCACTTAGGCAGGCTCAGGGGTGCTCAGGGGAGCACAAGGAAGTCCCACAACCACCAAAGGCCGGCAGCTGTACTAGGAATAGCAGCCTGTGCAGTTACTGCAATCTAGCCTGCACTAGTTTTCTGTACCAGCATTTCCCTCCTAGATCTCTCTTTATTAATCCATAAGTGTTTTAATTAGGTCCTGTATGGAAAAGAGTAGAAACTGCATAGAGAAGCCATTTAACTTTCTCTTCATCTAAGCCACTCTTAGCAGAATAATTTTCATCTTAAGCAGGAAGCTCTTTGAGCCAGGCAGTTATTCTACCATAGGCTGTCTATAATCCTTCCACATGTACAATACTTTCTCCAAACCTTTCAGGACAATTCTCACTAACAAGTCTGTTGCCCTTTTTTACCCAAAGTGCACTGAAGTCGGTAGCCACCTTCACAGTGAGCTTTGAATCTTGACCTTAGATAGGCAGATGGATAGGTATTTGCATTACCACAAGTTCCTATAGACCCAATTACATGTTTACATCCTACTGCTGTTATATAAATGCTAATGTTATTATGCTAGTAAGTTTATTAGCTTGCTGGAATATGCATGCAGTATCCTCTGAAGTTTCCCCATAGAGCTTAATGTGACCATTAGATGTCACAAGGACTGAAGAAAGCTCCTTCTCAGTAGTGATAGTTACTGATCACCTGAGTAAATGTTCCGGGGAAACCAAAAAGGAAGCATTCTGTTATCAAATTCTAGCTCTTCCTTTTGTAAAATATAGAATATTTTTTTACAATTTACAACTTTTTAATACTTTTCCTATTAAGGGGTAATATAATCTTTTCTATGTGTTTTGCGATGCATGTCCTGGATTAGTGCTCATATGATCTGAATCAACTGCTGAGTATGGGAATAGCTGCCTTGCTTTCATGGGCACTAATCAGTTTGCATTAGTTGGGGTTTTGGAACCTTTATTTCTAAATTTTGGATCTGGAAGTCAAGATAGGCTTGCAGGTATATCTTCTAGAATTTACTCATCATACAGACAATGAGCAGGGTGTGTTCCTTCAAGTAGTGCGTAAGAATACACACTGTGATTTGTTTGCCTTTAAGAGAGCTGCCAAATACCAGCTGGAGAAACAAGAATTAACATGTTCACACCTCATCTTAGCTGCATTCAGAGATCAAGAGAGGCCTTCACTCCGTTCTCCACTGAAAACACACAAGAGGAGAAAATTCAGCCTATAAAGGCACACCCATCTCCAGTGAAATCTTCAGCAAATATTGATTCTAAGATTTTATTTTCTTTTAATATGCATATATTCAGGCTGTGAAACTGCCCTAACTAACTCTGGGAAAGTGTGTGCCTTCACCCGCATTAGTCACACAAACACATAACTGCTTGGATTACAGAAGAAAGTGACTCATCTACTGATGACAGTGGATAAAAGAGAGGGGAAAAGATTCCCTAGTTCCCATACTCCCTTCCTCTGTACATTATAAGGAGATGCTTAAGGGAGTAATACAGACAGCTGGAAGGGAAGCTGTGTGTCAGAGTCCAGCTCTGCTACGGTGGGCAGTGAAAGTCGCATCATCCCTTCCAGAAACTGCTGAAGCTCTGAGTTAAAACTAGTTTGGTGTCTGAGGGAGAGGGTGGCTTGCTGCCTTTACTCCTCTTGGGAAAGGTCCTTCTGCTAATTTACCTTATGTCAATGTGATCTCCTCTCTCTTTAGAGTTTCCTCATTGATCTAGTCACAGGAGCAATCCTATGCCCATACAGGTTTTGTTTTGCTATGTGAAGGAGGATAATTCTAAAATTGCTCCTATGCTCAGTTAGGAACTTACTGATGGATTATTATGCTGCCAATAAATCACTAGTTGAGGTCCTCCACAGATCTATAATCAAGCACAATAAATTGTGGATATGTAGGGAACACATCCTCAGTAATGGTACTCCCGTGGTAAGATGGTTTCAGTAAGGTGAATGCATTCACCTAAAAGATACTAGGGAGTAGCATTTCAAAGATTTTAAAATATCACTAAATGGGAAAAAAAAAAGTGACTGAGGAAACATGACAAGTGTGACTGTGTGCGCATTTTTTTCTGGCACAAACGTAAGGATTTTGAGTCATAGTTCCAGCCTGGCAAAGGAAGCTGGTGCAGTAACTGTGGACATCAGTAACAAAGGAGAAAGAATATTATCTGTGTCCCCATGAGATGGCACCCTTAGCCAGCAGTGCGCCACAGGGATGGGTTCAATTTTTTTTTTTCCTGGAAGGAGGGGATCATAGATGCTTTAGTGAGAAATAATTACTCCAAAGCATTGTCTCTCTGCTTTTGTTTCACATAAATTGATCTTAGTCTTTGTACAGTGTGAAGAAGATAGTTTCAGAATAATGCATCAAGGTTTTCTTTTGCTTTTACATATATGGATTTCCCCGTATATTTTGAGTTCCTACTTGTATTGTGAGGCTATTTTCACAGGCTCTTTCAAGTAGTCAGTCAAATCTGTCTCTTTATTAAGCTGATTTATTTGTATTACATGAAGCATTATGCCTGGTGCTAAGTGTTGGGAGCAATGTCTTTAGGGAAAATAGTCAGATCCTCAACAACCTGATTCCACCTGAACCTCTGATATAGGATCATTCATTTGCCATTCACCAGATTAAAGGCTTTGTTCTCACTGAAAGCTATCAGCTGTTCGGTTGCCTATTTCATTTTTTTTTCCCCAATGAAACATATACCCCAGGCCAGAACAGCTTCACTGAAAAAAAACCCACCAGAATTGAGCACACGTAAGTGTGAGAAATTAATTTCCTGTCCATTATTAGGAGTAATCACTGGTGAGTAATACTTCTATGTCTGAAGAAAACTGTATTGCTACCATACATGTTGAATCAGTGTGTTGCTATGTGACGCCATCCTTTTTTCCATATCAGTGCAAATGCCTTGGGAAGAAAGAGAAAAGAGAGAGACAGCTTGTTACTGTTCAGTTTGTATCTCTCTCAATGGAACCATAGAATAACACTTTATTATTGTAAGTGTTATTTTAATTTCAAATTAACTTGTGGTTTATAACTGTTGGTCTGACCTTTGCTAGCCTTTCTGATGTAAATGAAAATATTTTGGCTATTGCTTATTCCTGTTGCTAAATAGTAATCTAGACCCATGTTATATGAGGAATATGAGAAATTCTGCTGTGTATACCTGTATAACTGCAATCCTACCCTTTGAATTTTTCTAATTGTGTTAAATTTGTAGATCACTGAATCAAAATAGAAGTGTACAAATGACCTCCTCATTGGCTTCCTTTCAAGATTCAAAGCTTACTGTGAAAACTGTAGCTCAATTAGAAGACCTTTCATGACTGAAAGAATGCACTGATTTGTTCTATTCATTATTCAGTCCCACTTGTAGATAACTTCCTGTGTGGTCTCCAAAGTGTGATAGTATTAATTGCAATCAGACATGCACTGATAATTAGTTTGTGGGAAGATAAAAAAAAAAAACAAAAACAAAACTACAGTGGATGCTTTGAGTCTCTGAAATAGTTGAAATAGTTCTCCATGCTGTGTAGAGCAGTGGGAGTATTCCCTGCCACCAAATGAGCTTGTTCAAAGAGTGGAGAGAGGAAGGCTGTGTTTCTTTCCTTTCCAGCAGCATGTAGGAACAGTGTTCCTAGGAGGAGTTCAGAGGGAGTAGCAGGGAGATCTGGGGGGGTGAGAGCAGAAAGCAGGCTGAGTAACAGGAGAGTCACCTGGCTGGTTGCATCCCTTCTGCAACGAAGCACATCCAGCTTGCCGGTTCATAGATGAAGACACTCGCATGTAACTGCTGGATCCTAGCGTCCAGCAACATCTTAGTTTGTGTTTTAACTTGAGCTACGAAAGACCTGGAAGAATGAGGGCAAGAGCTCAATTATTACTTTGTCAGTAGACTGTAACTTTTCTATGTTACAAGGCTTCAGACTTTTATGTTCAAAGTGTTCCACATCACACACCCATTGTTTCTACCTTCTTTGTTTACCTTATTTTCTGAGATAATATCACAGTAGGAGGTGCCCAACTCACAGGGGGCTTAAAAAGAGTTTTAATTTTTTAATAGGGAAACATCCTATCATTGGTTCTATTTTTTTTTTTTTAACTCGGTGACAGAAATACAGGTCCTAATAAGTATGTGTTGAAAATACTTTGTGATTAAACTGAGCACAACTAATTTAGTGAAAGGTACGTGCAGGAAGCAGGGAAGCTGATGCAAGTAGTTGTCATTCAGTCAGACCGAGAAAGAGTGTTCCTGGACAGGAGGAGAACTGCTTCACTTCTTGTCCCTTGCAAACCTCAACTACCTGAGCTTAAGCATCTTCTACTTTTCCAGTTGTCATCTTATGCTTTTCCACATTTTCCTGTTTTGGCCATAAATAAGATTCAGTCATATGTTAGGAATTTCTGTAAATATGAATAAAAAGCTACCAGGAAGTCACAGTTATTTTAACATTACCTCCAACAGCAAATGAGCCCAAAATATCCATTCCCAGGGAAAGCAGGACTGCCCTCTGAGCTGCTCAGTTACCAGTGCCAGTGTGGACTCCTTCATTTGAAGAATCACAGTTGCAGCAGTGCTTATTAGTTTCATGACACCATGACCAGAAATAATTAATTTCTCAGCAGTAAATGGGTCATTCTGTACAGCTACATAGTGCTGGATCTCAGCTATCACAGAGCAGTTATCTAGTGGAGGGTAGGGGATGTTTACACATCTCCAGCTTGGCAATGTAGAGTCCTTTCCCTTTTCCACCATCCAGCCTCTAAAATAAATGGATGCACCTACTTATATATGTATTTCCCACCTATCACTAGCAAGGAAATGGATCTGGTGAGTTATGCCATCTCTGTTAAGGCAGTTTGGCTGTTGTCCACCTCCCTGAAGCTTATCCAGAAGCTCCTGAGCCACTTCACAGTGACCATACTTAGGTATGAAGTTAGGTTTGCTCCTGCAGAGATGGCAGTGTTTGGCTTTAGACTACCTGCAGACATCTGAGAAGAGTCTGGCAGCCAACATTATTGTGGATTTTCATCAAAATTTATCTTACAGAAAGCATAATTAGATGCATAACAATGATGGCCCAGATGGCACAGTTTAACCAGCTGGCCTGTAACTTGTTTTAATTGCGTAAACATCCACACCCTGTCTTTGTTATGAATTCACTTATGGCAAAGCATACAAATTTTAAATTTGCTGTCTGGTAATGGTGGAAGATTACCCCATCTGTATCACAGCAGTAAGTAAAATGAAATTTCCTTTGGGTAATAAGAGCTTAGGAGCCTTTTGGAAGGAAACATGGCTAGGACCTGATCAGGATGCCATGCATGGTGTGATTTATGCCTAAAGCAACACAGGAACATGTAATTCCAGAAGGAGGTAACAGCTCCCCAATTCCTGCTGTCACCAAGGAGGCACCATGTCAGTGAAAACATATTCTTTGATTTCCTAGCCCTTTCATTTTCGCGGCTGAGCACACCAACACTGCAAACCTGAAAGCAAACTCAATTATCTTGCATTTACCTTTTGTCACTTAAAAGTATGCAAGGCCACCTGAGGTTACTGAGGTGTGAACCTGAGCTGTGCTGGTGGTGCAGCACACCATTTCCTCATGGGGACTGAAGTGTAGCCACCGCCTCCCAAGAAGTACTTGCTGGGGTTCCCTGCTGCGGGCGATTCAGCTGCCCGACCAGGGAATGGTGTGGAGAAGTGTAGGCCACGTCTTCCTTGCTAACGTCTGTGTACATCTTTCAAATCAAAATAGACCTGGTGGGCTGCACCATCCCCTCTCACTTTCTTCTCCCACCCTGTCACGTCCATCAGTAGTAACGTGGACTGTGGACATGAACCCAACGGTCCCCATCCTGGAGGTGAAGGGATGGGACTTTCTGTTCCTCTCCCACCTCTGAGGACAGCTGGCAGCAGGGAAGGCTGCTCCCCTGCAGAGGACCTGACTGCCTATGGGAGGAAGCTTTTGCTTTACAGCAACAAGAAGGGCAGATATTTTTCCTTGAGTGTCAACTCCAGTATGGCCTGTGGCTTTTAAGCAACCAAACACACACATATGCCCCTCACAAAGACAGAGTTAAGACACTGGCTTAATGCGTATACAGATGCAAAGTGCCCAGCCACGCACTCCTACACATTTTGGTTGTCTTCCTGGGCATCTTTTTCTGCAAAACAATTATAATTTTTCTGCAAATAGCAACAATTCCAATGTACCTTGGAGTACTGGTTTTGCTCAGAAGATTTTTTAACTGCTCATGCACTCCTGTATTCTCCCTTTCGTAGTCTTTGTTCGTTCTTGTCTGGTGCCTTTTGTATTGCACTTGCTGAAGGCAACGCACAAAGGCTGCTCTTTCCTGCCAGAGCTTGTTGTTGTCTTCAGTAGCTGGGCAGGCAAAGACAACTCTGGTGTGAATCATTTTGCTCCTCCAGTGTAGGAGTTGCCACGAAGAATGATTAAGGAGGAGGGGAAAAAAAAAAAGCGAGAGTGACAGGGAGTGTGTGTGTGTGCACAAATTAAGGTTGGGAAACTGGGAGTGGTGTCAATGAGCAGGCAAGCTAAGAGAGTCTTCTGCTCAGCAAGGTTCCACCACGGGTAGCTGGTCCTTTGTGCTGTACCCATTTCATTGATTCCTTTACCAGGATTATAGCCTTGCGAAGTAAGTACAGCTTTTTTTTCTTCCTCTGATACTGTAATTAATGTATAATGAATAGTTAACAAATCTCCACTGTAAAACATAGTTGCATAGAAGGAATGGGATAAGGAAATTTGTACAAAAGGATATAATGTGGAATTAAAGGAGCAAAAAAAGCCTTTCCAAACTACTGCATTTTGGTTTCATCCCAAAATTGCTGCATTTGCTATGCTCTATTTCTTCCGCCTGCAAAGATTCATTGGAAGTGGTGAATAGGATCTGGCAGGTGAGACAGCAAGGGCATTAGGAGTTATTAAAATATGGTGGTTTTCTGCAAATAGCTTTCCCCATGTCAGAAAAGGCAGGTTGTGTATGATGCCATGAAAATGCTCCATGTGTCAAAGTAGGATTTAGACTGTTTTGTAAGTCTCTGTTACAGAGAAATATTCCTCTCATTTTCTGCAGAGGTGTGTCCACTCTGCTCTGTTTGCTTTGGGTTATTAATCAAGTGACTAATCCATGCTTGTTTAAAGTGAAAGGCATGAACTTAGTCCAGTAGTTACCAACTTATTTTCAGCATGACCCTATACTTTGAAGAATTCACTGGCTATTGAGGTACCACAAAGCATATTGTGGTGGCTCGTTTCTCCCTTTCATTCCTGGAGTAACTTTCTCTGCTATATTACTGACAGTGCTTTTTCTGCAACCATATGAGATGCTCTGGTCTCACATCAGTCTGATGTCCTGGGTTCCTCAAAGAAATATCTGTCCAGAGTAATTGTGTCGTTATTGCATAGCCATGTAGTCTGACAGGTGGAGAGTTGTCATTTGTGTAGAAGTGAGAAGAAAAGGCTCACATAAGTCTTTTATTTCCTTTATATTTTGTGTTTGCTGAGTAGGAGCTGAAGTGGGGTCATGCAAAATGCTTGAGCTAGGTTCAAATATTAAAGTCTCACTCGTGAAACGTATATGTGGGTTGTTTCATATCCTTTCTCCTCTCGGTGGAAGTTTGTTTGAATGGGAGAAACTACAGCGCTGACACTCAAAGTTCCTGAGCTGTACACCTAATACACACAGCCCCCAGCACTGAATGGCCAGCACTGTCCACGCTTTGTCTGCCACAGGTGTCTTCTCCTGGAAAAGACTGCTTAACTGAGACAAGAATAAAATAAATACTTGCTCTGCTTTATCAGATTATCCCTACCTTATAGCTAACTTGACTTGTCAAACATTTCCACACAGATGTTGCTATTGTCCTGATTATATTTTTAAAAGATAAGCTATATTTAGCTTTTCTCTTACCAAGCAGATAGTAAACAAACCCTCTCTGTTGTTTTCTTTTGTTGTTGTTGTTGTTGCATTCCAGGGCAACTAAGCAAAAATGGTGTCTTATAACAATGAACAAGTTTAACTCAGGTTTTTCTAAACTGGTTCAGTAGCCTTTCAGCTCCCTTCTGTATCTGAAAGTGTTTCTGTAACGCTGTGGCAGAGTCACAGTTTTAAGTGAAGCTGGGTGGATCACAGGCTCCCTGTGCTTAGACGGTGCACCACTGCCGCGGGCCTCTCTGGAAATGCTGACGTACTGCTTTCCCCGGAAAGGAGGGACTCAGCAGGAATCCACGCAGCAGGCCTTTTTAAAATTTGTTTGAGGGTTCCCTGTGATTACTGACTCAGGAGCTGCATCTGATTTCTAGACCGCTAATGGGCATTTAGTGGGCTTTCCTCTTAATGGGAGCCTCAACTCTTCTCACTTGACTGGGACGACTTTAATGGACTCACAAGGCTTGGGGTGCTCAAGGCTTTAATGAGATTTAAGATTTTGTAACATTTAATACAGTAAATTCTTTTCATGAATATGAATGTCATGAGCTCCTAGATATCATACATCATTAATAAATGGAGTGTAAAAAACTGGCTGACCAGAGGCACTTGAAAGAGATGGTGGAATAGAGATTATTCTTCTCTATCCAGCCCATCATCCAAGGTTAAGGGTGAAACTGAGCTTTTTTTTTCCCAATGAAATTCCCTAAATGGGCATTATTTCAGTAATAGCACTGAAAGAAAAAAAATAAAAGAATGGAATTATAAGCTTTACCACTACCAGAAATAGTTTCAATCAGCACAACAGAAGCTCTGAGAGTATCATCAGTTACTGGATGAACAAAAGGTAAATAAAATGTTTGTCACGAACTAGGTCCTATTTTCCTTACTGAAAAGGAACATCAAAACTTTGTAGAAAATGAACAGTATCAGAGTTACCAATAAGGTCAAAAGAGTTTTTAAGCCATGGTACAGCTTTTCACTGGCATAAGGAAGAAGAGTTTAATTCAATCTTGCATAATTTCCTATCTTATTTTCTTATTCTGCTTGTAACCCAAGGAAGTGAAACACAAGCAGCACATACACGTCTTAAAATCACTCTAGGTTTGCCAATATAACTGAAAATGCTAATGTTAGAATGACAGCCTAGTGTTTGCAATATAAAGCCAGAAAGGAACAAGAAGTATTTTTAAGTGGTAATGATTTTTAGCATCTAAGGAAGATCCAGAGGATTAAATAGAAGAATATCAGGCCAGCCAGCACCGAAGAATGATATTCTACCCCTCTAGCAAATAAGCACAGTGAACTGCTTTGTAAGATTCTTTGTCTTATTTGTCTTCTTGAGGGTGATAGATGTAAAATGACACATTCTTGATTCCCTGGGTAATTTTCCACCAGCTCCTCAGTAAGAAATACCTGGGAAGTTGGTACTTGCCCCCAGTCATCAAATTTTAGCTGGGGTCTGGGGGAGGGCAGGCAGAGAGAGATAGAAACAAGGGGACAAAGTATATGTATGTATTGTGTGTTCATGTGTGAATGGTTGAGTTAGTGGGGAAAATAAGATGGGCAGCCTGTGCAAGGGAGTTTATGACAAGCACAGGCACAAAGTTGCATGTCTGGGATGAGCAATGGCGGAGAGGCATTTTAAAGGATGATTTTACATTTGCTCCTTTGCCCCTGTTGTTCCAAGTTACTCCCTCATCAGCAGTCTCAGTCCTTTAAATTTATTTTAACTGTCTTTTGCAACTGTTCTGCCCAAAGCTCTCCTCCAAAGCTCTCCTCCTTCGAGGTGTGTGTTGAGCCCATGGTTTCTGGTAGGTATGACTCTTCTGGGAGTTAGTTGCTTTCATGTGTGAGAAATTGTGACTACGTAAGTGAGACAGACGGTTGCAGTGCTGGGCTGGTGCTGAGTTCTCCCTTTACACCCATAAGATCTCTGAGACGTGGATCTTGAACCTCACTCTGACATCAGCTCGATGCCTTGCTGACACTGTCAAATGAGATCTCACATGGATAAACTCTCTTTACCAAGCAGCTGCTGGGCATGGCCAGGCTGCTGGAAGATGGAGAAGCCTGACCAGACCCATTCTGAATTCAGAGTTCTGGCAAAGCCTCAAGATGTTGCAAAGCATACCCCTCTATATTTTTATGTGGGGATAGATTTCTTCAGTGATGTATATTGAATGCTTTGTCTCCTCAGGTCAAATTCCTTTTTTTTTTTTTTCTTTTCAGTGGGAGGGCATTTGTTAGCAAACGGTTTGTTGCTAATACCAACAGTCAGAACATTTTGCGAGAGTGCAGCGCTTTTTGATATGCTTTTCAAACATGGATTTAGAAAGCCTTGTTTTATGTCTCTTTCTTTTTTTTTTTTTCATTTAATTAGGTTGTGCAATGCATTTCAGTAATCTTTCATACAGCATCTTTTAGCCCCAAACAAACCAGTTGCCAAATAAACCAATTGCCTTACCAAATAGATCCAAGACCACTTATAAGTTAATTAAAATAAAAATAAGGACACTTATTTTGTAAAAGGCTTGTCTAATCAAACAGGTATTACGAGTAAATAAAAATGTTTTCTCTACTGTGTCACAGGCAAATTATGCACCCGTTCTGTTACTCCCATAAAAATGTATAAATACCACCAATTATTTGGAAGTCATTCACTGCCGTCAAATACCACAACTGCTCCACAGCGTCTCTGTACAATGGTGTCAGATGTTCAGCTAAGTTTGGGCAGTATGACACATGCACTGAAATAGGAGAATGTTCTCATTGAAAATGCCTTTCCAAAGCAGGAGGAGAGTGACCGGTCAGGAAAGGTACCTTACTGGAGACCGTTCCCTGCCCATATGTTCCCTCTTCCCCTTTCTGTCTTTTCATACCTTGCTACCCTTACCCAGTGAGGTCTTTCCTGGCTAGGATGCAAATGATATGAACTAGCTAAGTAAATGTTTAAGACTGTAGTATTAAGTAGTCAGTTACCAGAGGGAAATCCTTGAGCTTAGGGTATTTCTCAAAAGATCAGCAAACCTCTTACCAATGTAAGAAATAACTGACTTTCCTTTTCATAACAGGATAAAATAGAACCCCTAGGTTTTCAGTGTCAGAGCTTGAAATGCAAATGCAGATAGGTATGTGTCTGGATGAGAACACACCTTTTAAAATCACCCCTCCACAGAATATTCATTCCACTGATTTGCCATTTTTTTTTTCTGGAGAGTGCACATGCTGGAGATACCTTTTAAGTTCTGTGTGAAATCTTATACCTTTTGATATACGTTATACTCCCAATATTCATCTTTTCCATTTCCTTTCTCTCTCTGTCAATAGCTTTGATGGAGCTGTTTAACAACAATTTTAACAGATTGCCTTTTCTTTAGGGATACATAGTATTGGGGCCAGAGTAGTGTCAAATTCACTATGCCAGAGCGGTCATCTTCTGTGTGCTTGCTGGTCTAATGCCAGACTTGTGCTATTGACTGAAATTCTGTGGTTCACCCTTGTTAGCTAGAATCTACACAAACGTGCTTACACCAAAGTGCAATTTCAGGTTTGTGAAAGAACTCTGGAAGATGGGAATGCTACCTGGCTTTCCTAGAGCATGAACTGCAGCAACTGTCCCTTGGGCACCACCCGTCCCATTCCTGACTGCAGAGATCATCTAACAGCCCTGTGGCAACAGCAGTTATTAAGAATGGCTAGGAAAATATTTGCAGTTAAAACAGTGTAAGTGCTGAGTGGACACACAGCAGTATTTATTTAGGAGGTCTCCTTTAAGTTTCTAGGACAATCTTAACTTACAGGACCAGACAGCTTTCTGGAGACTTCTAGCAAGGCTAGGGAGAATGGGGAGTCATCCCTTAGAGGAAGGACGTGTACCAAAGCTAAAGCTTTAATGAACAATTAGCCATGAAGCAAGAGACAGGAAAGATTATGAGGCTATTAAAGGCCTGTCTGAGAGCCAGGAAAGCCCAGAGCACAGGCAAAGTGCCTTGTAAGTTGGCACATTTTAAGAGTATCAATGAAAAACAGATTAAATTCATATATGATCCAATTTAACTCAATATGCGTGGGTCACCCTGACCTACCCAGATTTCCCCAAGTACTTCTGGTAATACTGGCCCCATGTAGCATGTGGCATTGCCAGCTGTCACTTGAAGATGGTGGCTATTACTGAATCACTCACATTTACTTGGTTGGACATGGATGAGACCTTCCCTGCTCCTCAGGAGCTGCTGGTGTGCTCTGAAGCTGAGTGGGCTCGATCAGGTCCTCCCCTCCTCTCTGAGCTGCCCAGTTCCCTTACTGATGTCCAGCCTCCTTCCATGAAGAAATCAGTGCCCTGACAGAGCTCCAGCACAGCAGGAGCTAGTATTATACTCTGTGAGTCATCTCTCTTTTCCCTTTTCTGTTTCAGAATGACGATGGATGCTCTGCAACTAGCAAACGCTGCCTTTGCTGTCGATATGTTCAAAAAACTATGCGAGCAGGACAAAACAGCCAATATTATTTTTGCCCCACTGTGTACCTCAACATCTCTGGCTCTGACATATAAAGCTACAAAAGGTGATACTGCAGATCAAATGAAACAGGTAAGCTGTCAGCATCCTGTTCGATGGCTGCAAAATTGTATGGCTGTCGGAGGTGGCCTTCTTTTTTATTCTTGTTGATATTCTATTGGGTGTCTGGTTCCCTTGTAAACCAGGCTGCAAATCATCCATCCAAAATTCCACAACTGCATGGCCCCACACAGCAAGAGAGGTTGAAAATCTGGCATAAAGAAAAAGCTTGCTCACATGTCTCTGTACAATGGTGGAAGGTGACAAGGCACAGCCCTCAACAGTTGCATTAAAGCTTTATCTCCTTTTAGCATAGTGTTGGTTGTGGCTGCAAGTCATAGTCAGGATCACTGCATTTGCTGGATAATGCCGAAGCTTCAGGAATGCTGAATCTTTATAGAATTGGAAATAATTTTGCCATTATCTGTCAGCAGCAATTACAGTTAGCAGCCTTGTACTGACATTTCCCATTTCTCCAGCAATACAGCTAAGAGGAGGCTAGTGCAGTAGAATCATAGAGTTATAGAATGGTTTGGGTTGGAAGGGACCTTAAAGATGATTTAGTTCCAACACCCTGCCCTGGCCAGGGACACCTTCCACTAGACCAGGTTTCTCAAAGGCCCATCCAACCTGGCCTTGATCAATTCCAAGGATGGGGCATAGACAACTTCTCTGGGCAACCTGTTCCAGTGGTTCACCACCCTCATAGAGAAGAATTTCTTCCTTATATCTAATCAAAATCTACCTTCTTCCAGTTTAAAGCCATTACTCCTTCTCCTATTACTGCATGCCCTTGTCAAAAGTCCCTCTCCATCTTTCTTATAAGCCCCCTTTAGGTACTGGAAGATCACTATAAGGTCTCCCTGGAGCCTCCGCTTCTCCAGGCTGAACAGCCCCAACTCTCTCAGCCCGTCCTCATAGGAGAGGTGCTCCAGCCCTCTGATCATCTTTATGGCCCTCCTCTGGACTTGCTGCAGCAGGTCCATGTCCTTCTTATGTTGGGGGCTTCAGAACTGGACACAGTACTCCAGGTGGGGTCTCACAAGAGCAGAGTAGAGGGGCAGTATCACCTCCCTCAACCTGCTGGCCACGCTTCTTTTGATGAAGCCCAGGATGCAGTTGGCTTTCTGGGCTGCAAGTGCACATTGCCTGCTCATGTGGAGCTTCTCATCAACCATTACTCCGCCCAGCCTGTATTTGTGCGTGAGATTGCCCCAACCCATGTGCAGGACCTTGCACTTGGCCTTCTTGAACTTGATGAGATTTGCACGGGCTCACCTCTCCAGCCTGTCAAGGTCCCTCTGGATGGCATCCCTTCCCTCCAGCATGTTGACCACACCATTTGGTGTCATCGATGAATTTGCTGAGGATGCACAGCACTGAGGATGCACCACTGTCCATGTCGTCAACAAAGATGCTGAACAGGGCCGGTCCCAATAGTGACCCCTGAGGAACACCACTCGTCATTGTTCTCCGCTTGGACATCGAGCCAGTGACCACAAGTCTTTAAGTGTGACCATCCAGCCAATGCCTTATCCACCAAGAGGTCCATCCATCAAATCCATATCTTTCCAGTTTAGAGAGAAGGATGTTGTGTGGGACAGTGTCAAGTGCTTTGCACAAGGCCAGGTAGATGATGTCAGTTTCTCGTCCCTTGTCCACCATTGCTATAACCCCATCATAAAGGCAACCAGATTTGTCAGGCACGATCTGCCTTTAGTGAAGCCATGTTGGCTGACATGGATCACCTCCTTATTTTCTATGTGCCTTAGCATAGTTTCTAGATGAATCTGCTCCATGACCTTGCTAGGCACGGAGGTGAGACTGACCAGCCTGAATTTCCCTGGGTCTTCCTTGTTTCCCTTTTTAAAAATGGGGGCCCCTTTTCCAGTCAGTGGCAACCTCACCAGGCTTCCATGACTTCTCAAATATGATGGACAGTGGCTTGGCAAATTCATTTGCCAGTTCCCTCAGGACCTGTGGATGCATCTCAACCGGTCCCACGGACTTGTGCCCTTCAGGTCCTTAGGTGGTCTCAAATCTGATCTTGTCCTACAGTGGGGAGTTCTTCATTCTCCCAGTCTCTGCCTTTGCCTTCTGTGACTTTGGCAGTGTGGCTAGAGATGAGCGTGAAGAGCTAGAAGAGGACACAACATGAATGTTTCTCCTTCCAAGCAGCTCATGGTGTTCAAGAGGTTTCCATTCCACGATGCAGCATGGCAGCCATGATGCACTCAGTTTATCAAACTCACTCTGTGGTGCAGGAAGCGTTGCAGCCTCTTCTGCTGCCTCCATGTGAGCAGAGGTTTGCAGAGTTCCTTTTTATCCCAGTGACAATGTCCACGGTTTCTGCAGTTATCTAGAGGTGAATGAGAATCAAATTCAGTATGCATTTATATGCTGATTGTCACCTTGCTCTGAGGGATATTCTACGTATTTGAATACATTTTTGCTCCTTTGGGAATTCCTCCCTGTACTTCCTCATTCACTGAAGGTACCCCCAAGAGCAGCCTCCTGTGCCCCAACTCATGCCACAGATTACAATGAGACCTCTGCTGTTCACAGAGCTGCAAAGCAATATATCCACAAAGGTCTTCCTGACTTTGCAGATTTTTCCAAACAGGATCATGTAAAAAAAAATTAAATGAACTCTACATCTTTTTTAAAATTAATATGAATGACACCTTGCATCTTCCTCACTATTTCAAAATTCAAGCACTGGCTTTCTAATAGAAGAGTTCAAAGTATTAACCTGCACTTAATTTTATTTTCACTTGTGTCTGCAGTTTGCTTTGAACCATCCCATAACAAGTTAACGTACACATCCACAAACAGAGTTCTGTTACACAAGTACATTTATGTTTCATATTGCGCAAGTGGTCTGTAAAAAGTGCTGATGTCAGATACTAAGGGGAACTTGGTATGTTTTTAAATGCAGTATCTCCTATTTTGCATGTCTGTTCTAGCTTCTGCCTGCCCCCGAGTTCATGGTTGGTTTTTAAATACTAGAAACTAAAGGAAATTGGCAGCCTTACTCTGGAATGGGAGTTAAACTTGTGCCAAAAGCTGTCCCAGGTAGAGAAGTTGCAGTAGCATAGCCTTCTCCCCTCATCTAGTTTCCAGGCACATAAGTGTTTTCTGCACTTAACATACTAAGCAACAAAAGTGTTGGAGGAAAAGGAAATAAGTTGAGAAAATTATTTCTGAGGAAATGACTGTGGAGTTTGGCTATGGGAGGTGTGCTGTTGCTGTGTCCTTGGGAGCTTTTTTTCCTTCTGCTCCCACTGAGCAAAGAGAGGAGAGGATGCTGAGGATGCTGAGAGTTGAGGCTGAGCAGTAATTTCTTGAGCCTGTGAAGATATGATGTGTTCAGGGAGAAAGAGCAGGAGTGAGTGACAAAGGGAAAAGAAGGTCACTAACGCCTGCCATGCCTCACGTGAGAATTTGAGAAAGATTGCCTGAAATGAAACAGCCACCATCGAAGGCCCTGTAATAAGGAGGCACAGAAGTTCAATTCTTACTTGTCATTCCCAGGAGCTGGGAGGTGGCCATGTCTGGGTCTGCAGCCCTACCTCTAGTTCATACTTTGTCTACCAAAACAGACGTAGTTGTCTGATCAGTCTTTGCTGAAATATCGTGTGACGTCATGTATCAGTCACAGCAGTCGCAAAACTTGATGATCTGTTAAGTGTTTTTAAAGGTGTAACCCACTTCTAGCAAGGACACTAACTGGGACCCTTAAAAGCTCCAGGTTTTTGAAAAGGAATGTAACTTTGGTGAAAACATTGTGTATCCATACTACAGAGTTTTAATCAACTAAGTCACATCACAAGCATGAGCAGGTCTACTGATTTCTTTGGACTGCTTATGGGAAATAAATGGGCTTGTTTGGTTAAAGTTCTAGTAGGATCAGGTTTTCAGATTTATGTGAGAATGTAAAAGAAATAAATGATTTCTGAGTAACAACAGCGAGAGGCTGTGTTGTTAGCTTAAATATGAAAAGTCACAGCGCCAGTCACAAACTAGCATTATTTTTTTGCTAAGCTGTTAGCAATGTTTAGAAAATAAATTGAAAAAAGTTGCTTAGTATTTTATTATGTTCTTTCAACAGGTACTCCATTTACAAGATGTCAAAGATGTTCCTTTTGGGTTTCAAACAGTAACTTCAGATGTTTCCAAACTCAGCTCTTTCTTTGCACTGAAAATGGTCAAGCGGCTCTTTGTAGACAAGTCTCTTAATCCTACCACAGTAAGTACTGCAGAAAAGCTCCGGTGCTTTGGCCAGCACATTAGCACCTTATGGTGTCAGACTTCAATGTTATTTGAAATAAATTCTCTCACTCAGTTTGGCTGTTACGTGACTAGATTCAGAGAATGAACAACATAATATTCCCTGCTTCCATAGAAGTCTGTAGGAGGATGAGTGTGCTGCTTGACCCCAAGCTATGCAACTCTTAAAACATTTGTAATTCTGTCATTAATATGCTTTAGGTCAGTATGCTCAGTAGGTTTTGAAAGCAGAATAACTTCTATGCACATCAAGGTCTTTGCATTTTAAGTATGAGCATAGAGGAGTTTTAAAACAAGTTGGTGGTGCAAGCGTGTGTCCAGTTCACACACCCAAGTAATTACTGCATAAATGGTAGTTTTCTTAATCTGTCCGAGGAGGCAGAAGCCTGGCTGTTGAAAGAACACACAAGTGAGGAAGGTGGTGTTTGGCCGTATAACTTATGGTCCTTGCAAATAACTGAGAAAAATGTTGTGGATTTTTCTTTCCTAAAAAGTTGCCTTTAAATATGGCCCCAAGCAAGGACAACGTCAGCCTAAAAGTGATGTTTCAGAAAAGTCAACATGCTTAAATCATGCTCTAATCAGATTACCTGCTGTTCAGCCTCTCCTAGAGGAAAGGCCGATATCCATCCACAGCAACAAACGTCTAATCTGGCAAGGACAGACATGATGTGAGCAGTCTGTGGCCTTTATCTCAGTCTTCTCTTACACAGATCACAGACTGAGGGTTGCTTTATCCTTTCAGACTCTGGCAACGTGCTCACTCCTGCAATACCAAAGTTACTTTAGCTGCTGATGTAATGGCCCTGGGCTGAAGACACCCTTGGGAGTGACGTATGCTGAATGCAGCTCTGCATCCTGGTTGCCACCTGCTGTTACTTGATAGCGGTTCATCATAATAAAGTCCCCAGCTACCCCATGGTGAAGCTCAGGATGCTGATGTTGCAGGCTGTGTAAAAAGCCATTGAGTGGATGGCATTTAACCAAGGATGACTTTGGTAACTTGTGTCTTTCAGGACTTTGTCAACTCCACAAAGAGGCCTTTTCCATCTGAACTGGAATTAGTGGAGTTCAAAGAAAAAACTGAGGAAACTCGACAGAAGATCAACAAATCTCTTTCAGAGCTAACTGATGGTGAGTACAGCTTAACCTTGGGGATGCTGTTTGCCTCTTTGAACAGCGAGATCTTTGTCCTTGTGACACCTCTTTACTAATGCTTTTAGAAATAAATACATAGTGAAAGCAATGGGACTAGACCTATTATTTGGATTCATGAGGATTAGAAACATCAGCTGGTTTTGAAATCACTAACTTTACTACTGCAGCATTTCCGAAGGTGGAAATGTGAGACTGATCTTGCCTTAGGGAAAGCTGCTGACAGCTTTGACTGCAGCAAGACAGCTTGGGAGAATGACAGCTCCTGGCTGTGGAGCTTCGCAAACATCTGATATCAATACATGGAAGCCAGGCCCTGGTTTCCTTTAAAAGTTTTATTCTAATGAAGAGTATTTGATGGACTCTGAATTTCAGGCTGTTAATGAATAGTGCAGCTCACTCAGCTCTTTGCCGCTTTTGCCAGCGAGCATGCCGCATGTGGACGTGCAGCTCATATTTGGAGGTACCTTCCTGTGGATGTGGGGCTGTGGACACTTTTCCTGCAGTACCACTGAGCCACCAACTGCTGGGCTGAGTCACAGGAGATGCACGTCAGTGACCATGAGGGTCCCTGGGCAGAGCCTTCCCAGTCTGGAGTGGGGCAGAGGTCTGGCCCTGGCCCACGCGAACATGCAGCACCCATAGCCAAGCCCGTTTGCAGCCTGTGCACGGGTAGCTCTGGGGTCAGTTGCTGCCTGTTGCCCTTGTGTGGTGCAAATATCAAAACATGGATGCGTGAGCCATGTCAGACCCTTCTCAGGCTGGCACAGCTGCCCATGTGGAAGCACCTTGCCCTGCCTGTGCAATTTGTTCATGAAGGCAGGACTTGCCTCTGCAGTGCTCTGAATTCAGTACCTTTTGTGGCAGTTCTTGAGCAGGTCTAAAACAGAGTGAGGAGGGGACAACACTTTCATATTTGAAGTATTTGGTTATGAACTGTAATCAGAACAGTATTTTTTTTTTGTTATTGTGATTATTTTAATCTCATGTGTTACTCTAGAAATGGGTAGCAGCTAATCTGGAACTTCCCTTCAAGTCTGGCTCTCCAAATGACAAAACAATTTTTTTGCGTACATCTGTTGAATTTCACTGAAAATTCAGTACCTTCTTCAAGGTACGGAACAAAAACAGTAGACATGTTTTTGATTCCATGCTATATAAGCTAAGAAAAAAATGTCATTTGGAAGGTCTAGCTTGATCCCAAATCCAATTTCAAACATTAAACTTCAACTTTAGGTAAGTGCTTCTTTTTGGAGTTTCCTATTAGAATTAAAATCTCCTATTGTTGAGGTGCAGGACACAAATATTTTAATCCAGTGAAATGTTTCCATATTTAGTTGAAGAAATTGATAGATTTATAATGTATTGTTGTACTAACAACCAACTTAAATCTGTTCACAGGCAAAATGAAGAATATTTTGAATGAGGATAGTGTAAGTGACCAGACTCAGATCCTCCTAGTTAATGCAGCTTATTTTGTCACAAACTGGATGAAGAAGTTCCCAGAGGCAGAGATCAAAGAATGTCCTTTTAAAGTCAACAAGGTACCTTCTGAAAAAACAGAGTACTCTTTCCCCTCAAGAAAATGCAAACTTTGAGCTAAGGAAATCCCAATAAGAGAAAAAGAGAAATGTTTATTATTACCACAGCATTCTTAGACTCTTTATCTAAACATATATATGCTGTTGCAAATGTCCCCAAATGACTTTGCTTGTCGTGTTGTTTTAAAACTTTGCTGGTGCTTTCGCACCCATCGTTCAAAAGATTTTGTGTGAAAACAGACTGCCCTTTTAGTATATTTAGACAACAGCAGCTGAGTACCAGTGACCAGAAGCCACCACTGCCTGCAACAAGGGGATGCACATTCATATGTGCATGGGAAAAGTTGGAGCTTTGAGTTCACTGAAAATATTCATAAAATACTACATCAGCCACCAGTTTCAGCTAAAGAAGTTTTAAAGCTACACAATAAACAATATTTTTTTTTCAAGTGAAACTTTTTTTTTTCCCTAAAATAACATTTTTTTGCTGAGTTTGAATTTTAAAATGAATTTCCAGGTGAACAGAACAGTTTGTAAATCTTCCCTATGAAATAAAGAGTTTTGTTCTGTTTTGTTCCATTCATGAAAACGAAAGACATATGGCTTTAGGTAAGCCTGAAGCCATTTCTTCCAATTCTGTTCCAGTTTCTGAACCAAAATATCAGTTCTTCATGTGAATGGCTTGACCTTCACTGTTGAGCTGTGCTCAATGCATAACACTTATTTGCATTACAATGCCCTGTAGACAGTATAGTTTGTACCACTCAGTGAAACAGGCATGAAGGGCCTCTGATATTAGATAAATTTATCTTTAAATGCACGTTTCCTATATGTTGCTATGATTCTATGACTCTATTAAGTAGACTTCTTTGGAAAGCCGCCGACTATAGAGAGCCAACAGCTTTCACTACAAGGGTCTCTTAAAGCTGGTTTCATTACCTATGAAAGCCAACAAATTACCTGATGGTAACGCTTACATGCAAGCTTACAAACTTTTATCTCTCGCCATCTTAGTTGTGAATTAAAAGCAATGCCAGATTATTTCTTCTATGTTTTGCAGACTGAAACTAAACCAGTGCAAATGATGAATCTGGAAGCTACTTTTTGCCTGGGCTATGTAAAAGAATTAAATGTTGCCATCCTCGAGCTTCCCTGCCTTAACAAACATATAAGCATGCTCATTCTGCTGCCTAAAGAGATTGAAGATGAGACCACTGGCTTGGAACAGGTGAGAGAAAAAAAGAAAATTAGTGTGATGCTTCCCTTTGAAAGAGCCCGCTTATAATGCCATATGCTTATGCAAGGTTTTTGTTATTTAGTCACTATGTAGAAAGAAACAAAAGTAAGTTTGCTGTGTATTTACCTTCTCATTCTGCTTCTCTGATCCTGATGTCATATTTGTGACATCATTGTTTCCCCTGTGGCCGTGTGAGGTCATGAACAAGACTTTGTCTTAGATAGTGCCTGCAAAATCTGGCCCCCCAAAATATTTTTCATTTAAAGATTTTTGTTCTTGCTATAGTAAAGTGCTTAAATTCATACTTACTGGGTACTCAGTAGCACTGACTTTATTTAGTCTGGTGTCTTCATTTTTTCAGTTGGCATGTAACTGATTGTTTTTGCTAAGGTCTTACACTTCCCTAGGATTTAGTTTTGAGCAAAGGTGTCTGAAAAGAAGCCATTTTTATTACAAAAGCCCCAAAATTTGAAGAAGAACAAGGCATTTCCTAAAGAACCACTATTTCTTATGTAATTTCTCTATGGACATTATATTCACCTCTCTTCAAAATTCAAGGATTAAGAGACAGATGATCATGCAAAGTTCCTTTGTAATGTGCTGCAACTGTCCATAAATTTTCAAGGCACGAGGCCTCTACCGTTGCAGCTGTAAGGTACTTTTATATGTAGGAGTAAATTACAGAACACACATATCTTAGAATGCAACTGAGGCCGTTCCCAATACTAATTTGCTGTGGCTCCCAATTCTGCCTAGTTTTTAAAATATTGCTCAAATAGCTGCAGGTTTGGTTGAGATTGAGCTCTGGATTTGGAATCTTTTTTTTTTTTTTATCCAAATACTAGCAATTTCATTACTGTGGAGGGTCAGGAATCACGACTTTTGGATCGGCCAATCAGCTGGGTGTAACCTGGGTAGGGGCTGTCTTTCTCAATTTTCTTCATAGAATTGTTGAGGTGATGGTGTATCAAAAGCTCGTAACGAGCTAATAGTCAGAGTATGTTCATTCAGTGACATTGCTCCAGAGGCCTGTCCTGTGGATTGAATCATACTTGCATCAATATAACTGAGAGTATCTTAACCCTGAATGTTACAGTTGTGAATTCAAAAGCAAAGATAGCATTTGGACTTTGGTTTTTGGAGCTTGATGGGAGTGGGAAGTTCAGGAATGGTTGTTTTTTTTTTTTTCCTCTCTTTTCTTGGACTGCTCATTAATTTCCTGCTCTTTTCTGTCTTCAGCTGGAAAAGGCACTCACCCCTGAGACATTATTACAGTGGACCAATCCCAGCATGATGGCCAACACCAAAGTGAATGTATTTCTTCCAAAGTTTAGCATAGAAGGTGATTATGACCTAAAGCCACTTCTAGAATGCCTGGGCATGACAAATGTCTTCAATGAGAGCACATCAGATTTCTCTGAAATGTGTGAGACCAAAGGTGTGGTTTTGTCGAAGATCATCCATAAAGTCTCTTTGGAAGTAAATGAACAAGGTGGCGACTCCCGAGAGGTACCAGGATATCGGATTCTGCAACACAAAGATGAATTTAAAGCTGACCATCCATTTATATTTTTGTTTAGGCACAACAAAACTCGCAACGTGATTCTTTCAGGCCGATTCTGTTCCCCTTAGACAGAGCGTATTCATTATGAAAGAGCACAACTACATTTATGGTGGTGCATGTTCCTGTAAAGCTTGGCATCCTGACTATCACCTTTGAAAGGAAATCTAAGAGGTTCATATATCAGCTGGGTAATACAATGTACTCTACATATGCAGCAGAACTAGTTTATATCCTTTTGTTTCATCCCCTTAAGCTGAAGGATTCGCACTGTGAACATATTTTACTGAGAAGTGTCCCAGCCTCAGAAAGAAGTATATTTTGTTCCTCCATGACACCTTTTTCCCAAGACAAAGTGAACTGAGAGCCTGTTTTTAATAGACTGGGAGTTGGAAAGGGCTCTGGGAGGAAGAGCTGCACTCCTGCTCCCTAGCCAAACCACTCTACCTCGTGACCCATGCTCTGTGGATTCCTACTGCCTAGAGGGGGAAAATGTGGACATGTGGTGTGATAGCCCTCCCCTTGTACCTGGCTATACTGTGGTGGTTCAGGGTGTGCTACTGGACCCTACTAATGCACAGTGAAACAGTGCCAGGTTCTGCAGCGTAGCTAGACGATTCAGGCTAGCATCAGAGTTTGCATCTGTGAAGCAGCAGCTGCCTTGAGACCTATGGATGCAAGAGGCAATAATCATGGTGACAAAATGTATACCCAGAAGGTTCTTCAGCGTGAGATCTGTCAATTCATAGATTGAGGAGGTTAGACTGCTGTGTGGGATTTTTTGACTCACTGCCCTTCAGACATGGAAGAGGGGACCAGTTCACTGCAGCTATGAGAAGCCCTGTTCTCTATATATCCTGAGAAAAAGAACATTATGCAATTCTAGGAAAGAAATCTGTTGAATTAATACTGGAAGTGCCACACTTTTCATGCACATATTATCTGTCATTTCTACTTCTTCATTCAGCATTAAGGAGACTCCATACAATTACTAAACGTCTGAGGCATGAGAAAGAAATAAGGACTTCAACTTGAGCGAGATTAACATTGTCATTACCAGTCTCCAAATTCCATATGAAGTCATGGTAATCAGATTTCATTTCTATCTAAAGACTGCCTGCTGCATATGTTCAGTACTGGTTTACCTAACTACTGTTCAGAATAAAGCACTATAAAACCTGTGCCAAATGTCTGAAATACCTCCAGTGTCAGTCTCTGCATTCACTCTTGGGTGTTCACTGACAGTGTCAGTGTTCACTCTTGGCCGCCAATAAATGATAGGAATGGAAATGGACAGATTCACTTAAGCCACAAAGTCAAAGTAGAAAAAAAAATAAATAAATGTTTAGATTGCCCTTCTGGGCCACATGATGACAGTTCCTATGTTACTAGCTGGTCATGATATACAGAGAATACAGCTATGTATCCTCAAAAAATGGGAGCATTTTGCTTGAGAATTCCTCTTGGTGCTTCAGGTCTGAAAGAAACTGGAAAGAGATTTCTAAACGGGAACGTGCAACCCCTAGTATGCACACCTCTCTTCTAACACCAGAGAACAGCATGATGGTTATTATGAATTTGGAGACAGGAGTTCAGTTTTGATTCTTGACCTTGCCAACCCGTGAGAAACCTTCAATCCCAATGATTAAGTGGTTTTACCAGATTCCTTCCCTCTGTGGACATTTAATGGGCTCTAACACATTTCAATACGAAGATTAACTGGAGTCATTGGCCCGTATCTTTGTAGGTACTGAGGGGACTAACTTCTGCCAAAAATAGTGGGAGGTGAGTCCTTGCAAACCTCTGGGGGTCTTTGCTGATATGCATTGGGTGTGCTGCTACATGGATAGAAGTCAGAAGAAGAATGCAAAATGTAACTATTATTTTGCTGCCCATCCTGTCTGAGAAGGAACTGTCTGCAAAGGTCTTTACCAGCTCAATAACTTCAATGACAGCTGAATGGCTGCGGAATAATTTATACACTCCATCATTTTCTGACGTGTTTTGGAGGTTAGGGTCAGAGTTGTCCAGAGCTGTTGTCATGGTGGTTTCTACTGCAGGAGGTGGGTCAGGGCATTGCACATGGGGTTGATGACTGACTGAGCAGCTGCACAGGCAGTCCATACATAGGCAAGGTGGACTAGTCGCCCATAGTCTGCAGAGTTTTTTTGTGCTTGCGCACTGACTCTTGATCAGTGGTAGTTCCAGGTGTTCAGGCTGTTATCGCACTTATTGCTACATCTGTCCTGGTCTGCTAGGCTGATGAAAACCTCTGGCAGATTGTCCCATCCCTCTTTTTTTTTTTTCCTGGAAGAGACTTCCTGAACGAGAAATGCTCAGACATCACTTTCTCAGCTTTTTCAAGTTTTGAAAACATTCCAGTCCGGGAGCCAGTCTTCATTCAATGCAGCTCATACTCTGTTTAAATGCTGATGAGAGCACTTAGCACATCCACACAAATTTGTGTAAGCATGTCTTCTCAGAGAATTCCTTGTGATACCTTTGCCAGGAAGGGTAATGCCATGCAAGCAGAGAGAAACACTGCCTCAGAGCGGGGGCCCATCTTTCTCTACCTCCTGACTAATGCTGAGGTATCCCAGGCTATGCAAAGCGAACAGATGTTAGAGATACAAAGCTGTCTCAGTCTGCAGAAGGCCAACCCATTTATTGGTCATTTACAAACAGAGTAGCTTGCCCACGAAAAGCTCAGGTTTGTTTTTCACTTCTGTCTACCAGTCCCAGTATGAAACCTTTCTGTCTTGAGCACCTCTCCTGTGAGGACAGGCTGAGAGAGTTGGGGCTGTTCAGCCTGGAGAAGAGGAGGCTCTGGGGAGTACCTAAAGGGGGCTTATGAAAAAGATGGGGAGAAACTCTTTTGTAGGGCCTGTTGTGATAGGATGAGGGGTAATGGTTTTAAAATAGAGGGAGGTAGATTCAGACTTGATATAATAAAGAAATATTTTACAATGAGGGTGGTGGAACACGGGAACAGGTTGTCCAGAGAGGTGGTGGATGCCCCAGCCCTGGAAACATTTAAGGACAGGTTGGATGGGGCTCTGAGCAACCTGATACACTTGGAGATGTCCCTGCTCCTTGCAGGACCTTTAAAGGTCCCTTGCAACCCAAACCATTCTATGATTCAATGATTCTGTGTGAGGGAGAAGTATCAATAAAGCTCCTGCCAGTGTGAGAAACGCTGTTACAGTCTATTGTTCGGTTCCACCCATGCTGGCCTCTGGGCCTTGGGCAAGAAATTGTATCGGAGGACATGGGAAAACGTGTGTGGGAGCTTGCGTATAGGTATACTTACGTGCTGAAAGGCGTTGGTTACGATGGAGAAAGTTAACATTGCTGAGGACTTGCTCAGGTCGCCAAGCTGCTCCACCTCACCTTTCAACAGAGCATGACTATCCAGTGATGGGTGACGGCCCTGGTGGAAAAAAGCAAGCTGTGGCTGGCTTTTGCAGGCAGTTGCAAACTACAGTGTTATGTGTCTAGTCATCTCACTTGCTCAGCTGCACAGTCATTGCCCACTTCCTGCTCCCTGCCTTTTGTAGGAGAGAAGTGATACGTCTTAATGTTTTGTGGTAACAAAATTGTTTGTGGGGAAGAGCATTTTGGTTTTGAAATTTGAAAAATGCTACGTAGAGCAAATTGGCTCCACTGGAAAAGCAGTACAGTTTTGAACCCTGAGTATACTATCCTAAAGTGCCTAGAAAAGACAGAATTTGCACATACATTGACATTTCCTGAGGCAAAGCAGGTAAACAGATGTCAAGGGAGTTCTGAGGGAATATATGTACAGAGCAAGTGAAATAAATCAGTGGAGGAATTATGTTATTTTAGGAGGGAGGCAGCAAGCACAGAAACAAACACAATAGTTGGAAAGTTTGATCTCTACTTTCCATTTGCAGTGTGATACTTGTGAATCTGAGCCAGGTGTTTCAGTGATTGGTCAACACTGCCATTTTGAGAAGACAAATTTTTAGAAGTGGGGCTAGATAAAGGACTAAGGCATTGATTATTATTAGACTAGATATAAGGAAGAATCTATTTTTTTACTATGAGGATGGTGAAACACTGGAACAGAGTGCGCAGAGAGGCAATTTTCCCTGGAAACATTCAAGGCCAGGTTGGGCGGGGCTCTGAGCAACCTGATCTGGTTGAAGATGTCCCAGCTCCTTGAGGAGGACTGGACTAGATGACATTTAATGGTCCCTTCCAACCCAAACTATTCTATGAATCTAAATTGGAAGAAGAAAAGGCTTGAAAGATACTAAAAAATACTTAGACTGTCACTGAAAAGAGGCTAGGACTCATAAAGGCAGAAGAAGGAAAGATATATAGTAAGGTAATGTACAGAAATTAATAAAAAAATCAGATAAAGACACAAAGAGAACTGAGGAGAAAGACTAAGGAACACTATAGAAACATGCAGGAAGGAAAAACAAAAAGAAGTGAATGGCAAATGGAAGCAAAAAAGTCAGGAAAAGAACAGCGGTAACAAGAACACTTATCCTATCATTGTATCTTGCATTGTTTACAAATCCCTCTCTTCAGATGGGCACTGGAGCCTGGGCAACTGGGCTGAAACCTCGGCAGAGGAGCAGAGAACAGCAAAGCTGGTGGGAGCTGCACCTGAGGAATAAGGTGGCCCAGCTTCAGCACTAGAAGGGAAGTGTGCAAAGGGCAAGATGATGCTGGGAGACCTTTTTCCTCTTTCCTTCTTTCTCCCCTGTTGTGGTTTAGCCCTGCTCACTACACAGTTTCTCGCTCACCCTCCCCAGCGAGAGGGGAGAGAATTGGGAAGAAAGGAAAACTCATAGGTTGAGATGAAGACAATTTACTAGAATAGCAAAGGGAAATTACAATAATAACAGAATATAAGCATACTAAAATATACAAAATGAACAATGAACAATTTCTCACCTCCCATGTCCCAATAACTGATACAGCCCGTCCTGAGCAGTGGTCATGGAAACGAAACTGAGCAGCAAGCAAAGGAGTGAGAGGGAGGGAGCCAGATGCCCCCCAGGCAACTCCCACTGGTATACTGAGCATGACATTTATGGCATGGAATACTCTCTGCCCAGTTTGGGTCAATTATTCTGTCTGCCTTTCTCCCAGCTTCCTGCACCTGCATGTTAATGAGACCTGGGAAGCTGGACAGTGTCCTCATTAGCAACAACTCATATCATCAGGGTGTTTATCAACATCCTTCACATAGGAAATCTAAAACACATCAGCTACTGAGACAAAAATTAACTCCATCCCTGCCAAAACCAGGACATCCCCTCAACATGTCTGATCCCTCAAATAGCCTATGAATCCAAAGCCAGTTTTATACTTTGTAGGAAGAAAGAAAAGATGAGAAAGGAAAAAAAAAAAAAATTCAGGGTTTCAAGGCCACATACAACCCTAAAGGACTTCATTTTGACCCCTGAGTCCAGCTGCCGTAACCTTAGCTCAGTGGTGGTGATTAGGGGAAATCAAACACTGTGTTCGTGCAGCTCCATTCTTCCCATCTCTTCCATCTCACTTCATGCTGGAGACATAACCTATGTGATCAGCCACTCCTGGCCTTCCTTTAGTCTTAACTCCAATTATTTAAAAAAATACCCCCTGGCTGGGGATTCCTGATGCATTTCAAGGAAATACTTCTTCCTCTCTCTCTAATTAAGCTCCTTCCATGTACATAAAGCTGTCTCCTTACCTGAGAGAGAGAGAGATGGCTGTAGGCAACATAAAGTTCACGCATTTCCCATTTATTTACTCTATCTCTGCAAGCAAGCTCAGCTCCAAACAAGGCTTCGCTGAATACTGGCATGGACCTGCACACCCCTGTGTCCAGGACAGACTCTGCTAAATTCATAAGGGACAGCACACAGCAGTACAGCCATGAATCTCCAGGGTTAATGCCCAGTTTTCCAGCTGAGAGTGACTTGGCATTGCAATCAGGAGATGCTGCCAGCAGATATCGCCTGCCAAACTTGTTGGGCAGCTTTGAGAGAAATACTATTAGCATTTTGCTAGATATAGCTTTCCCAGTCTTTGCAGGAAGCTTCATGTTGATGGTATTTGCATTAAATTGCAACATGCTGCTTTCATCAACAATTGGTTAGAGGCTGAAGAGATTTTTGTAATGCAGTATTCACAAGAACGTGCTCCAGAGCTCAGCTGTTGTGCTCTTCATTTAACCTCTTCAGGTAAGAAGGTAAACAATTCTTTGTTTGTTTTTTTTTTTCTTTTTCCAAAATAATCTGTATTTTTTTTTGGCAGATCCAAAGTAGTCTACAAGTTGGTAAAGTAAACATCATGTTTATAGATGAGACAGAGGGGGAGGTACCTTTACAGGCTGTAGGCAGCAAAACACACTGCTAATATTCAGATGGCTCACAGAAAGGGAGCTGGTCTTCAGTGGGACATAGGGGATGATGGGGAATTTAGGATGGGGAATTTAGGAACACATGTCCAAAACAATGAATCTAAAGATTCTTGCCTAAATTTCACAGACTTTTGAATCTGAAATTTCCCCAGGACCTCTCTGCCCATCCAGAAATCCCTAATTGCCACAGGACAGATCAGGTCAGTGGCTCATATCAGAAAGCAGATGCTTTTCAGCCTGTATCTCCAGAAGGGCTGAAGGGCAGGCTCTTTCATAGCACCTCTCCTCACTCTGGTAGAAATGGGCTCCACATGAAGTGATGGTGCTGATGCCCTGGGCAAAGTCACCCACAAAGTGGGAGGTACAGATGATTTTTCTTTTTTACTCAGGTTTCCATGGCAGAAGGAAAAAGCCTTGAAATGTTCACTGAAGCAGAGAGGGCATGCAGTTCTTTGGCTGGGTGCTTAGGTGTTTCCCTTGCACCCTGATCCCCACTGCTGGGAGATTGTTTATATTCTTAAACAATGACTATATAAAATAGGAAGGGTGGAGGAGTATTCAGATTTTGTTTTGTTAGTGGGATGCTAGTCTTCACTGACAACATATTAGCTCTCGGGTTTGGCAATGATGTTTAGAAGCTTGCTGAGCAGCCTGTGCAGCTGCACACAGGCATACCAACTCGCCAGTGTACAGCCCGTAACAGGCCAGTGTACATCCGTGTCTGTTTATGCAGGAATAATTGGCCTAGAAAGAGGAAGAAAAGTTGCATCCTGGAGGTACTGATGCAAAATAATAAAAGCAGTCAGAAAAACCCTTTTCTGGCATAAAAGGAGTTGCCTGAGAGGCTCAGTTGTTTGGAAGATGAACTTGGTAACATTTTGCTTGAGAAGTTATTTTGTACTGAAATGTTTTGATTTTTAATTTAAAGCACGTTATTTTGGAAATGTTTTGTGTCACACAGGGATGATGAGAACTTCTGTGTTGTAGGATTTCATTCTTATGGTGTGCTGTTTGTCCCTTTCACTCCAAATCAGCACTGAAACACTTTAAACATCTTTCTGTATGAATGGTCATGAGAAATAAGAAAGTAACTTCTACCGATCACAGATTTTTCATGTGAGAAGACAATATTTTCTGGCATGTGCTCCTTTTCTAGGATAGGCACATGGAATTTCTGCCAATTCTATCTGCCTTTGTGTATGAGAAGTGAATGTGCATTAAAGCACCTTAATGGGAGGCAGATTGAATAAGCAAAACATACAATGGAAATTATCCTGTGGCATCAGGGAAAACAGGTTCTGTCTTGCTTTACCTTGTGTTAAATATAGAATTGCCTTAAAAACAAGGCTACAGCTGTGTTAGCTTCCCCACCTTATTTACTGCCTCCTCCTGCTGACTGCATAATATACTCTAATACACCTATTAATTATGATAGCTTTGAGCACAGCTTTTTATTCTTTGAGAGTTTTGTTTTTATTTCATCTACCTGTAGCCGAAAACAAACTGTAAGTAGAGAACAGATCATGAATAGTTATAGAAAAAGAGTGTTCTTCATTTCACACAGCCACGGAAGAAGTTTGTCATCTTAACAATGTCTCTGGTGTACAGTAGTTTCCTCTGAAGGAAGCTCTTTGCCTGGGTAGTTCCATGCTCACGTATAACAGTGCCAGCCCTTTCCATCTGCTGGACTATGTTAAAAGCTACTAAAACATCATGCAAAGCATCTGCCTTCGTCAGCTGTAAAGCCCCAAGCCTGCTTGCTGTCTTTGCACTATTGCTAATGTTCAGTGCAGACGTTTCAGCTAGCTGTGATCTTCTGGAACACTTCTTTTGCTCTTATATCTTCTCTCCTTAGCAATCCAAGATCTTTGAAAGGTAACATTACCATTTGTTGTCCACCATGTAGGTGTTCTCCAGACTCCACTCTTCTCACATTAACTCCAAAACTCTCACTGATTGAATGGTTACACAGATGACGCACATGGCTTTACGGTGTGGAATCATTCATACACTTGTGCCCGCCCCAATTTAGATTAAGGAAGTTCATTAAATCCTTTCATTTTGCAGTAAGTTCATCCACCTGCCAACACCTCCCCTCCCTTGCTTTGGGTTTCCAGGGCAGCTCTCTAAGTAGTTCCCACTCACAAAACCACGGAGTTTGTTGCAGTGTTTGCACACGGATGTCCCCCTAAGGACAGCCTGCTGCTTTTTCTAAAGGAGTGGCCACCTCAATATGCCAGGCACTGGTTTTTAAAACCTGTTCCCAGCTCCTGGGCTCTCCTTCCACCCTTGGCAGCCCATCCTCTCCCTGCAGGGTGGGGTGGAGGTGCCTCCTTTCTGCTGGGGAAGTTTATTAACTCTTTTTTTTTTTCTCCTTGACTCGTTCTGAGGTCTAGGCACACCTACAATATGCCTCATGACCTACATTCAGTGTATTTCACACGTCCATTTCAGATCTTTCAAGAGGCGTGAAAGTGGAGCAATACAAACTTCAGCACCACAGAAGCGCTGAGTTTTGTTTTCAGAAGGTTCTGGATAACAGGTAATGAAGGTGGAAGAAAAGAGAAAGGATTATTTAGTACAATGTCTTTTTCTTGTGGTAAGATGACTGTGTTGTTAGAGGAAAATGAAAAACATGTTTCATACAAAGACACAAACAGCACAGCTAGAGCATCTGGTTTTAGATTTAATGAGGTATAACTCACCTTTTATTTGTTTGTTCAGAAAACCTTTTGGGTATTTCTCCTCTGTTTTGCCCATTTTTATTAGGTTTTCGTGCAAAGTGCTCCCAGGCTTCAGTGTAAAATAAATGTCTCAGTATGAAACATATATGAAGTTTTTCTTTCCTCATTGCTGATTCTTTCCACAGAGCACCAGTCAGAAATGTGATAAAGCATTGATTATTGCTGTGCTTTTCAAGCTAGTCAAAAGGCAAGAAACATCTGCATTTGCCAGATGTGGCACCTTCATATATTCAGCAGCTTGACTTTTCAGCTCTTCCCAGCCACTGCAGTAATCTGTCTGAGGCTAAATCTGTTTTCTTGTGGGCTGAGTCCGTTCTCATTGTCTGGCATTTGCTGTGGCCTGGTAGGTTCTTCTGGTGCCGGAGCCACAGCTTCACATGCAGAGTTTGTGTCTGGCTCATGGCTGAGTTCTCTGCATCCTTGAGAACAATGCAAGACATTTTGAGTAATTCTTAGAGTAAGGAAAACTGTGAAGGACAGGCTCTCTGGGAGGGTTTGGGCTGTGGTAGAACTGGGGCCTCGGTGGGAAAGCGGGGTGGCAGTGGAGTGTTGGCTGACAGGGGATGGAGGTCCCCAGCAGCAGGCAGCCTCTTCCCAAGAAGGCTCTCTCAAAGTGGCTGCTGGACACTGACAGCCCAGGACAGGCTGTGCAAGGGCTCTCCTGATGAAAGATCCTGAAGTTCAGCTTTGCACCAGCCTCTCCCCACCCTTAGCCTTTTGGTGATGCAGGCTGGAGCTCCTCATGTAACTTGGCCTTGCAGGCTGCAGCAACCGGAAGGCACCGAAAGAGTTCCTGCTGTGCTGTGGCCTTCTGTGGGTGGTGGGAATAACCACCTGGCTGTGTGCTCACCCATCTTTTCAACAGAGAGGAGCTCTGGCAACTTGCTGTTGATCCTACCCATGCTTGTCTCCATGCACATTGAAAGCTAGAGCCAGCCAGATCTGTGCCATGGGAGACATGAGGGCCTTCTTGTCGTAATGCAGCCGTGCATTTTCCCCTAAATAAAGCATCTTTCTGGATCACAGGCCACAGCTACTCAACTCGATGCCCGCAAGCAGGCAGGAGTGTATGCTTTGCTTTTCACATATTTTCCTGGTGTGCTGTCCAAAATACTTTTTTTTACACTGAAAGTGATGTGGGGTGTTTGGGGTATAATGATTCCAGAAAAGCTCGTGTAGTCCCACTGGTATCCACACAGCAGTTTTACAGTCCCTTCTCCTAAGGGACAGGAAAGGAGTTTCTAAACCCCTTTTTATCAGGTGGCCTCCTGCTTGCAAGGACCAGGCTGAAACTTGGTACCAACTTGGTCTTAGCAGAATGGATTTAATCTAAATGACCCACGGGAAAGGTATCAGACTGTTACGTTTCTAGTACAAAAGATAAGAGTGATGCAGATCTTATTATGTAATTGAGCGGGAACGTACAGACTTATTTTCAGGACTGTTGAGCTATTGCTTTGTTTGGAAATTGTAATTGTGTGTCCTGCCTGAATCTGTGGCTGGAAAACTCACGGGACTGAATAAGTGTATTTCAAACTGTTTGTGGTTCTATGTGTAGTTCTATCGCCATAGCTGTTAGTGACTCTTTTTCAGATATGAAAACATTTAATTAATAATTATTTTATTTTAATAAACTGTTATTTGAAACCCTCATAGCACAGGTCTGGCTACCAGATATGGTTATATGCAGGCATGCTTTCTGTCACCAAGTTTCTGTCACTACTCATACATTGTTACAGGAGGAAAGAGTTGATATAACTGTATTCATCAAACCAGTTTGGAGAAGGAAAGTATTAATCCACAGTTGACTGATTTCAGTACCATGATCTGAAATAAGACAGAACATGGGACAAGATAGAAAAATTATCCTTTCTGAGGAATTAATGTATGTTGTGAGCATGGGTCCCTTTTCCAGAACTGCTGTGTCCTTGATACTGCTGTGTAGCATGGACCAAGAGATGTATGCAAGGTTGGCTGTTTCAAACGCTCAGAATGTGGCAAATGCCTATTATTTAGCAAACAGCTATGGGACAATCTCAGGGCAGACAGACGCTTCACAGTGTGATCTAGCTAGGGAACAACCTGCATTAAATTTCTTCTTTTTTTTTGTGCTCCTAGTCAGCAGCTACTTCATGATGGACTCCATTTCTAGACAGATTACCGAGTTCTGCCTTGATCTCTACAATAAGCTCAACAGAAATGCAGCGGACACAAACATTGTCTTCTCTCCGATGAGCATCTCTGTTGCCCTGGCCCTGGTCCATCTAGGTGCGAAAAACAACACTGCTGCTCAGATAGAAAAAGTAAGTGTTAATGAAACACGCCAAGATGCTTCCACATTGCTTGCTGTTCCCTCGGTGGAAGTGTTGGGCATCCTCGCACAAATGCGTGTGAGGGTCTTATCGGAAACAAGCAGGAATACAAGCACAAATGCTGCTCTATGATCCTTGCCATCTGCTTCCGTGAGTCACACTGTACCCCCATGCAAACTCAAGGACATGGAGCAAGAGCTGAACAAGAGCAGGTGACACACCACAGCAGGTGCCTCTGGCTTTCCCTAGTCTGCTGCTAGAATATCAGGCTTTGTTTCAAAATTATGGGGAGGCGCTTCCTCTTGTGATTGCTGTGAGAATCCTGAAACTGTGAGGCTGGATGGCTAGTGTGGAGAGTTGCAGAAACCTGGAGTGATTGCACCTGGGTGGCTGGAAGTGTCAGTTCACTTGTCACGTATGACATTTATATTTCTATGTCTTTGCTTGAGGTAACTTTTTGTTTTGAAATGTAAGGTAGCTGTAGCAATACAAATACAAATCAAGTTTAAACATTTTGAGGTAGTGGAGAGTAACATGTTGAAGGATTAAGTGCTAGTTCTTCTTGGTTTGCTGATATAGAAATGTGAATTTGAACATGGATATATGAACAATTTCAAGTCTGTCATTCCAACCTGATTGAAGCAGAGAAAATATCTTTCATAAACCTACACCATTTATCCAGGATAGCAAAGAAAAAATTTTTAACCAAGGAAAATGCTTTATTTGAGTGTGGTGAAGCACTGGCACAGGTTGCCCAGAGAGGTGGTGGATGCCCCATCCCTGGAAACATTCAAGGTCAGGTTGGATGGGGCTCTGAGCAACCTGATCTAGGTGGAGATGTCCCTGCTCCTTGCAAGGGGGTTGGTCTAGATGACCTTTGAAGGTCCCTTCCAACCCAAACTATTCTATGATTCTATCCCAGTTAAAATTGCCATAATTTGGTGTCTTCAACTGCAGGTGCTACATGTCAGGAAGGCTGCAGGAAGAATGAGCCTTGAATCTGATCATGAGGGTACAGCCCCAGAAATGGAGCCAGAACAAAGCCGGGAGAGACAATCATCGCTCTCACAGGTGCATCCTTGGGAGGGGGTGGGGGGTGAGCACTGGAGCCTTTTCTTCACCGCACAGTTGGTTACTGGGTATGAAGCACTGGAGTCTGCCACTGGAGGGAGTCAAGATCACACGCACAGAGTCTGCCTAATCCACGAGGAAACACCTGGTAACAAGGTGTTATTTTATTAAGGGTCAGGTCTTCCATGAAGTCAATACCAAAGCCTCCAGTGATCTCATCTGAAGGAGGATCAGGCTACAAGGCTTAGATTAGCTGAATTTAAAAATCAGGACAGCAGGAGTTATGCCTATAGTGTAATCTAATTAGGATGCAAATTAACAGCCAAAGCTAAATGGCAGAATTGTAATAATTGTTGTGTTTGTCATATTTCCAGTGTAACAAGGATGGGGACCTTAACCATAAAGCGTTCCAGGCACTGCTTTTACAACTACAAAACCTTGGCGAAAGATACGTTTTAACTCTGGCCAACAATCTCTTTATACAGCAAGGATTTGAACTCCAGCAGGTAAGTTACCTGACCTCAACCTTTCCTGTAACTGTAAGCCTTGTTGTTGTTCCCATCGTGTCTGTTTTGGAGCACTTGGTGTGCTTTTTGGAGCCATATGTCTTGGGGCTGGTGGGAGAGAGGCAGGAGTGTTGGCTTTCAATTATTTTGTTTACAAGACCCCACCCTGTAGGTATCAATAGCCATAGAGCAAAAATAAAGCAGGAGCCTGTTTGCTTTTGGCATATGTCTACACTCAGCCAGAGGTGTGCCTACAGCCAAAAATGGCCTATTCAAGCTGTCTGTAGGCTACTTCTGGACTTGCAAGTGGAACAGCAAGGGCACCAGTAAACTTGGAGAGGGCTTATCACCTGAGATGTTGTATAGTTTCATGTATAGGGCTGCTGTGCTGAGCTCGTTACTCCTTTCTTACTGAATGAGCGAGCCGTCTCTAGACTACCTAGCATGGATAACTTGCTGGTCAATTATTTCTGTTGAATTATTTGGATACTTAAGCATTAAACAGCACATCTTGCATAATCTCTCATTTTTTATTTTTATCTGAACCTTAGATATGCAGTTCTCCATGGGAAGACTCTTTCTTCCAGCTTTTTAAAAACTTATTTACATTTTTGCCTATGCAATATAATAATTATCTCTTCTTCAAAGAATAAACTGCAGATAGCTGATGTTTCCAAAATGAAATTTTGCCCTATGGAGTAGGCAGGTCCCTCACCATTTCTTAAATAGTTTTGAACCATTGATTTATTTCAGAAGGGAATAAATGATTAACAGATTTGACCATTTAATAATATTTATTTGGCTTTACAGCAATTTCTAATGTGCACTAAGGAACTATATGGAGCAGTGCTGCAAACAGTGGACTTTCATGGTGCTGTTGAAGCTGCAAGAATAAAAATTAACACGTGGGTTGAAAGTGAGACACAAGGTAAAACAAAACAAAACCATAACCATGCTATCACTGCCTCCTTCCACTGCTTCAAAAAAAGAAATTCCGGGGTATGAAAAGCAAAGACTTGTTCAAGCAAAAACTTGTTCACGTTTCTGGGTGTTCAATCTTATGGTGTTTAAAAATGGTTTGTCTTCCTATCCACTCTTGAAATTTAGAGTAAGTTATTAGCTAAAGTATTTCTGAATTAAAGGTGTGTTTGTCCTCAAATACTGTTGTATTCCCACCCTTATGCCTGGCATGATAATTGCAATAATACCTGTAAAGCTTGATCTGATAAATTGCTCCTGTGAACAGCCACAAATGCAGATACAGGACAAGAGGGGATGGAAGCTGTGAGCTTCATAGTGAGACTGGGAACAGCCTGGTGGGGGGTAAGAAGCATGACTGAGGGCTTGGTTATAGATAGAGCAACGCCCCCAAAAATGCGACCACCAGAGAGACTCACTATCACAAGTGATGGTCCACCAGCTCTTGCCCTTAATGGGCTAGCAGGGGCCATTGGTTCTTGCTGATTAGACTGAACACGATATATGCCATTTTCCTTTAGCTTTTGCCAGAGCTGCAATAGCAGCAGGATGACAATTTTCTAAATCTTCTGGCTGAACACAAACCAGAACTGACTGGGGGACAGACAAATAGATTGGAGGGCTTCTGTAATTTTTCAGTTGCCCATCTCCTGACCAAACCTGTCCTTGTACTGGTAGAGCAGCCTGTGACTGGTGTGGGGAAGAGCTGTTAACCCTAGCTGGCTCCCAGTAAGAGGGCCGAAGGTTCAGGAGCCAACTTGCACAGGGTTAGGAGCCATCATTGCTCTGGGTGCTCATATGAAGCCTGTGGACCTGCTAACTCCTACTTCAGCCTCTGTGTAGAAATTCCAAAGCTCCACAGGTGGTTAACTGCTGTGTCCATGGCAAAGGGGCAAGATGCCCTCATGCAAACCAAAATATGTGATTAATGATGTTGCCTCCTTCCCTGTGGTTAATGTCACCTGACACATACGTATGGTCATTAATTGGCCAGTTTGGTGACACTCACTCTCCCCTGTCCTCCCTGGCTGGTAGCAGTGCAGAGGAATCGACGGTTTGTTTGCCTGTATTGCCTTTGTCCTTTAAGTAAACCAAGAACTGGATTTCTAAGTTTCTCCAAAAGTAAGCTCACAGGCGAGTAATTGAGTCTCAGTCCAGAGTCATAATGACAGCTAACAAATACTTGTGTATTCCAAAATTTCCTTTAGGTAAAATCAAGGAACTCTTTGCTCCTGGTATGATTGATGCACGTGCATTGCTGGTGCTGGTGAATGTAATCTACTTCAAAGCATCCTGGGAACGCAAGTTTGAGGAACAAAAAACAGTACAGAGAGATTTTAAACTAAATCAGGTACATCTGCGTTCTGTAAATCTTGACATTATTTACCCTAGACACTGTGAGCAATGAAGCAAGCTTAACATAAAAGCAAGATGTCCAGGGCTCAGCTGCCCTGTGAGCAAGGTCTGGGTCTGCTGGGAACTTGTCTCTCCTGTTAGGTAGAGGTGGCAGGAGGGTTTTTAATGGAAAAGCATAACCCTTACTGAACAAATGTGTGAGAATCACAAGTTGCAACAACTTAGAGTTTTGCTTTGGTGACTGGCAAAACACAAGTGTTAGCCCTGATTAGGACTTTTGGACATAGTAGCTAATACAGATGCTTGTCTGGGGTGGCAGCAAATCTGAACATCCCATTTCATACAGGCTCCAAGGGATCATCCTGGTGTTTATATATTCAATATATTTTAACATTAGCTATGCATTTGAGAGATTAAACCAGACCAAACTAGGCCAGTTTTTGTAGTAACAAACTACAAAAATACAGTTGCAATTTGAAAAAGGAGAAATTCTTATAGGGTACTTTGATTTATTTATAGTATTTGCAAAATCTGAAAGTTTATTTTAAATATATATTAATTTTTAGTAATTTTTTTCTGCCACAGGGATGTCATCAAAGCCTTTATTGTTTAACTAAGGTATTGTCAATATGGTTGCAAAGTTAATTCTTTAACAAGCACATTCTTCCAAGTATTATGTGTGCCCTATAAGTCTGAAAGATATTATAAAAAAAGACAGTCAAAACTGTTTACTTTCATTTAATTCAATTTTGTCTTATTTTCATATGTTGTGCCAATATTCTATTAGTTCTTATCCATGACAAAAGAAAAAAAACTCAACAGATTTAGGTCTGATCTTAAGTTGCAGACCTTTGTATGGGAAAAAGTCTCTTTTGAGTGTTCCTCATATATCAAAGGAAAAGGTCAGAAAAACATATATTTCTAGTTATTGTGTTGCATTCCGTTATTAAGACACTGGTAAGAAACTGTCATATTGGGTACTTGTATTTGTGACTTTAAATATACCTTTGAATGTGGATGGTGAGAATGGTCTGTAGCTGAGAGCATTTGATGCACTGCTGCAGTAGGAGAGACTGTGAGATAAGGAGAAGCTGTATAGATTTTTCTTCATATGCTAATCAATACTAGCAGGATTTTTGCTGAAAATACGTCATCTACCAAAAGTCTGCTTTCACTGCTTTAGAAATTAGCTAACTGTAAAAGGAAACTTGAGCTTGTATACAGCTTTCCAATTATGCCATCACAAAAAAAAAAGGCAAGATAACAAGATCTAGAAAAGGATGCCTGAGAAAGTCTGTGATTTTGCTCTTATCCTATTTATTGATTGCTGTCTAAACAATCAGTCTGATAAATGACAGCCTGATTCTTGCAGTGCTATTTCTTCTTTATCCCAGTCCAAGTTAGGACTTGCAAATCTGAACAGCATCAGCCTGTTTGGAAGTGTAGCACTGTTAAGTAACTTCACTATCTGATCAGTTGCAGGGAAATTGTTTGTTTTCCAAATAATTACCCCCTTTTTTGTGCGTGGCAAAGCTGATATTTTGTGTGTCACTGTAGATGCAATAGAATAAAGAAAAATGTTTAGCCTAACAACGATTACTGCTGAAACTCTGACTACTGATATTACACATATATTAAGTTTAAATGTTAAGAGCTGTATTGCTTAAGTGACTGTATAATTTTCTTTTAAATAGAATGAGAAAAAACCTGTGCAGATGATGTATCAGAAAGGCATGTTTAAATTAGGCTACATTGAGGAAATGGGTGCTCAGGTCCTTGAACTCCCTTATGCTCAGAAGTCACTCAGCATGATCATCCTGCTTCCAGGTGACACGGCTGATGGATCTACCAGTGGGCTGGAGCAGGTAAGGCAGTATATATCGTGGACTATGGCTGGAAGTTGGTTGTCTGAATAAAGACTGCATAAAGATTTAAACTTTTCAAAGCTGCCCACCTATTTTAAACTCTTTTTTTTTCCCTGTCTGCTAGATTGAAAGCACAATGACCTGTGAAAATTTAATGCTGTGGGCCTCTTCAGAGCACATGTTTGAGACAAGAGTGGAGGTACACCTCCCTCGATTCAAGCTGGAAGACACCTTTAACCTCAATGAGGTATTACAAGAGATGGGCATGACTGACATCTTCACTGAATCAAAAGCTGATCTTTCTGCAATGTCGTTTGCAAAATCTCTGGTGCTGTCAAAAGTTGTCCATAAGACGTATGTGGAAGTCAATGAGGAAGGCACTGTAGCAGCAGCTGGTACAGGAGCTGCCATTGTGAGGAGGTCTCTTCCTCTCACGGAGGTGTTCATGGCTGACCACCCTTTCTTATTCTTTATTAGACACAATCCTACCAATGCCGTTTTGTTCTTTGGCAAAGTCTGCTCACCTTAACATCAGGGCCATTTTCTAACATCGTGAGAAACACCTGGATGAAATTAAAAAATAATATATTTTCCAAATGTGTTCTTAACCCTTTGACAGCTAGTTTGCTTTTCAATGTAATCACTGCAAGCAGTTTAGCTTAGAACCCGTCAATTGGGTGCACTGCCACTAGGCTCCTTGAATTGGAAATATTGATCTGAATTCAGAATAGGGGTAAATTTTTCCTTAACCTCACTGGATATGAATAACATTTTGTTTCCTCAATGCCCACATATGCACCTGCATTCCTTACCGTTCCCCAGCCCAGCCGTGTAGTGGCGTACAGCACCTGCCTGGGCTTGCGAAGGTGGAGTCGGTATGCTGCTGTCTGAGGAGAATTGTCTGCAACAATTTTCAGTAACTGCCAGTAAAAACAGAGTAGACCTGCTCTGATTTTTTTAATTTCCGGCCAGCTGGGTCCTGGTCAGCAGAGAGGAGCTTTAGAGACACTTTTTCCTTATCAGTGTTCTGTAACTGTGGCAAATCCTTTGCACAGTGGTGATTTGACCTTGATAATTCCCTGCACTGTGGCAGCTGCTCACAGCCAAGTAGGAGATACTTATTTACAGCAAATATACATGTTACTGATAACTGTATCGCTTTCTCCCCCGTGGTGTGTACTGGTTCTGCCTTTGTGCTAGTTGGCGCTGTATAAAAAGCTTATGCTAGAAGCAGCTTTGGCTTCATTTATTCGTTTGCATGTACGCCTACGTCTGAAGTGTCTTCTTACCAATTGGAAGAATGGTGTGATGTGTACTCCTTTCTTGAGCCTTGGCTCTTTCTGTGTGAGTTTTTATTAGTTGCCTGGGTTTTTATTATAATAATAGTCAGTCAGGGAAAAGGACATGATTCTGCCCACATTAACACCTCTGGAAAGGGAGTTGATTACAACAGTAACTATGTATGCAGGAGGACAGGATTTGGGGTCTTCTTTTTACTGTGCTTTTTCTGCATTCATTTTTTAAATGAACTCACTGAATGGTTGAGGTCTGAGGGCACCTCCGGAGGTCATCTGGTCCACCTCCCCTGCTCAAGCAGAGCCACCGACAGCCGGTTGCCCAGGACCATGTCCAGATGGCTTTTGGATATCTCCAAGGACAGAGACCACCACCTCTCTGGACAAACTCCCCTAGGCCCCCATTAAGTTCTCAAATGACTCCAAGGAGAATTTTGTATGCACAGTGTCTACAGGAACAGGGTATGAAAACACACATTTCTAAAGATGATTAATTATTTATATAGTAAAAAAGCCTGTCTTTTATATGCGGATAAATCAAGTGAATTCAATCCCAAGAAATAGGAGGAAAATGGTTTAAAACACCCCATTGAAGTTACTGATGTGGAAAATCATAGCCATGAACTTCCAAGAATTGTGTTTTCTTTTTTTTGCATGCTGCTGTCTGGTGAATTTTTGCAATCTGAGATGCATTCATAAAGACAAGGCTTTCTCCATGCTCTGAGAAATGAAGAAAGGTTTCATAAAGGGCAGTGTAAATAATGGCAATCACAGTTAAATATAACCTCGGAAGGTTTTTAGTCTTTGGGAGAAAAATAAAACTTGCTGCTGACTGGCAGGGAGACATAGTTGTTAAGTTGCTGGTTTAACATAAGTAACATCTTCCTCAGACGGTTTCTGTATGAGATTTAACAAATTAACGTTTGCAACATGCTTTATGACCCATAAAAAGGAAAGGATACAGTAGCCGTTCGCCATATAATTGGGTGTAAAGCACCCTAATGTTCTGCATTTATGATTACCATAGCTTATGCACTGTAAGCTACCTGGGGCCCTTTGGGCAAGAAAGTCTAGGAAATAAAAGTGAATGATAATTGAGCAAGAACAGACAGGAGCAGGACAATAAATGAGTCAACTGAAGAAATAGAGTCAAATAAAGAGACTACTCCTGACTGTCTAATCCAAAGGTGTGGTACAGCTGCAGCAGTAGCTCTCCAGGCTGTGTCCCTCTTTCCCTTCTGGAGGCTGGCAGCCCAGATTGCCTGTTACATGCTGTTTTTATTACCTAAAGCTGTCATTGTAGAGTGTTTACATTCCCCGGGGAAGTTCTGAGCACTGCAACCTCAAAAATCAACAGCCTTTCTGAAAAGGCAGAGACAGGGATTCCTGTGATGAAGTAGCAAATGCCACAAGGAAAAACAAACAAAAAAAATCTTCCCTTTATTCCCACCTTTTCTCAGAAGTGAGTATGGAGTCCCCAACCCCCAGCGTATCCTTTTTCAGCATCGCTGAGTTAAAACAAGAGCTTCCGATGACACTGTGGGTTAGCAGGGGGATGGCTCTGCAGTTGCTAACAGTGAAGAATGCAGGAACTTGGTCCTGAAATTGAGAGAAATACAGGGGGGAGGTTTGCAATAAATGTTTCCATTTAGCACTGGCTGATCTGAGCCGTTCCTGTGCTGCCAGAGCATGGGAGCCGTGAAGCGATGTGATGAGCCTGTAAGGGATGTGGCTGGGCCATTTCTGGTACACACAATCGCAATAGTTTTACTACTGCTGCAATCTTGCAAACTATGAAAAGATTAATGCCATGAAGGAAAAAAAACAATCATCTATGCAACATAGATTTTTTACTTAATTTTTTCCCCTCAGCACAAGCTCTACCAAAGGGAGTGCCTCTCTCTGCCATCCCCATCCATGCAAGCAAGGTCCACTGCCTCTTCTCTCCCCACAGTCCACAGCTCACCAGGGCAGCAGGCATCCCCTTTGCAAATGGCAAGGCATTTGCTGTCCTACTCTGAGCTCCCAGGGTTGGACTAGGTGATCTTTAAAGGTCCTCTTCAACCCAAGCCCCATTCTATGGTTCTGTCTTTTGCAGTGGTTAGCTGGATTTGGCTAACCCTACTCAGCTCTGCTTGGTTACTGATTTACAGCTGGTCAAACCAGTTTATAGTAACCACATTGTGTCACAAAAGATCTGAGCCAGTAAAACCCACAAGAGTTATTGGGTATTGTGTCTTAGACCCAAAACATTCATGCACATTTTAAAATCTCAAGTTCTCCTGGCTTTAATATGCCAAGTTATACTTACTAAACTGTGTGGGATCTGCCTTGTTTTCCTACTCCCATCCAGAACTGGAAGTGGGAGAAACTCAACTGTGATTGGATTAATGGTTACTGGCAAAATGTATAGCTTTTAAGCCATAAGGTGAAGAAGTTTTCAGTGCTCATGGCCTGAAACTAGATTTAAAGACATGATGAATGTTGAAAGTTTCACTTTCAGAGTATCACTTTTAATGTTTGGATTCAGTCTGAGCTAACTTCGCATGCGGTTTCCCCTCGGTGTGAGGCAAGTGGTGGAAGTAGAATGTACACAGCAAGTCTCTGCTGCTCCTCTTGAAACTTGGCACAGTGCACAGCATTTCAGCTTTCTTCTTTAAGTCACTGGGCCATAGCCCTTCTTAGAGGATTCATCATTCAAAATCAGTTGGTACCTTATGAGCAATAAAGTGAAATGCCTGCACCGTGCACAACTATTTGTATTATTCACTTATCTTCAAAGAGAGTTAAATTTTACTTCAGAAACTGGTTAAAGATGTATTTCAAATCGAACAAAGATGGCATACTTACATTTCCAAAGGAGTCAAGACCCCCAGAGCTACTGCTGCAGAAAGCCTAAACACTGATTAGACTCTTGGGGAAAGCTGTACCCCAAAGACTAAAAAGTAAACCAGGAAAGGTTCAATTGGTAGACTTCAAGAGAGGCTACTTTCCAGGATTTATTTGACCTGTTGTTTCCTAAGTTGTCCTGTGAACTTCTCAGAATTTGGCTTTTAGTAATTTTTAGTTTTGGTCTTGGTGTCACAGACTGATATTTTAGCAGATACTCAGATCTTAAGACTGAACACAGCAGTATCATAAATAAAAATACTAACAGTAAGCAAATGGTGTTTAGAAACAATCCTGCCACTTATTTCTTACAAATATTCTTATTTCCTCACCCCTACCAAGAGAATGGTTCTTTTCTGTAGAACTTCTAGTTTTCAGTCTCCCTTCCAGTATTCATCAGCTTTCCATCACCTTTCAAATGGACCATCCGTCCCACACTTCCAACACTTGTATGAAAGTGCCAGCTCACTTTCTTGGATGGTTCCAGAAAATCATCCAGAAGTAATGCTTTGAATTCACTTCCTTTTTGACTTCCATATTGTAACATAATTTATTCCATTAGCCCAGTAGGGTCAAATTAGCAGGGTAAACATGAAGTAGCATCTATCTATATTCAGATAATACCAGGGCTTGTTCCCCTTGAATGGAGCAGCACAGGAGGAAATATGGAATCTGTCTGAAGGGTAGCTGGGCAGCAGTGCTACTAGTTTGCATCTTCTGGCTAAGATCTGCACAAGGTATTATAGTTTATCAGGATTAAAATTGAAAGTTCAACCACAATATGATATACAACATAAATTGAACATAATTTATTATATTGATTTATTATAAATATAAGTAGCTTAACTTTTATAATGTGATAATTTATTATTATTTATTACACTAATGTAATATTTGATACAATATAAAATTACGACACATCAAAGGCTAGCCTTGACTGATGGTAATGTAAGTAGTTTCATGCCTTCTTTACTATCCAAGGTGCTATGCTACTCCAGCTATATAGTCAGTCACCCAGTAATGGCAGCAGACTTTTAATTTCCATATTTATTCAAAAATTGTCTCAGCAAATCCTTGATTTTATTTCTCACTAAAGTATGCTTTTCTATAGGGAACTGTAATCACTTCTAGCAGCTACGATGTCAAAATATTCATAAGCTTTATGAAAACCAGATTCAGAAGTCATACTTCCTGCACTTCCTGACTGCATTTTTCTGTGTATATGTAAAGGAGAATCAGCAAATAACATGTTTAGTGCACAGAATTATAGATGGTTTCAGAAAGGAGAAGCAACAGTAAAATAATGATACATCTCTCCTAAACAGAATGTAGGCTGGCTTTAAGCATGTACATCCGAAAAAAATCTGGAAGAAAAATTCTCTTTCCCTATGCATATAGAAGTATCCAAAATTTGTAGGCATTTTATTTTCACCTTTTGTAAATTCTCTAGCAGCTAGCATTTTCCTTTATTTGCTCTGAACAGCCTTGATGTGAGCAATGAGGTACTTTGCCCATGCTAAAATTCAGGAATAAGGTGGAACAAGGAGCAAGTCCCCAGAGAACATCTAGTGAGCACATCTAAAGCAGACCTTACTTAAGGTATTCAAACAGGGCTCACTGAAAATACCATTAGAGCAACTTTATTTTTTGAGTGAAACTGGTACATAACTTCTGTAGTGGAGAAACTCATGTGGCTCAGGAAACGAAGAGCCTGTCTTCAGTGTACCCCATGCCCTCGCTGGAATTAAAGCCTACATGTCCCCGGAGAGCACACTAAGCACTATCAGGCACTAGGTTTTAGCATATTCTGGGTGGAAAACTATCCACCTTCCTTTTGAAGTTGTGCACTTATTCAAATTAATGCAACTTAATGATACAAGAGGAGAACTCAAGGACTGATAACTTTGCAGTTCAATAACTGGAACACCTTGTAGATGAGTTCTGGGTTCTCGTCTCTGCTCCCAGGACTATTTTTGTTTTAATCCAGTAACACTGCTACAGAAAACAAGTATCTTTAGGTGGGTTATTATTATTATCCTAACAATAATGATATTTTGCTCTGTGTCTTTCTGATAGCATGAATCATGCTTCACTTTCTTAAAGTCTGCCTAGGAAAGAAAATAGTTAATTAAGTAGTTCAATTGTGAGCTTCCTTTCAGCTCTTCGGAGGGTGCTGTTGTGCAGCTTTTTCATCTCAATCCTCAGGCCTGAAGTTGTATGTTCTTAATGACAAGGTGGTGTGTCACAGCTTTTGTTTAAGAGCACTGCCACCTGCACAGCTCCAAGATTGCTTTGTGTTGCTTCCTCACTTGACTGCTGCAGTTTGGAAATGGGGTCCAGCTTTTCCATATGCTTACTGATGGTTTTAACCACTCTGGAAAAGCACTGCTGACGGACCCCGGTTGCATATCCTGATGAATGTCTTCTTTCCTTGCGCAACGCCTCACGAGGCAGCTTGCTTTTGGCACAGCACTCGCTGCAGCCTCACAGCACCAGCCACACCTCTGCCTCCGCTCTCACTCCTGACAGCTCCTTTTCCACATGCCCTCCGCCTTAGCCCGCTCCGCTGCCTGTCACTTCTCTCCCCTGCAATCTGTCAGCACGAAGCAGTCCCAAACACAGGTCAGCAAAGACCAGTCCTGCCTTCTCCACAGCCCTCAGCCTGCTGAGTGAGAAATTATCTTACTAAACGGTAGAGGGTCTACCGCTGAGGAGGAAGGCCTTCTCAATCCAGAGTTTTGTAATAGGGGAAAGTCCCCCAAATGACATTTTCAGATTATATTAATGCAATTATCATGTGATATCTGTACAGGGGCTTAGCTGCATTTTGCTTAATGGAGTCAGCCTCGGTTAAAGAAGAAATAACATGTTGTGGTTATGGGCCCAGCTCTATCATCTGCTGCAGGACTCCCCACAAGACAGAAGTTATCAGACGCACATAAGTACTTCAGGGAGAGGTGCCTCTCTGTGCACTGCATATCAGACTTTTATTTTCTCATTTGTTTCTATTTCCCTATTGCTGTTACTGTATGCTTTCTGCAGATGCTTATTGTGTCTTTCAGGTAATTCAGCAGAGCAAGCTAACGAGATGCAGTAGCATCACCAGGATGCCTCCTCTCTGGGAGGTGAAAAAAACATATTTCTTTCTTTCACTTGTTTCAGAGAGTGTAAACCAGAAGAGACTGGATAGTGTCTCCCACTTTTCTGCAGGATGTGAAAAGCCATTCTGCTGGTACTCTCTCTATCGGCCCTTGATTTCCCCAGGACACATTATTTCCTCATAAATAAACTGGCCAGGGAGCCAGACTACACAGTGGTTGGTTTCGATTTAAGATGGGGCAGGAGACTGCCTTCCATGAGTAAAGAAGCTGCCAGAGTCAGCTCTCCCCGGGAGAAGATAACTTTTTCAGCTTTAGCTTTCTTCAGGGTAGCAACAGGACTGGAAAAGAAACTGGAGGGGAGCAAAGTGTTTTGCAGCCATGCACAAAGGCCTGCTGCGGTGTTTCTGCCCAGGGCTGACTTCCATGTTTCTTGGATGTCACAGTCCCAGCATGTAGGAAGTATGTAGCCAAATTCTTTGCTCGAGTGAACAAGCTTGCTCAGCAGCAGGAAGGAATTTGGTACTTCCCTTAAAAGGCAAAATGAGATAAATGGTAAGGCAGTTATCTCAGAAGTGCTGCAACATGTATGAACTTGCTACCTCAAATTCAGAGGTAGAGGAAGGCCTTTCCGCATTGTTGCTCGGCTATGACTTGGCAATCCAATTTGCTGGTCTCTCTGTTAGTTGCTTTCATACGATGTGCTTTATGTTTTACTCAATATACAAACAAAAACAGTTTTTAGACAATATATTTCAGTGAAGCACAGTGTCTGAAGATTGACCATTGCTTCTAAACCATGTAGCAGTTCTTGCAAGAAAAACAGGATGTTGACTATGTGATCGTATTTACACAGTGTACAGCCTTTAGAAAAAAAAATTGAGGGCGTGAAAGTGAACCTGGAGTTAGCCGAAGCAGACAGGGGAAGAGCAAGAGCATGACTAAAGGGGTGATTTGCCCAGAGGTGGTTGTTTGGCTCAAGGAGTGAGGGGTGTTCTGCTATAGAGTGATCTGAAACCTGCTCCCAGGAGTGAGTCAGTGCTTGGCGTGTTGCTTCCTGAGAAAGGCTCCGCACTTCCAACTCTCTCTGCATGTGTGCTTGGGCCATGGCAATGTTTGTGAGGTGGATTGCATAGTTGTCCTGTTGTAGGCCTTGGCCTCGCCACGATGGGCTCCCTCAGTGCAGCAAACACCAAGTTCTGCTTGGACTTCTTCAAAGAGCTGAGCAACATAAAAAGAAATTAAAATCTCTTCTCTCCACTGACCATCCCAGCTACCCTGAGCATGGTCCAGCTGGGTGCCAGAGGCAACACAGCCAAAGAGATGGAAAAGGTGAGTTTCTTTCCCTTTTCCTGGGAACTGCTGTTAGAGGCTTACATTTTGAAATGGAAAAGGAGCAGGACAGTCCGGGCCCTGTTCTTCACAAACTGCAAATTGAAAGAGGTGGTAGCCACAGGTCTCAAAGCTCTCCTTTCCAAACACCCTCATCTGACTTGCAGTGTCCGTGAGGACAGCCGGCAAACTGGGATCCTGGGGAAAGAGTTCATCTCCTTTTCCTCTCTCTCTGCACACACATACTGAGACCTGACTTTCATGGCCTGGCACCAGAGCATTCTTTCTAGTTCTTTGTACTGTGCATAATGGGGAAAATGAAGTCTTTGCAGGTTATTTTTCATTTGCTACCACTTGGAAGGGAATGAGGCTCCACAGACAGTGGGATGAGAGGTGAGGGCCAGCTTGCACCCAGGGCCAGGGAGCAGCAGTGGGGGGGCTGCTCCGCGAGGTTTGGAAACTCTTTGTCTAGAAGCTTCTAAAAGGTTCAACAAACACCTATTAAGTGTAATCTAGACATCTTTGATCCAGCCTTAGGGCAGCAGATACACTAGACAATCTCAAGGCTCCTTCCAGCCACACATTTCTGTCTTTTACAATCAAAGCTAACTAATAGCTACACAAGTTGCAAAAGAACAACAGAGATTTGCTCAGTGTATCAGTTTAAATTTTTTACAAGATCTGCTGGTGTGAATAGATTTTTCATTCCTTTTTCATACATATTATTCTTAGAAACTTTGTTTGCCACATGGACAACAGATTTTATTATCAGCTTCTTCTATATGAAAACCACTTCCCACTCATAGTATTTTCCATGGTTGGGTACCAGTGCCCTGTACCATGGTGGGGAAAAAATCTGCACACCATGTAGATTGTGGCCAGTGACTGAATGCGGATTTTGCAGTAAGTGTCTCCCATTTCTTCAGGTACAAAATGTTTCCGAGCAGTCCTTTGTTCTTCACAACTCAGCTCCAAGAACAATGTGAAAAGGAACACGTGTTGCATTCTCCAAAACATTTTGGAATTTCTCACCAAATTTCATTCAAATTAGCACTGTGTAAATCCTTGTGGTAAGCCCCATTTCTCTGAAAGTACACCTTGTTCTTTGATATTACCTATGCCTCTATCAGTGATAAAACAATAAATATTTGTTATGAGAGTTTATCACTCTCCAATGTCCTCAGTTACACTGAAAAAACTTGAGTATTCTAAGTAGAAATACTTAAGGGATAAAAACCAAGGAATTTCCTTTTCACAAGTACATAAAGGTGCGCAACTCCCGTTTCTGTCACTTGAAGCACCCCGGAGTCCACCAGAATTATGATAGGCAAGTTTCACTTTGAATTTGTGCTCTGGGTTCTCATCATTTTCTGGGCTGCAGAATGATTTGTTTGGAGGATTACTAGGGCCTCAGCAATTAAATAATAAGACCTGATATCTGGAGACATCACTGCAGCATCATCTATTGACTGTTGCCTAGATTGAAATGCCAAAATCCTGATGTTTCACCTCAGCAGAATTTTTATTCATGCATACATTTCATTAGTTAAAAAAAAAGGTAACCATTCACTACCTTTGTAGGAATGAAATTCAAAATGCAAATCAATGTCTTTTGTGCTTTCAAAAACCCCAAACAACAGCTCCATTGCATGAAAATATCTATTATCTTTTTTAGTGCTTAATCAATATAGAAAACCAGCTCCTTTTTAAAAATGCTATGCAAGTTTTCTGCTGTCTTCATCACTGCACCCAACAATGCTGGCTGACAAGAAAAGCTATGCACTGAGATGGATAGAAGTTTAACTACTTGAGGTAGAGCTAGAAGAGGAATATTTATGGACATTCTGTATCTCACAGCTTTAAAAAAAAAATGCTGCATTTGTTATTTAGGTAAAAAGACCTGGCTTATAAAATGATTTAAACTGCCACAAAGGAATGATATCCAGAGATAGCATAAGTGAGTCACAAAGCCTGGATCAGTTGGCATTGTAAAATAGGCTCATAATGCAGAAATATTTATCTGTCTAGTCATAATCCCTTACTCTGTGGAAGCCAGTTAAGAAGACACATGCAGATATCCTTGCTTACAAATGTAATTTTCTGTTAGTCATGGCTCAGAAGCAGGTGAGAAAGGGTGTAAGCAGAGAAGGTACAACAGGCAGAACTGGCTGCATTGCTAGAGCTTTCTTTTGGATGCCAATAAGATAAGTAAATCAAAGATGAAGTATTTTTGGATGCTGTTTTGCATCGTGTCTAAATTTCCCTGGAGAGTAAAGGGGTCAATTGCAATCATGGAAAGACTTAGGGTGCACAAAGAAGTTCAAGTAGAAAAAAACAATGCTGAGCTCAACTCTTCCCTGGCAAGTTGAATAACTAGTGTGAGGTGGACCAAGTCTTTGCATTATTGACACTCATCAATTTCTGCACTCTGTTGCCAGTAAATTCAGTGATTAATTCAGCTTTTAGAATTTAATTTAGGAGGTGATAATTGCTTTTTACTAGGCTCTCTTTCCAGCCTGAAAATTACAGAAATTAATATTAGACTTTGCTCACATGGTGCTTCCCAAATGAGCTGAGGCTGTCAGCAACATCTGAATTCTCCCCCTCTTCTTCATCAACAGCAAGTGATATTTTTCTGTCATGCCAAAGTTGATGTAGATCATCACAGATGCTTTATCACTCTAATTGCTCCAGTATGATGTAGAAGGTCTGCTATTTTTTGTGATGCTTACTTAGCAGGTGTCTGGCAAATAGGCCTGGCCCTCTTGGTCCTTGGCCCAGCGAGAATCACAGGAGTCCTTGTTTTGCTCTTGCTATTCAGCAACTCTATTTATCCAATGCTATCTTTACTCACAGGCAACCTCAGATACATTGAGTACTCTGTAATTACCACCTGAGCAGCCTCAGAGTGGTAGTAGAATGTGCATTTTGTCAGATGAAAGGGACAAGAAGAGCCTTTGCTGGCAAGCTTGAGATCAGCCTCTGGTTCCTCAACAAGAACCTGCTTCCCTGCTGCATCCTGCACACACTGACAGCAAGGGAAGCATATGGCTGAAAACTGTGAGAAAAAAAGCCAAGGGGGAGCTGTAGCCATCCAGGCTTCTGCAGTGTGTTGACTTGCAGCAAAGAATAACCACGACATGCAACTACTTCTCTCTAAGCTTTAAAAAAAAAAAAATCCTCCTGTTATTTATCTTTTCCCGTTAGGAAGCTTATCCTTGGAAAGGAATAAAGAGAGTCTCCTGACTCTGAGACTACCCATGACCATCTTCAGTTCTCTTCCTAAACACCAGAGAAGCCTAGTATCTGATTGGGTTGATATATAAGTATATGTTAGTAGCAGTAACTAAGTATTTCTTACAAAACAACATTATAAGTGTTTGTGCTTGCATACACTCATGCAAATATTTGTGTACTCACACATCAGATCAGCCTAAATGTGAAGGAAGATTTTTTTTTTTTTTTTCAGGAGACTAACCCCAGAAACATACTGCTTCTTAAAATTAGGTTGCTCTGTTCCTGCTACCTAGGTCTTGCTGAAGGCAAGGACCAGGCTTCTTCAGAGTCACTGGTAAAAGTGAGGAGTAATGAGAAGTCCTGGGCTAAACTTAGTTGACACATCAGTGTCTTGTGGAAAGCCTACCTGGACAGAACCAGTCCAGCTTTCTTGTAAACACAATGTCAGAATGAAAGAAGACTGTGTGGAGATGGATAGTTTCTCTATGTTTTGCCCCTTGTGGCATAAATACCTTATCCAGTTACAGCAGAAATATCAGGAATCCCCAGGAGAGGAACAGGGCTCTCATATTTCCGTCAGGAAAACCTCGGGAAATGCAGATGATGCATGGGGAGTCCCTAACTGCAGTGTCTCTGCAGGAAGCATAGCACCCTAAATGCAGCAGAGTTAGTCTGCATGTGACGTGCAATTGATATGAACGCACACAATCTGTGCTGCATCACTGCAGGAACTGCAGAGTGCTCAGCTGCAGCATCCCCAAGGACCACACACTTCGCACGGTTGTGCCATGCGTGTACTGCGCCCGCTGCTCTAGGATGTCGTGCAAATGAAAGCAAGTTACTTGTTTGTCCAAGCTGTTGGATATTCAGAAAAATCTGGAACAAATGGCTAAATTCCTCTTCTCCATTAAGGACAAAATTTCCAGATGAACAGGTAGGGGAAACTCCTTGGATGGAATCTTTAAGAAAGAAGCCTTCAGAAGCACAAAATTGGATCAGGAAAAAGGAATTGCCCTACTTCCCTCTGGAACCTATTTGTCGTGTCACAATTGACAAAATAGGTACTTTTATATTATATATTTTTCTTTCCTCTGCTACTGTGCCACCTGTAGAGGCTTTAATAATTAATTTCTATTACAAAAACATATGTGTTTGCATTTGTAGTGCCATTTCTCACAGCAACATGCATAAAAGTTAGTAGAATTTTTTTTTTTTTTTACAGGTAAACCCCCTGAAAACTCCTCTTTTTTAATTAAGTAGATGTTTGATTTGTTTTTGTTTTTGGTTTTTTTTTTTTACATCTCAGTATGAATTTAAAATTGTGGCTTCTTTCTGAATTCTTGGGGATAAGGAAAAAGTCAAGATTCCACAAAAGGTCCCCTAATTATACTAATTACTTGCAATGGTCAGGAATGTGATCAATGAGAATTATGCTGCTACTGGGAGTGGCAATGGCTTTAGAGCCCGGTCATCAAGCTCAACAGTCCAGTTGACACCATCAGTCCTGAGGAGAAGGTAAATATCTCCCTGACCTTCAATTCAAACCTTTACATTAGAAATGACGTAACTATGAAATGTCAAAAGATTAATATGTGTATTAGTGATGTATATATCTGCTTAGCACATATATACTGTATGTAACATACTTTGAAGAATGTGAGAATGTTTTCAAGATGCTGTGCAATGTTTTAGATTACATTACAATGTACAGGTTGTGCGATGAAGCTGTGCTTAACTTGTACAATGACTTTACTAGGTGTGTCTCTAAAGAAGATTAAAACTAAACATTTTCCCACTTCTGCATGACCTAGATTGGTAATTTATGAGAACATAATCTTTCTACACCATTCTATATTTCAAATATTTATATGGATAATTTAATTCTTCTTGTGTAATGGAGAAAAGTATCTTTCACATCTGTGGAGAATGTTATTCAGACTCAATAGGAATTAAACGAAAAGGGCCTTAGAATAGCTGGAAACCCTAAAATACTGAACTGGCGTTCTAAGGGATCAGATGCCTCTACATCACTTTACTGGATGAAGACATTGGGAAAAGGTTTTCATAAGAAAGGAACTCTCTCCTAGGTGAAGGATGTGAAGAGTTTTGCAGAACATTCAAGTCCATCTGCTAGTAATAATTGTGATCATAACTGAAATATTATAGCTAAGAAAAGTGTTAAAGCTGCAGGTAAAATAAAAAAAAAATACTTTAATGTTCCACTAATACACAATGTGCCCTTGTTGAAAATCTCACTAAGTGGGCCTATCTGTAGTTCAATTTTCTGTTGAATGTTCATTAAGCACCCTTAGAAGGACACAGTATGTGAGGCACAGCTGATTAATTATACAAAGTTTTCAGAGAGACAGAGAGTGAGGTATAATCAAGGAGTGTAATTAATAAGTACTATGCCTAGAAGACTTGAGGCAAGAAAGATCAGGACATAAAGTGAGCTGGTACTGTGGCTAGGGCAAGGTTAGGACTAAGTAACAAAGCCATAACTATTGCTTGAGCTGAAGAAACAGTTGAACTCAGAATACTATTTCTGAAAATGTGATTCTCCTACCATTCAAGGTGCTGGTTTTCAGATGAATTGTTTCAGTCTGAAGTTCACTGTGAAATCCTAGATGCTCTACCAAGGCATCTAAGCTTAGCAGGCATAGGGATGAGAAGCCTAAGTCTCTGTTCCCCTTGTTGCAGGCAATCACAGATCCAAAATGTGCTCTCTCAGCGCAGCCAATGCCAAGTTCTGCCTTGACTTTTTCAGAGAGATAAGCAAATGTAAAAGAAATGAAAACATCTTCTTCTCACCACTAAGTCTCTCAGCTGCCTTTGGGATGGTTGTCTCGGAGCCAGGGGCAGCACACTCTGACAGATTGAGAAGGTGGGTTTCCTTTGCTCTGAAAAGGGGATGGTGGCAAGATATAAGCCAAGAGGCTGATAGTACCATCTGATATAGTTCCTAAGCATCCAAAGGAGTGATGCAAACAGACCGCCCTTTAAAAATGCTCTCTCTTATGATATTCCTAATACCAAACTTTTTCAGACTAAATACTATTACAGTAATTGATTGTTCAATGAATATATCAGTACTAAAGAAAGTGTTTTCGGGGTAACCCTCCACTCTCTGGGGCTCTGAAGTGGTGGTTCCCTTAGATATGGTCTTCTGCCTTCTCTGGATACTCAAAGGCTTCTCTTTGAAGAAGAAATATTTCAAAGATTTCATGAGCTCACCCTCTGCAAAAACTTCTTATTCACTTGCAAGTATCTCATGATAAAGGACAAATGGGACTTTCCCCATTGACTCTGGCTGGCTGGTTTTGGAGCAGGCTTGCAACACTGTTTTAGCTTTTAGGTACTATCACTCAGCTGGATTCAACCAACATTTGCATTGCAGGTATTTCATTTCAGTGAAGTTTTGAGCAGTACAAGCCAGGAAAACAGATGCCCTTCTGAGAAGGTAAGATACAGTTGCGGCACTGAGATGAAGCAACAGGTGCTGGCTTGTCAGCCCTTTTCCTTGCAAACCATCAGTTAATCACAAAGCACGGCAGGGCTAATCAGCCTCTCTGTCTGGATTTGTAGACCTGCTTACTACTGTTCTTTTGTTATTTAAGGGGCCTTGTGCAATCACATATTTCAACAGCTAAGCCTTCTTATGACAAATTTCTAACCAAAACAGTAGTACCACTCTAAAACATGATAAGTGCTTAAATTGCCATCTGCAAAGATTTGTCTACAGAGCATGCCAAAGACACCTTGGAGCGTGCTCCTCCCAGGCTCTAAGCCAGCAGACATTTTCTCAGTGTGCACAGAGCCATCACTGTAGGATACAATGTGATTTGGAGGTGGGCTAGTGCAGGCCTGAAGGGGAATCATTTTGTCATTCTGTACATCTGGTACAGCAGGTACATCAGGTGGTGTCCTGATGCACTTATTCCAACACCTGTATCAACTGGGTGGAGTCAGGGTTCTCATACAGAGGCTGCAATTCACTCTCAGGTCCAGCTTTGCACAGGAAAGCTCAAGCCTACCATGAAACTTCTGTTTTCCTGTTTGAAGTGTGAAGAAGCTGGAGGAGTCCATTCCCAGTTCCAGGCTCTGTTGGTTGCAGCCAGTGAACCCAGACCAGGCTGCTCTCTCACCATTGCCAACAGGCTCTTTGGAGAAATTACTTATCCCTTCTTCCAGGTAAGGGGCCATGGTGTCCATTTTAACAGGTCCTGGGAGTTACGAGCTCAGCAGAATTTCTTCCATCATAAACTGCAATGGGAAACTAAACACAACAGTGCTGTCAGGGTGCACTGCCAAATGACTGCACTCCACAGCTCGTGCCGTCAGGGAGCCTTTCCATCCCAGCTGCCCAGTGGTTAGACTTTGGGAACAGCAGAGCACTGGGAAGCCATGACTTAAAGGCTTTTATAGAAAGAAGCAGATCTACGGTAACAGCTCTCACTGAGCATTCCAGAGAATGTGATAGCATTAATCACTTCAATATATCCTTACCGCATTACCCGGTGTCTAACAGAACTGGTGCTTGCTGCGTCATTTCTATCCAAGGAACAAAGCTCTGTGACCAGCAGAAGACTTTTTTCCTCCCCAGAGTGCCTTCTCTGTTTCCAATAAAATGATTGCAATTACTCTTCCATCTTTCCTTCAGAGTCTATGCGAATATGGGACTCTATGATTCCTGCTGCCTTTTCAAACAAGGCTTAGAAGAGAGTAGCTTCTTTGAGATTTTTGTCAATTAGTCTAATTTAAGTGGAACTGACCACCTCAGACCATTCCTGTGGAACACTGACAGCCCAGGCAATATGCAAGTGCATAAATAATTTCATCAGGAAATCAGACTTACTGTGTTTATGAGTATTGCTTGAAACAGTGCTTTTTTAATCTCTGTAACTATCTTTCTCTTCACAAGCCAAAATTTCATCTGGCTTCCAAAACTATATGCTCTGGGTGAAGAGAGCTTTTCAGAGCCAGAAGAAGGTGACCAGCAGCCTGGAAAAGTTTTATACTTAATACAAATTTTACAGTGTATGTTTCTACACAGAGTATTATATACACACATACACATATCTCATTGTGATATTATTAATACTGATTATTTGTTCAAAATAAGGCAACTTTCTTCATTTGGTGGTTGGAGGAAGACAGGCAGTGTAACAATGATATATAAGCTTAAAGGAAGGTATCAAATTTTGATCTTAGATATTTTTTTACTGTGTTGAGACATTTTGACTGCTCAGTACAGCTTGAAAATACAGAAAAATACATTTGCAAATGTTTTTTATAAAAAATCTCTCTCTAAAACCTGAATGCCTGAGTCATTTCAATGAATTTCTTGCATATGCCTTTTTACTCATTCATCTCTTGCTGATGTATTACATGGAATTGTCTTGAAGCCATGAAATTTCCTATCTTCATGTTGCAACAAACTTCTGTCATTTGTACTTTCCAGCAATACTTGAATTCCACAAAGAAATTCTATTGAGCAGAACAGGAACCAGTCAATTTTAAATACACTGAAGAAGAAGCCAGAGAGAAGATTAACTCCTGGGTGGAAAATGAGACAAAAGGTAAGAAAATGTGAGGGTGTTTGGTTTGCAATTGAACATGTTAGGAATATCATGTCTGAATTTCAGTTTCCACCTTTTCTTCCAAAGGTAGCAAGATTTTTATATGTTAAACACTTAGTGCACTTTTTTTGCTCAAGAGGAAATAAATACAGGAAGAAGTACGAAAATACCTCGAGTTCTTGGCTTCAGAAGACATACCTAAGCTTTTGTTACTTGTCCAACAATATTATACTACTTTTCAGATTTACAGAAATAATTATTAATAGTCAAATGCATCGGATTTCCCAAACAAAGTAATGATTCTTCTTAATTCATTATTTTAAAGGTAAAATAAAAAACCTATTTGCTGCTGGGTTTATTGATCCCTCTCCTGTACTTGTCCTGGTCAATGCTATATATTTTTAAGGAAAATGGGCAGTAGAATTTAAGAAAGAAGACACTAAGGAAGCATGTCTCCAACAGAACAAGGTACAGTATGGATAGGAACTGAAACAGCATGGGGGTGGAAATCAGATGTGAGTCTCCTCCTATAACAGATGGGAGCTCCTCTCTGTTATCTCAAGACAAAAACACTGGTCTCCAGCCAGAAGAATAGTAAGCCAGATCTTCTCTCCACTTTGATTTCCAAATATGTAGCTGTTTCTATTAATTCTCATCAGAAGTGGGTCTTGTGCAGCTGAGATCCTGCTCCAGTTGAAGTCACTGAGCACATGCACTAACTTTGTTGGGGATTTTGCAACTAAGGATTCTGTCTCAGAAACAGTCTACTTTTGGGACTGAATTTGAGGATTCTGTTCCTCTGACACTATTTACCAGCAGAACACTGTTTGTTTTCAGGAAACAATGAGCTAAAGACAAATTATCTCAGAAGAATGTATACATTATTCATGAAGAATTTAGATTCATGGTTGCCTCAGATGCATCTGTTTCCTCATCTAACATGCCAGAAAAAAGAAAGATGTTACAAGGGAGTTGTGACTAAAGTAATCTGACATCAACAGAAAAGAAAAAGTAGATTTTATGCTTCTAAAATAGGTAACTTCATTGGAGTTACAGTTAAGAGAGAGGAACACATAAATGCTACAAGTACATTAAACCCATGACATGTTTCTGGACTGAACTCTAATCTTAATACTGAAACCAATTAAAACAAGGGTGATCATTTCTGTATTTTCTGTTTAATCTGTTTCATGTGTTCCAGAATGAGAGAAGGACAGTGCAGATGATGTTTCAAGAAGGTTATTTTAACATGGCCTTCATAGAGGAAGTGAAAATGAAAGTGATAGAACTCCCATACTTTAATGATGAACTGAGCGTATTCATTCTTCTTCCTGAAGTTGTCTGTGAGGACTTTACTAGCCTTGAACTAGCCTTTTCTCTCTAGTAGCATACATAAGGGCCTGCCATCAGAGCAATACTTTAACATTGCTCTAGTGTGGTCAGAAGACAAGAGGGAAAAACTGAACCTTATTATCTTTTCCTTCCGTTCATTATGGTGTCTATCTTTACTATCAATACTGCCTTACAGCTTGAATGCACCCTCACATATGAAAAACTAGCAGGATGGACCAGCTTGGATAGGATGCAAAAGTTGAGAGTGAAGGTGTACCTGCCTCGGTTCAAGCTGGAGGAAAGTTATGTTCTCAACAAAACTCTTCAGGAGATGGGAATGATGAATGTTTTTGACTGGGGAAAAGCTGATTTGTCAGGAATCTCTAGGAAAGATGGTTTGGTTGTGTCCAAGGCCATCCAGAAGTCATTCGTGGAGGTCAACGAAGAGGGCAGTGAAGGAGGAAGTGCCATGGAGCTTGTTCCAGAGTTTCCGTGTTTCCCAGTTTCTTATGAGTTCAAAGCTGACCATCCATTCCTCTTCTTCATCAGAGACAAAACAACTAACGCCATTCTCTTCTTTGGAAGATATTCCTCCCCTTAAGTGGAAGTTATTTTGGAAATTGGTCCGGATCGGGGCTAAACTACGACACCCCACTAGCATCCCTATTAGCAAGCACTGAGTATGAAAGATGAGTACATTTTCAGTAGGCATTATCCTAAAGTGTTAATTTGCAAAAAACAAACCAAAACGAAACAAAACCCTATCCGATAAGAGCCAAATTAGACAAAAAAACCCTAAAAAATGTTAATTATTTCCTTTCTAATATCAACTTCAGATATGCTTTACTTTTAGGAGGCCTCACTAAAATGACATCTACCTTAAAATACGCTATGATATTTGCCAAAGAACTGTAGGCCTCTAGAGACATCCGTGTAGAAAATCTTATTTTGAGCCTTTCCTAATGTAGTATGTCTTCAATAAATACGTTATTTTAGTGCAACAAAGATGAGTAATACATTCTCCCACATGAAGGAGACAAGACGATAGGGATCTACATTAAAAGGATAAACTCAGGTACTCAGCCTCTTTTAGCTTTACCCACTCAACCTCTCACAGGTCTCAAGGAAAATGCCACTTTGCATGGGAGTAGCTAAGTATTCCTGTGGGACTCCTCCTTAAATATTGATCGAGGGTAATGGTTCAAGCTGGAACTCTCAGGTTTTGTTCTCAGAGAGCAGAGAAAGAAGATGAGCTTTCTGGTGTAATTTTTCTTCCTCTCAAGCAGGGCAGACCATTTACTTTTTTTTTATTTTCTGTGAGAAACCCTGTGTGTGCTAGGAAGTTCTCCAACTTCTTCATAAACTTCCACGTAACAAAAATAGGGTTTCAGAATAATGGAAGGCCTTTTCTGAGAAGGCCTCCTCTGCAATGGCTGTGAATTAGACACTTAATTCCCACATAAAACTATAATCAATGATCAACCATTCTCACTTCTAAAAAACAACTCTCTTTGTGCCTTAGATAGCATGAGTTTCTTGTTCCATGGATTTTATTTCTCATTAGCATAAAAAAATAGTGAAAAAATCTATAGTGATGGTATTTAGATAGGTAGCCTGTATTTGTCCCATTTATCATAATAAAACCACTGCAAACTAAATATTTGTTCTGGTTTTATTTAATGAGGGGGGGCTACATTGGCAGCTTCTGTAAGAAGCTGCTAGAAGTTGCTCCACTTTGTTCAGTGGACTTGGCTGGGCCTAGCGTGGACCCGCTGCTGTATAGGGCCGAGCCAATTGGTAGCAGAATGTTCCAGAGGCAATACGCCTCTGCAATAGCATATTTAAGAAAGTGAAAAACAGGGAAAAAAAAGAAGAGACAATGTGAAGAAGCTGAGCAGGGGCACAGAGGGGGAGGCACAAGCCTTGTGGGCCTTGGGGGCCTCACACTCTGGCCTCCCACTGGGCGGCCAACTGGGACCAACTCAGCCTGGCCCAGCTGCAAAAAGTGGAGAGGAGATGAGATGTGAATGAGATGTGAAGAGAACCTTAGAGGTTCTCTGCCTGCCTGTTGTGAAGAATTTCTGGTGAGAGGAATGGCTTCAGACACCAACGTCAGTGAAGAAGGAGGGGGAGGAGTAATGCGGCTCCTGGCCAAGATTCCCCTGCAGCCTGTGGTGATGACCATGGTGGAGCGGGTTGTCCCCCTGCAGCCCATGGAGGTCCACAGAGGAGCAGAGATCCACCTGCAGCCCATGGAGGAGCCCACGCTGGAGCAGGTGGAGGCCTGAATGTGGCTGTGGCCCGTGGAGGGACTGCTGGGGCAGACATTCTGGAGAGACTGCACCCCATGGAAGAGATGGCCCACGATGGAGTAGTTTCATGAAGGACTGTGGCCCGTGGGAGGGACCCCACACTGCAGCAGAGGAATGTGAGGAGTTCTTCCCCCGATGATGAAGCAGTGGCGTAAAACAATGCGTGATGAACTGACCGTGACCCCCATTCCCTCTTCCCCCCTGTGCCGCTCAGGGGGGGAAGGTGGTAGAGATAATATAGAGATAATGTTAAGGGGGAAGAGGGAGGGGTGGGGGGAAATTATCTTATTCACTTTCTAATTATCCTGCTTTGTTTTTAGAAATAAATAAATAGCTTTCCCCAAGTCAAGTCTGTTTTGCCCATAATGGTAACTTTAAGGATCTCTCCCTGGCCTTATCTCAAACCTCGAGCCTTTTTTTTCTTATATTATCTCTCCCTGTTCTCTCAGAAGGTGGGGGGAGTGAGAGAGAGACTGCATAGTCTGGTCCCGATCGGGGCTAAACTACGAAAATATTAAATGTAGTAGTCTGCAGTGGACAGAGGAATAGTCTAATATAGCAAGTAAAAATAATGGTAATCCTTTCAAAAATGTGAGTGACAATGATGTCTACCTCTCATTTAAAAATATTTATCATACTAAGTTTAGGCACTGAAGAGCTTGACATTAGGACAGGTAAACCCCAAACTTCACCTACTGCTTCTCTCCCACATTTGATTTTACCAGGGACTTAAGAGTGTGGTTTTAGGACATGGCTGAGCCAGTCTAATGCCACTGAAGAATAGGAGGATGCTGCTCCCCTTGTCTCCTTCCTTCCATGTGTTTCTACTCCCTTACGTCACCACTATTACTTACCTGATTTGGTGGCCTTCTATGATGGGGTTGCAGCATTGGTGGATAAGGGATGACAAACTGACGTCATCTTCCTGGCCTTGTGCAAAGCATTTGACACTGTCCCGCTTGACATCCTTCTCTCAACTAGAGAGACATGGATTTGATGGATAGACCACTTGGTATATAAGGAATTGGCTGGATGGCTGCACTCAGAGTTGTGGTCAACTGCTCAATGTCCAAGTGGAGAATGGTGACGAGTGATGTTCCTCAGGGGTCACTATTGGGACTAGCTCTGTTTAACATCTTTGTTGGTGACATGGAGAGTGGGATAGAGTGCACCCTCAGCAAGTTCACCAATGACACCAAGCTGTGTGGTGTGATTGACAGGCTAGAGGAAAGGGATGCCATCCAGAGGGACCTTGACAGGCTGGAGAGGTGGGCCTGTGTAAATCTCATCAAGTTCAACCAGGCCAAGTGTAAGGTCATAGAATCATAGAATCATAGAATGGTTAGAGTTGGAAGGGACCTTCAAAAGTCATCTAGTCCAACGCCCTGCAAGGAGCAGGGACGTCCCTGACTAGATCAGGTTGCTCAGAGCCTCATCCAGCCTGGCCTTGAATGTTTCCAGGGATGGGGCATCCACCACCTCTCTGGGCAACCTGTTTCAGTGTTCTAGGTCCTGCACATGGGTTGGGGCAATCCCAAGCACAAAGGCTGAGCAGAGAATGGATGGAGAGCAGCTGTACAGAGAAGGTCTTGGCAGTGCTGGCAGACGAGAATCTCAATAATGAGCCGATGATGTGTGCTTGCAGCCCAGAAAGCCAACTGCATCGTGGGTTTCATCAAAAGAAGCGTGGCCAGCAGGTTGAGGGAGGTGATTCTGCCCCTCTACTCTGCTCTCATGAGAACCCACCTGGAGTATTGTGTCCAGTTCTGGAGCCCCCGACCTAAGAAGGACATGGACCTGTTGGAGAGGGTCCAGAGGAGGGCCACAAAGATGATCAGAGGACTGGAGCACCTCTCCTATGAGGACAGGCTGAGAGAGTTGGGGCTGTTCAGCCTGGAGAAGAGAAGGCTCCGGGGAGATCTTATAGTAGTCTTCCAATACCTAAAGGAGGCTGATAAGAAATATGGGGAGAAACGTTTTAGCAGAGCCTGTTGTGGGGCCCCCTGACGAGGGGTAATGGTTTAAAAATAGAAAGAAGCAGATTCAGACTTGATATAAGGAAGAAATTTTTTACACTGACGGTAGTGGAACACTGGAACAGGTTGCCCAGAGAGGTGGTGGATGCCCCATCCCTGGAAACATTCAAGGCCAGGCTGGATGAGGCTCAGAGCAACCTGATACACTTGGAGATGTCCCTGCTCCTTGCAGTGGGGGTGGACTAGATGACCTTTGAAGGTCCGTTCCAACCCAAACTATTCTATGATTCTGTGATTCTATAAGCAGTTCTCTGGGACTTAAATCAAGAGGAAAATTTCGGGAAAGTTCATTTGCTTGCTGATGACCTAGTTCCCTAAACCACCTCCTGGATGTTGTGGAGTAGGTGGTGGGCAGGCATAGTAAGGAGTTACAGAGAAGAGATTGCCCAGTCTGGCAGCTGGCAATGTCTAAAATCCACAGATACATGAAAAATACTTGCTTTTAAATGAAAAATATTCCACCTTTTTGATGACTCATTCTTCCTGTTGCTCACTGATGGGAAGAAGGGAAGTGTTGCGAGCATACTAGTGCCATTACAGAACTACGGATTCAAAGGGCTCTTCCAAATGCTGAGATATACAGGAAAAATTACAGTCAATTAGAGTGCTCAACACAAATTCAATTGCTAAATAAAGCAGACTCATGATAGTCTGTGGAGCTGTCTCACATGGCTGCAATTTCAGTATGAAATACAGCCTGAAATAGTAAAATTACCCGTAGAGGCACAGTTTTCATATCAATTAGCTGGTAAGCGAACAGAACACAAAATACACACTGGGGGCTCTTCAATTAATAGGGTATGCAAAAAATAGCCCTGTATGTTTTTCAATGACTGCCGTTGGTATTTTGTATATATCTGGTTTGTCTCAAATATAAATTACTTATGTTAGGAAAAAAAAAAAAGAGTGAAATGAACAGTGTTAGAATGTACTAGCTTGCATAATCAGACCTATACATTTTCAGATGAAATGTAAAAGAAAACCAATTCATGGCATATGTGATAAAGGCAAGCACTGCAAAATATTATCCCGAAGAGCACGTCTCACAACAGCAAAAGGGATCTTGTGTGTGAGCAAAGGAGAAGGTGTTGCTGAAACAAGGATTGTTACTTAGCTTACTACACTAGAAGTAATCACTTATAATCTTTGTTTTTTTTTTTAAACTCGCTCCAGGCATATCTAGATAATTTTGAAACTGGAAACAAAATATCATATAAATTTTTAAAAATCCATTTTCTCTGCACATACTCTTTTTTTTTTTTTTTCTAATTGCCATCTTAATTTTTAAAACGTGTAGTGAAAACAACCAGGAGCTGGAAAGTAGCCTCCTGTGCCTAGCATAGTGGTGGCAGCTCCTCATGTAGAAGGCAGCGCTCCTGAAAATCAGAGAAGTTAAAAATAGCAGATGGATCCTCTACTCTGGCAGCAAGTGCTTCTCCTGTGGGAATGGTAGCTTGTAAATGTGCGATGCTAAACAAAAGAGCTTGCAGAACAGAGAAAAGCTGGAGACTCCAAGTGGTGCCTGGAGCAGACACAATGCTGAAGGGGATGCCGCTGCCTCCTCCCCAGGCAGGGGCTGGATGCTGAGCGTTGCCGCACAGCTTGTTGAACCATGCCAGCCTACCTCACAGCGTACAAACACGTACACGGCCAAAAAGGAAAGCAAAATAAGCATGCATGGAAAGATACTGCCCATTTGTCCCACACTAGACAGATCTGTCTTTCCACAGTCTGATTACTGAGTAACTCTCAATTTATATATTTACCTTTCCACTGGACTCTAATCTCTGATGGCTGCAGTTCTCCTCAGTTTTCTCTAGTATTTTGCTTTCCTTTAAACTCTTTCTTAGGACCCATGTATAACATAAATGTTGTTATATCTTCAAAAACTTGCAACAGAGGGACAAGAAGGGCAGAGAGAGATTTTTGGGTTGTCACTGAAAAAAACAAGGGGACCAGTTTTGAGTAATACTTCTTTTCCCCTATGAAGACTAGTGTTTATTTCCTTCAAATTATAACTGGTAGAAGGTTTTATACCAGGAAGTCCTGGTTCCTTATGATCCCAGTAACAAAGGCACTCAGACTCTGTAAGGTATTGTCTCAAATGCCATTTATTTGAGCTAATACTATAAAGAAGAAGAAGAAAGCATTGACAAACTTAGGTCCCTTCGGAGGCTGCACAGAGGAGCTACTCAGCAGCTGTGTGCGGCAGGCAAAGAGCAGCAACGCTTGCCAGAGAGCACCATGAGCATGACACCGTTGCAGTGAGGGAGATCCAGCTACCTGAGAAGTGGCAATTGGGCAAGCCTCTTGCTTTCTTTTGGCAAGCATGTGCAACAGCAAAAAAAAAGTCACCGTTTTACTGCTGCTTTATTATAACAGAGTTATTGCCAGAGCCAACCAGCAATCACGGGGCATAGAGGACTGGTGGATGTGCTTGGCCTCCCTTTACCTTGGGTTGCTGTGCAAACACAATACACATTGACATACCAGCTACCATGAGCTCTGAAGGAGAAAGGACACATTAGGCATTAACTTTACCCTGGGCCTGACACACTGACTCTCCGAGAGGTTTAGTACAAGCAGCTGATCTTCTTAAAAATGCTAGTGCCAATACCAGTGACAGTCTGCCTCAGATTCTGTGTGCACCACACACAGCTGGTCACCTCCAGCACAGCAAATGCCACGACTGAATAAAAAGCATCTGAAATCCTGTAAGTTATACCTCTTTGGCCACATCTCAGTTCATTTAAGGTCATTGAGAGGTGCCAGTATAGCTACTCTGCTAAGCATGATGCAGATGGACAGGCCATCCAAAGCGTAAGCAAACTTTACATCCAGAACACTGCACAATAGTTGCTGAGCAACCACAAGAAATGAAATGTCAAAATCTGAAATGCTGGAAAGAGCTGATTTTTCTGCTGCTTAATATCTCCTTGATTATGCCAACATTGGGGAAGAGGGGCAAACACCATCAACTACTTTAAGTGCAAAGGGTGGCAGAGTCCTTGCTGACCTCTTTCTTGGGACAAACATGGATATAGAGCAGATTTTAACCTGTTTGTCTTGCTTTACAGTACCACACTCTTAGTTTTTTAATTTCAGGAGAAGCATCTGATTTCCCCAGGTCCAGTGCCCTAACTAAGCAAAGTTACAAAAGAGAGCTTCTCTGCTGATGAGTGCATATGGTAGCCCATTCTGATAAAAATTTTCAGCTACTCACAGGCTGCTTCTGCAACCACTTTTGCACTAACGTTCAGTATTGAAAAAAATACAAAACAAATCCAATAGTGTGTAGTGACAGACTACTCTCTTGAAGTTGTGATGCCACATGCATGACTACTGACAGAAGCAAACAACTTCTCTTCCATGAGGTCATTTACTTTGGGTGTTTCAAACTATCTTGCCTGCCTTGACAAAGTAGTTTTTCACATTAGAGTGGCTATCATAATTCAGAAACTGAGCAGTTATCAGACGTTCAACCAGCTTATCTGTGTGGAGAACAGTTGTGGTGGTCGTGCAGAGGTATGAAATGTGGAGTGTACAAAGAAGGCAAATATATTGGCTGGGAGAACATACCAAAAACACCTACACGCCCTCTTCTAGAGGAGTTGGTGAACAAAGTATTCGTTGAGAAAATCTTGGACATTAGGCAAAGAGCTGGCCAGTTTGAGCAACTGCTGACCAGTAGCTGGAACTCTAATGTGAATTTGTGAAAATGGGAGAATAAGAGAAGATACACTACAGCTTTTTCCACACAAAACCTGTGCTAGTGGGCCGTAATGGTTTGATAGGATAAAGTAAAAGCTACAGCAGCCCAGCTCACAGAATAAGGAACATTAAACAAGGTGAGAGGAAAGCTAATTACTGTCTTTAGATTTTCCCATCCTCATCAGTGCTATAGCATCCCCAGATGAAAAGCTCATTCTGAGTTGGGATACTGAAAGCCACCCCATTTACCAGGCTCTGCATGTACAAGCCTGCATTTCAGCAAAACAAAACACACCGTTAAGGGTAAAGTGGCTCGCTTTCCCTTCCACAGAGGGTGCACCTACTGCTGTGTGCTCTGTGACTTAATATGTACAAATTTGGGATTTCTATTATCCACCTCTATGGCCTTTACAGATGCCAGATTTGTTTCTTTACTGCTCATCAAGTCTATTATTCAATAAAGAGTAATAGCTTTTTACAATCGAATTATATTTGATATTGTGCATTATGATTGTCTAACAGACCATGAATGTTCCTGCAGACAGATTCTGTAGTTTATTCACCTGCCATAGTAAAAAGGTTGGTGTGGAAGATCTATGAGAATGGCCTGTGCACGTACCACGGGCCTTGTTGCCATGACCTGTAGAGAATGAAAATTAAAAGCTGACCCTCAATCATCCTTTACTAGCTGGTTAAAATCAGTTTCTGAATATCTAAGTACTCTGGGGTCTGACTTACAGCCCAGCAAATATGTAATTCCTGACTGTTCCTCAAATCTCTTCCTCTGCCCTGCCCACCCTCAGACGTCTACTTCACCTCAACACTGCTGCTCTGAATGTTTTAACCAAAATGAAGTTTTAGCAAAACATACTTTCTCCTGAGTCCTTCTTCCCTCCTCCACACGTAAGCTGTAGACTCTATAGTTTGACCTCAGGTAAAAGACTTTGGTCTCACCTAGGTACAGACATAGATGTGGCTGTGCTTTTAACAAGTACAAGCTATAAACCATACCAGTCCTTGGACGCCATGAATATACTTCTGCATTTTGGCAGACCAAAATACCTTTCAGTACTATTTTGGTCTTGAGAAATAAACAGAAAGGTCTGAGTTTGTTCTTACATGGAAAAAATCTTCTGAGTAGAATGATCATCCTGCAGCTGGCTCTGCTTGGAACTGTATTATTTTGGTAACATCAGATGGTCACTGTCCATGAGGAACTTCCCTCTGTTCCACTGCACAGCACTGTAGTGAGTTGTTACATACGTATTAGACCTTCAGCAGTTAGCCCAGTATCCACTTTTCCGTTCACTCTTGGTGAGAGTTCTGTGCTACAGTGCTTTCTGCACTTACAGTGCCTCATAGGTAAGAAGAAGAGAACCAGCTAGGTTTTCAGAGGCTGATGCACTTTTTTTTTGTGCTCCCTGGTAATTCCAAACTCTTTCCTCAGCTATATCTGTGGATGCTCACTAACAATGAACAGCGGTGGGAGCCATTTGCTCACTCCTAGGTCACTGCACTATGACAAAGTCTTATTTTCCTCTAATATTTTGGGATCTTTAGCTTTACTTGACTGTGAGAATCACCTGATCTGATGTTACAGCTAGGTTTATTAAAAATGTATTAAGTTTCGCTAGATATGTTTGTAACACTGGTCTTCCTCAGTTTTTTTTTGCATTTGTTTTTCATGTGACTTTAGTTACCCAATATGACCCAATCACATTATTGTGTAAATTCAGAAGAACTACAGGAAGCATAGTTTTAGACTGGAACTCCAATTGCTTTGGTATAGCCTTATAAATTACAGCAAAATCTTAAATAATTCATTTTTAAAATTAGATTTTACTTCAGTAAAGAAATGTTGACTTGCTGCCAGTAAAGTAACAGTCTAACGTCCGTCTCCTCAATGTTTCAAACTGCAATAAATCAAAAAGTTGTGACGAAGGGTCACTCAAAAGATGACTTCCTGAAGGCTGACAGTGGGAGTGTCTCAAATGGTGCAATATATATCACCAAGAGCTCAGAGAACCTGTTTAGGTTCAGCTGGCAAGCTGGGTTATTACATGCCTCTCTGAAGTTTGTGGGGTAAGTATTTCTCCAAGTAAAATATGATTTCTAATTTGTATTCTTTAATATGGAAAAAAAAATGATATTACGTTTAAGAATTCTAAGGTAAGTATAAGACAGATATGTAAAAAGACAGCATATACAGTAATTTTACATTACCTTATCAATATTCCTTACAGTGTTTGACTGTCAAATAATTTTAGGTATGCAAAATCTGAGTGTTTGTACACCATAGCTTTGAGTAGAAATACCTCTTTTTTTTTTTTGTTGAAAATCTAGTGTCATATTAAAACTGTTATTTTATAATTTTAATAATTATTTGGGGAATAAAGGCATTTCTCTTTTCTGTCTCACTCTCGGGAGAACACAGGTGAGGTGCAGTATGATGATTCATAGGTTGTGCGGCTGCACAGTCATTAGAGCCAGATGCCTCTCAGGTCACATAATCAACCACATCTGCTCCAAACTATGGATATACTGCTATTCCTCCAACTTTAACTGGTTTAGAGATGCAAGAACAGTACGCAACTTTCTTGGTCTCAGATTCAAAAGAGAGAATGCCTGCAGATTTCAACGAATATCCTTAACATGTGACATTCATTTGCATGTACAGGACTTGCACCTGGCTGAATGAATGCAGCTCTATGCTTTTTCAAGCTGTACTGCCAAACCCCATATTTATGATATATATGCTTGTGGTTTTTCTCAACAAAAAAGCATAAGCAGAGACTAAATGTCCGAAATGGGGCTACAGCAAAGAACCCTCCCTAAATCTGTAGTTTAGCATCTACACTACAGGAGAGCAACCTCCCAATTTGTGGCTGGCTGTACTAAGCAACAGTAAGAAATGCACTAAGAGCACAGTGACTTGTTTACATTTGATTTAGAGATTCAGAGCATGGTCCAGTGCAGCCACAGAAGAAATGAAATATGAAGTTTTCATTGTCTCAAACATCATTCAGAATCCTTTAGATAGCCATAGGGAAACTCACCCATTCAGTGTTATATTTATCATATTGAAGCATGTATGAAACTGCCTAATTCCTAAAAGGCAAACACAAGATAATATCTTGATGAAGAACTAGTATCTTGCTGAAAGAAAACAAATATGCATTCAGAGATACAATACAATATTTCTAATGATCACAGAATTTGTAAGCTTCACATCATTAATTGGTTTAGCACCACAAAACCAGCAATGAACTAGGAGTTTCTGGGCTATTGATAGTACTTTTTAAAATAAGTGCTACATGTTACCACTACACAGTCATATTTCTCTTTGCTTCAGACAGCACAGATTTTGCAATGGGCTCCATCAGTGCAGCAAATGCAGAGTTTTCTTTTGATGTATTCAAAGAGCTGAAAGTCCACCATGCCAATGACAACATCTTCTACTCCCCCCTGACCATCATTGCAGCCTTGGCCATGGTTTATTTGGGAGCAAGAGGTAACACCGAGTACCAGATAGAGAAGGTAAGTTACGTAAATGTATACAAACTCCTTTTGATCCTGTTCAACACAGCAACAGATTATCCATTTACATCTTCAGGACTTTCTCCAGTTGAGGGGAGAGAGTCACATAATCACATTTGGCACTGGATTCAAACCTGCCTGGAAAAAGAATGGCATTCCAGACTATGAAGTTTGGATTTGGAGCTGAATTTTCATTTACCATTGCTTTTCTCTACAAAGGGCTATAACAACCTTTAGTTTCCATTAAGAAACAGCAGTCTTGAAGAATGGTTAAGGCAAGTCTCATGCTTCAGCTTATATTGTCTCACAGACCTGATTCATTCCAGGTGGGAAGGACAACTTGTAAAATACAAAAGACAAAACATTCAGAAAAAAAAGAGTGACAGTTAGAAATACAGTACAATGAGGTTGTAGCTGTTTTATAGACTGAATACCATTAACTGGAAAAGAAGGTATATAAGCTTAGGATTATAGTCACAAATTTTCAGTGTGGCACATACAGTAAATAAACTGATTTAAAGCTCACATGAAATTTTTTAGTTCATCTATATACTAATCAGACCTGGTTAGTCCAAACCTATAGTTTGTTTCAACACAAACATCAATGACTCCCAGTGGACTTCATGCACTTGATTTCTTCTATTGCTACTTTCAATTGCAGGTTCTACACTTTGACAAAATTGCAGGATTTGGAGGAACTATTCAGACCAAGGTACAGAAATCTAAGGTATATTTATTTCTTTTTCACATTTTTCTCCTGAGAACAGACTGTTCTGACTCTACTTCAAGTAGGTTCAACACTTTCCCAAACCTTTGCTAATGCTCTTAATTTGAGAGATGTAAGTTTAAAAAAAAAAAGCAACAAAAAAACAAGCCAGAAAAAGAAGACAAGCTGCACATATTGCACGAGAACAAGTGATAGGACAGGACAGGGTGCTTTTGGGACCAAACTACCTTCTTGTGTAGGTGAGCATCTGCACATCTGCAAGTGCTGCTAGGGGACAGCACTTGAAAAGGGCTCAGTACCTGGAGCCAGGGTACAGCAGTCAGAATTGCAGCTGAGACTTCAAAGTGGGCAGGAAGATGCTTCAGCAGAAAAAACCCCAGAAGCCTTCCAAAAGCTATGGGGACTTTTCCAGCCTCCAATTCCCACTGCTACCCCAAGAGCACTAGGAGGAGTCCTAGTACCTTAATACCACCTGTGTGCCTTCCCCTGTGTTAATCTGCTCCCTCTGTAAAGATAACACAAGCCATGATCCCTGGTCTGTACCCATCCACTTAGGATCCAGAAGAAGCACAAGGTGGGACTTGCAAAGAACAAGAAGACTTTTTTTTTTATAAGTAAAGAAAAATAAAAGTAATATGCTGGTTAAGCATTTAGAAAGGAGCAGTTCAACACAGTTCTCCTTTTCATAAAATGAAGTCCCAGCCACTGTTAACATTGTGGACTTTTCTTACACGCTTTTTGCCTGTGTCACCTGGAACACAATTCTTGGGGTAATAGACAGTTGAGTCATTTTTCCACTATATTATGAGACACTTCTTGACTCCCTCATCATCTAGCACTCTTCTCCCATTTGCAGCTTCAGCATAAGGTTGCCACAAGAAATGAAGCACAAGCTGGGAACTAGAGGCTCTATATCTGTGACAACTAGCCATTTGCAATCATTGACACTTGAATTTTTCTTTTTGTTACCTCACTCCTGTGCCATATGATTTCAGATTCATCACTGAAGTTTTCTGCTTGCTATCACCTAGAATGAGTGTCGTCACATGCTACGAATTACTGGTACATTATTAGCTGCTTTTATTGAACATCCCTCCCATGGGGCATTTAGACTGTAGCACATTTTCATTTGCAAATATCCAAACACTGTGCGTTTTCCCATGTTATTTGTACCTTATAAATAATTATCTTTCTTGAAAAATAAGCTAACAGATACTCCTTTTTATCTTCTTATCAACAATTCAGTGTGGCAAGTCAGTGAATATCCACGTCCTGTTTAAAGAACTTCTCTCTGATATCACTGCACCAAAAGCCAATCATTCAGTTCACATTGCCAACAGACTCTATGCTGAAAAGACATGTCCAGTCGTACCGGTGAGTTGTACATCAGAGTGATTTCTTGCTAAACCCTGTATAAACTTGTAGTCCAGGAGGACTGGACAAAGCAGGTGATCTGTTAATCCAGTGGTCCCCACTTCCACTGCTTTTCCCTTTGCCACAGTCCTGACAATAGCCCGAATTAAAGTAATTCCAGGCAAAAAGATGGCCCTATTAAAAAAGGAATGGAGTAATAATCAAAACTATTTGGTAATGTAATTTCCCCCTCTCCACTTGCTCCCCCAAAGTCTTTTCAATTTAATAAGTTGTTCTTTTTTTCTTCAGGAAACAATATGAATTCAGCACATTTCTTCACTTGAAAACCCCACCTCAAAAACAACTTTTGAAAGTGTCAAAATCTTTCATTTGCCATTTTCAAAATAAAACATGCATTATTCTAAATAAGAAAAAAACTTCTTATCTTTAAAAATAAGGAAAAATACTTTTAAAAAAAAAAAAAGAGTGGACATAATGATAATAAAACACTCTCAAATGAACCTGAAACAATGGTTTTGGATCAGACTTTCTTCAAGAAAATATTGAAACACTTCTAATATATACTCTTAAATATTCAATTAATTAAAATGTCAGATCTCAAAATGTCATGGATCAGAATAATTTTTAAGGCCCATTTTTATCAGGTTCTTCCAGGAAGCAAGAAATGAGAACAGCCTAACCATGGCATCACTATAGAAATCCTTTTAGCCATATTTTATTTCTCCTGCATACTCTTTTTCAAAAATGTCTAGTTTAGTGATTGCAATTGCTGTCTTTATAGATCTACTTAAAATGTGTGAAGAAACTGTACAGAGCAGGTCTGGAAATGGTCAGCTTCAAAACAGCATCAGATCAAGCCAGACGGCTCATTAATTCCTGGGTGGAAAGTCAGACAAACGGTAAGGTCAGACAAGATTTTGAAATATACTTCCCTCTTGTGATGGTATTTGAACTACTTCTGGGAAGACTAAACATTAGAGGAGAAATTTTCTCTTCCCATATGCATTACTGGATATTTCCTGTGGAAAGAGATGATTCTATTGCACCTGTGTGGCAGTGACAGTTTGTTTTAAACATATCTAGGAAAAGCAGAGGTGCCAGGATATGCACACTTTTAGTGTATGGAGAGCTTAACTCATGGCAAGGTTAGTCCCAGCTTCTCTAGAATATTTGCATAATTTTACAAGGATGTGCTGAATAGATAAGAAGTGAGCTTACAGAGGATAAGGTAATACATGCACTAGGCTGAGAGTGGGAAAGGAATGATTCAGGAGCTTGCGTACATTTATCGTGCTGAGGTGGGAGCAAAAATAACAGGAAAATGTGAGAAAGAAGGACAGCGAGAAACAGAAGATCTGTATCACTGCTTCCCTCTCTTGTTCCTTCTTTTCTATATATTTTTTTTTTCCAAGCACTGGTTAGAAATATTCCCCAGGATGTACACCAATCTTGAATATACCTATCTTCTTGTGGAAATGTCTGGCCAGGTGCCAATCATACTGTATTAAATCATCCTCATCAACCTAAATGCAGGCCTCCGAAGAAGAGGAAGTTGAGTCCAGCAGCAGCATGTCAATCGACCTCTAAAATGCAAGACGACTACTATGAAACTTATCACTCTCTTCCCTGCTTCTTCCTTAAAGGACAGATTCGAGATTTCCTTGAACCAGGCTCTGTTGGTCTCGATACTATGCTGGTCCTTGTGAACGCCATTTACTTCAAAGGGATATGGAAGACACCATTTAAAGAAGATGACACTCAGGAAATGCCCTTCAGGATGAGAAAGGTAGGGGGGCACAGACACAGCTCCTGGCCAGGAAGCCAGGCTGCTGGCTTGCGTGGCCAGCGGGCCGGGTGTTACACATACAACATGCTGTGGTCGTTGGCCAAGTGATTTCACTGGGCCCCTCACTGTCAGGTTTGCAAGAGCTGTGTCTGACCAGAGCACACTAGCAGATAAGAGAGGAAAATAGAGACACAGCTCTTCTTCAAAGGCAACATGCTTGATCAGTGAGCCCTGTCGCTCTCAAAGACCTCGTCCACATGCCTGCCTAAAGAAAGAATTACTCCCTGGTCTCATTGTCTCATGCTTCTGTTTGTGCAGCAAGAAAGCAGACCTGTGCAAATGATGCGTCAGAACAGCACCTTCAAAGTGGCAGTGGTGGCTGCAGAGAAAATGAAGATCCTGGAGCTCCCGTACGCCAGCGGAGAGCTGAGCATGCTGGTGCTGTTACCTGATGATGTCTCTGGCCTGGAGCAGGTATGGCCCCAGCAGGGGAAGCGGAGGAATTACCACTTCAGTGGGACTTGGTTACTGTCAGACCTTTTGCTGTCCATTTACACCCCAGCTGCCCACACCACAGCTGTGCTGAGCAGGCAGGGAAGCTCAAAACCCCCCCAGGTGCTACCATGTGCTCAGGCAGAGACTGGCCTTTTAGGAGAGCCCTGGGCTCAATCTAATAAAATGCAGGTAAAGGAGCCTAGTGCTGCCGTAGCCCTGCAGAGGAGGACGTATGTATGGAAAGATATACTCTTTTTCATTGAGAGGTAATTTCACCCCCTCCTCCATATGAACTGTTGAGGAAATGTTGCTAAAACTGATGAGAATTAAGCATTATTGCAGGAATCACTAACAATTTTTCTTAACAAAACCTTCATTAAAAATCATAAATGGGCTGCCATCAAAAATCGATCTGATTATGTCATCATGGAATGAAAATCAAGGTTAGATAAAGCATATTCTTATTAAAATAATCTTGATTTTGTAATGGTGAAACTGATCAAGCTAAACTGATGGGTGAATAACACTTCATCAGTTAAGACTTCAGAGAGTGTTAAATGCAGAGATGGAAAGGATGTGCATAGAACATATTTGGAAATTACACATCAAATAAAGAAAACAGAAGACACTTGGGTCTGATGGGATGAACATCGATAGTAGAAAGAATCCATGAACATACAAGGACAGAAAACGAGGTCAGCATAGAAAATAAAAGGAAATATTTTAAGTCAAATTGAGTCAGTTTTTGCCAGATGCAGGAAAACTGGTAAAAAAAATGATTTTGTCCTTTAAAGAGAAAAAAAAGTTGGAACAGTATGCAGTGAGGTAAGAACACAAATATAATCTACTGACTGTGCAAAATTAAATGAAACTATTGCCTTGGTCTTGGAAAAAATGAAGATAAACAACTGAGTAAAGACAGAATGCTAACAGCAAAAAGGAAATAAAAATGGACAGATGCAAGGGAGAAACAAAACTGGAAGCCTTCATTTGCTTCAGTCAGGTGGACTGGTTTACCTTCATGCAGGATTTCCGGAAGAAGTAGCGAAAAAATCAGAATTCCGATGTCAATCATTTAAAATAAAGTTATCAAGGTATTATCAATTTACCTATCTGTACTCAAGAAAGGGAAAAAGTGATGCAACCTGCACTATATAATCCATTATTATTATTTCAGCAATTTTGGGGAATTATATTATAAAGTAGAGTTATTAAAGATGTAGAAGAGTTTGCATTTGTTAGGTACTATCAACTATAGGTAAATTTTCATGACAGTTTTTTGCAGTCTCTTTCCAAGCTGACTTATTTGCTAGGCTGTGAAATTGTTATGCCTTTTGAGACACAAGGTTAGTTGGACACAAAGGGATGTGTCAGATGTGTAAGAAATTGAATAAAAGGATAGTGACACAGGCAGTACTGGAGAGGCAAACAAGAAACTACAAAAAGGATGTTGATAAGATGCAGTTCAGGGAGCATTCTGGTTTGTTTGTTTTATGAACCTTGATTAAAATGAATGGCAGGAAGAAGTTGTATTTGCATCCCAAGCATTTCATTCCCTGCCTCTCTTTGCAGCTTGAGAACAACATCAGCTTTGAAAAACTTACGGAGTGGACCAGTCCCAATATGATGGAAAAGAAGAGAGTGAAAGTGTGCCTCCCGCGCATGAAGATTGAGAAAAAATATAACCTCACATCTGTCTTAATGGCCCTGGGTATGACTGACCTGTTCAGCCCTTCGGCCAATCTGTCTGGCATCTCTTCATCAGAGAGCATGAAGATATCTGAGGCCATCCATGAGGCGTACATGGAAGTCAATGAAGAGGGCACCGAGATGGCAGGTGCGGGGGGTGTGATTGGAGACGTCAAACATTTCTCTGAGTTTGAAGAGTTTAGGGCTGACCACCCTTTCCTTTTCTTGATCAAACACAATCCAACCAACAGCATCCTCTTCTTTGGTAGATATTGTTCCCCCTAAAGAAAGAAAGAGTTGAAAATAATGCTTGCCTTCCCCTCAAAAACAGACCCTCTTTACCATAACATTGTAGTATAATCTCCTCTCTTCAATATTTTCTTGAAGTGGACAGCCTAAGCTAAGAAATGCTCATTTGGGAAACTTCTATAGAGAAGACATCCCTGCAGGTGAGGAAACAGCAGTAAGCATGTTTTCCTCTTTCCCTTCTCACGCTGGTTTCAGGATTGCTTGAGCTGAGGAAAGACTGAGCCAACAGAGCATAGAGGCACCCATTAGCCAGGAAAGGGCCAAGTGATTTTCACTTGAGGAACAAGTTGCAGGCATGAGTCCAAATCTTTGGGAGTCCATTTACACAGAAAGCCATGGGCTGTGCTCATCCCATTCCCGGGTAGCATCCTGCTGACAAACAATTGTTGTTTCTGAAACACAGGCTTTAAGATCTCCACTTCGGAGGAGACACTTGTGAATAAGATTCTGCTATGCAGGTTATTGACTGGTGCCAATGTAAATTTGAATTTTTTTTTTACTTAGGTGTTGGGTAATGGTGTACATGTCCACTGTCACCAGAGTTGTCCTCTCACCATGAGTTGCTCCCCTAATTTTGAACTTCTTGCAGAGGTTCTCTAAAGCAATGGAGAGTCTCCCTTCCACTTCAGAGAGCAGAAAGAGATCTAACTTTGTGTAGGTGCAGTCATGCCTTCTCACAAAGTGTAGATTAAAAGCCTGAAACATGGAGATCTGGATGATCCAGATGATCCAGAACTCAGCAAGAACTGCCAGGCAAAATAGCCTGTCTGAATTCTTATTTAAAACATTGGAAGACACTTGAAATTTGAGATCATTTTGATTTTTGTGAAAAAACCTACAAGTGATATTAAAGAATCTGATTTCTCCATGGGAGTTTTGTGAAAAAACACAACTTTCAAAAAAATCTCTATCTCTGTTCAGTTTGCTTAGCAAGTAAACTTCTATTAGTCCCTGGCAAGCCCTAAGGTGAAGCTCAAAACTCAAGTATATTATTCTCCCATAAATGCAACTGGGCTTCTTTGTTTCTGTGATAGTTCAAGGCTACATCTCTTATTTTAAGAAATACATGAGAATCCTAATATTCTCTGCCTTTTTCTTCCTATATGTCCATTCCTGTCTGCAAATATGGATATATTGCCTCAATATTATGTCCTGTTTTCATTCTAATCATACATTAATTATTTTGATGCATATAATTGCTTTGTTTTGTTAATATAATAAAAGAAAATCACAAATGCTTGTCATGAGAATTACATTAATTTTCTGGACCACAAACCTTAAAAATATCATTACATTTGTAACTGTTGTAAGTAAAATGGAATTCAGTACAAAATCCTATTTTTAGAATGAATAAAGCATGTAGAGATGAAGTTTCCTAGGCATTTATGAAATGCATAAATGCACACATCTCGAGTTTGATTCCTCTCTATATTACAGATTACCAAGAAATAGGCCAATGGAATACTAATTTATTCTTATGTATTTTTCAATACAATTCCAATGGGTATTAAAGATGCACTGACAACTAGTCTAGTAAATAGTTCAAGGAACAACTATTCCAGCAGCTCTGCCATTTTAGATAATGAAGTAATCTGAAAATCATATATCTCAAAAGGCATAAGAAAGACCAAATAGATTGACAACTATTAGGCAAGGAATTTCTACATTGAGAGTCTTGAGAGGAGGAACTCTATTGTTACTATCAGCTATTTCTGCATTAGCACATAGCGTGGTATGATAAATGCAGATCTGTAGAGGGACGCAGCTGGTGCCACAAGTCTGACATCCACATTATTTGAATATCATCAGGATACAGACTCAGCTATTTTTCAGTGGTAAAACCAGCTATTTCACCAAGTATACTTTAATTTTCATTCTTTAGAAATTAAAGCAGTGATATGAATAGTTCCAAGAGATGTGAAATTTCAACATCTCAAGGTTTATCATAAGCAGTTTATTCACCTTTTGCATCTCTTGTAGTCAGAAGCAGTGGATCCAGCCTATTAAATTTAAAAGCCAGGACACTTAAATAATAAGCAGACTTGAAAAGAGTTACATTTGCAAACTAGCCTTCCTACGATTATTAATCTGGAAAGTGCTTAAAGTACAAAGATATGCTTCAGTGACCAGTGTTGTTTCCTGAATGACAATAAAGGTCAAAATGAAGGAATGGGAAAAAGGCAAAGGAGCTGTGACACAAGCAAGTGCAAAGCTTTCCCTTTCTCAAAATGGAAAAGTGGAGGCAGCAAAAAGTGGAAATTCAGCAATACTGAACCAAACAAAGTACCAATGGCTAAGACCTGGCCCTGGCCACCACAGACCAGGTAGGAGGCACAACATGCAAAGGGCAGTGGAAAAGTATTGCCCATGAAGGGGGTGGCAGACCTGGCTGGTGGGATGATGAAAGACTGCTGTGGTCTCCGAGATCTCTAAAACCCTGGGGAGATTTGGAAGAAGCGGCCCTTCCTGTGTCCCATAGAGATGAAGTCTGTGGTTAAGCCTCTCTGTCCCCTTGCCCATCGTGCATGCAAGCAGTAGAAAGCTGCAGGTGTTCCAGGAGCATGGCTGGACCCTGTGCTCTGCCTTGAGCACCTCTGCACTTTCTCCTGGCAGGTTTCATGTCCATCTCCCTTGACATCTTCCTCTACATATAACACAACATTAGAGAACAGCTGGGATTGGAAGTGACCTCTGCCAATGGTCTGTTCCAAGCTCCCTCTTTCAAGCAGAGTCAGCTACAGCACGTTGCTTGGGACCATCCTGCTGGGTTTTGAATATTTCCAAGGACAGAGATTCCCCAGCCTCTTCGAGCAACTCAGCTTTACCTTCCTCCCCATAAACAAATGTATTTTCTTATGTTTAAATTAAATTTATGCTATTTCAAGTTGTGCCCGTTCCCTCTTGCGTGTTCACTGGAGAAAGTCTTGCTCCATCTTCTTTTCACCCTCCCATCAAGTTATGCACATGGATAAGATCCCTCCAGCACTTTCTCCTCTCCAGACTAACAAGTCCCATCCCTCTGAGGCTCTTCTCTCATGACAGATGCTTTAAACACTTCATCATATTTGTGGCTGTCCTCTGGTCCTGCTCTAGTACATCCACATCTCTTTTGTACTGGAAAGCCCAGAGCTGGACACAGTGTTCCAGCTGTCCTACTAGTGCTGAGCAGAGGGGAAGGATAACCTCCCTCTACCTGATGGTAATGCTTTTTCTAATGCAGCCCATGATGCTGTTGATTTTCTTCGCTACAAGGACTCACAGTCAACTCAGTGTCCACCAGGACCCCCAGTTCTTTTCTGCAAAGCTGACTTGATGGCATGGAGCTTTGTGCAGTGACATTTCTCTTTCTCTCCTTCTCTGCAGCAGTCTTTTCCTGCAGGGGAGGCAGGAAACATGCCAGGCATATTATTAAGAATCTCAGTAGGCTATTAGTCAGAAGAGAGCAAGGTTTCATGGAAGGATGCCTATGTTGAAACAAACAAAAAGATTAGTTTATCCTATTTTGTGTAAAAGAAAAATGCTGTTTTTCCTGGGAACATGTGCCAACAAAATTGGCATGCTGGGCAGCCTTCCAGTGAGCGGTGGGAGGTAAAGTGACAGGCAGCGTGACATGAGCAGTGCTAGTCACAGGCTGCCACAGCCTTCTCTGTGGGGAGGGGCCCTGCTAACTGAGCTCCCACATGGCATAGCCATTAAACCAGTTTAAGTAATGCCAGTGGACACCTCTCCTGCACCATGTGCATGCCGGGTGTAAGGGCCTGGTTACCATGCTGCCTCCTTAGGACCCAGCGAGGTACGACCATCTGCAGCTTCACCCTGGCTGCTGGCCGATCCCAGGGACTTGAGGGATGAATAAGGGACTTTATATACACTGTGCTGACTCATAAAGGGACTGCAGTGTGCGTTGGTCCAGAACCTGTATAGCAGCAGACCCTGGCCGCTGTGTGCACTGCTAAACAAATGCAGTGGGTAGGTGTGAGAGACTTGTGACCAAAGCCGTCACAGGATCCTTCTGAAGATGCTTTCACTGGAGAAATCTGTTCTGTCAACACTGAGGTACGCACAACCCTGTCACAGTCTGTGAATGCTCAAGGCAGCACTGCAGGCAACAATGTCCATCTCTTCAGAACGGCATAGAATTGCTGCAGAAGGGTGCCAGGTGGGCTATGAGCTCCTGTCTGAAGGAGCTTGACCAGACACCTCATTGTCTTCAGACAGGGGAAAGAACACAGTCCTACAGGACAAGTGAGAGAGAAATCATCACTGATAGCTACAGCACCAAGGTCTGCAATGGCAACTAAATAAACAATCACTGGCAGTCACTCTGAGCAAGACAAACAGGGAACAATCGACCCGCTCCTTCCTACTGGCAAAAGAGCAGCAGTGTGGATGAGAACAAAATCTTGAGTTCTGCGTGGGTTGTTGTGATTGAATCAGAGGCTTTGGTCTGTGAGCTGACCTGGACTTTATATCCTTTTGGAAAGCCTGATGTCCGAGAGTCTGTTGGTTTAGGGACAGCTCCACAATGAAATGCCTGGCAGAGCAAAGGACAGCAGAGCCTCAGCTGACCTCTTTCCTGGGACGAGCATTGTTGACACAAGGATATGTGGCAAAACACATCCTTTTGTGTTTGTGCTGCATTACGCAGCTGTGCTGGACAAGGCAATCCATTATCTTTTATCCAAGGAAGAGTTTCACCTATAGGAAGGTTTGCTTAATCTCTCTAGACTCCCTGACAGCTCTAAATTCTCTGAGTACACTAGACAGTACCTCTTATATTCTTATGATTCTACACTGATGGGTGATCATGATCAAAATTTTTACTTACTTGAGGAGTGATTTTGTTGCTTCCACAACTTGCTTTACATTAATCATTCATTTGACAAATAAAAAAGATAAATGCTAACAAAAACAGTAACCTGGGTTGTGTATTAACATGCATCTGGAGGAGCATACTGCCCCTTCTCTACTGCAAAACAAAAAAATTCCTTTCATTAATGAATATACAAGTTGGAAGTATTTTGAAAACCATGCCATTGCTAACAACATTAATGCTGCGAATTGGTTGTTATGAAACAACTGCACTGACTCACTGAACATCTTTGTAGCTACTAAGTCACAGGCCATCTATGATGATCCAAATGTGATTCAGGTAGATGGTGCGCAAATGCCAAGGCAGCTCACGTATGGTGAGCTGGAGCACACTGCTAGACAGTATGATTGTCAGGGAAAAAGATTCAAGGCATGCTCAAGAGTTAGAAGTGACAGGGTAAAACATACTGACTAATCCTTTTACTTCTGAGCTGTATACAACCATGGACCATGGCTGTGAGTATTAAAGCTTGTTTGAGCAGAAACAAAGCAGTCTTAAGCATGAAAGGCAGAAGGAGCCACAGGAACAGCTTGCAGTTTTGAGAGCACTCCCAGTTGTCTGATTCACCATCTACAGACACATTCACCCATTTGAGCTGCCTTTCCACCAGTGTGGTGATACCATTTTCAGCTAACGGTGGTGACTAATTTACGTACCACTCCTGTGAGAGAACAGCTCATTCTCTTTACACTCGATTTGCAGTGATGGGCCAAAAATGTGAGGCGAGGCCTAATGACCTTTCCTCAAAAGCACTGTCAAGGCATAGCCACGGCTGTAGCAGACCGGCCTGGGCTACTAACTGTGCCACGTAAAGTACTAGCTGTACGTAAGTGCACCGCTTCAGACTGAGCTCTTCATGGTTATTATTGCACTGACATCTTCAGCTGAATAAAAACTGGATTAGGGAGAAAGGTATGGATGATTCAGAGGCTTTCCACTCGTATAGACAACCAAAAGGGTTAAGGAGTGCACCTCTTCTCTCCAGGAGCATAATTTGTTCTACACAATTTCAGAGGCATTTTGTGTATTGACTTTGGATTTCTGTTTTAAAATCACACGTCATTTAGAGAGGTCAAAGTAGTTTCTTTTATTGTCTGTTCATTCTTTTATTTCAAAGAAATTGTGTGACTGTTTTATGCTTGCTATTGTATATTATGACTGTCCTGCAGACCATGAATGTTTCTTCAGCTGGCTTGTTCAATTGATGTGCCATGAAGTTACTTGTGGAAGATCTGTAAGAATGGTCTCTGTGTGTACAAAAGGCACATTTTGAACCTAGCATCTGGTGCTGTGAGCTGTGGAGAAGGAAAAAAACAACTCACCTTAAACCACCCTTCAAAATTTTAGCAGCAAGTTCAAATCCTTTTCTGGTAGCATCTGACTGGGGTCTAAATATCCTGATGTCTGAACGTAAAAAGCAACAGAAGTCTTGTCTTTTTTCTCTGCTCAACCTCTTTCCCCAACACTCTTTTCTCCAGCTCTGTAATTCTTCTCTATACAGATGCTCTAAATACTGCTTTTGAAATTAATTTATAACCCCACAGTATGCTCACTGATAGTTTTGTTCCACTGATGTGTTGTGCAGGGCGTGACTATGTCTGAGTTCCCTGAGCTAGATTGCTCTAGGACAAAAAACTGTGCTCTGTGAAACACTATGTCTGTGGTCTTTTACAATGCAGGCTGTGAGTTGCACTGGGTGATTGCATACAAGTTTTTGCAGAATAATCTATTTCAATATTATTAAATTTGGCAACTAACATTTGAAGTTCTTTAGTAGCAGAAGTTTCTCCATTCCTCAGCAAGAGCTATGGATGCTGGTAGGAAGAAAGACTAGTGCTGTTGGTAGTCCAGCCAACAATGGGAGACAGATATGTTGCAGTAAGTACAGTATGGACATACTGTAGCAAGCAGTCCTGCATAAACTGATCTTACCAGATTTTTTCAGTTCACAGAATGGTGAATCTGAGAGGGATCTGGCCTGCCAGTACTCATTACAGAGGAATAATAAGGAAATTAACTCAAAATTTTAGAGACATTCTGCAAGGCTGAATTTCTCACGTTTTTGTTTTATTTTCACTAGCCATGCCGCACTATTTGTTGCCATAATTAAATCATACTTAGTATTCAAGTTCCAATGAACAGCTTTTATCATTAGTTTTGCTTCAGCCATTTCTATATGTTCCTTCCTTTTCTGCCAGGTTTCACATGCTATGATGAATGAACCTTCCATTCTGGAGAATTTAGGGCAAAATCCTTCCATTCAGGTTTTTGTTTTGTTTTGTTTGCTTGTTTCGTTGGTTTTTTAAAGAATGGACTTATTCCAAGTAAAAGGGTATGCCTGACATAGAGTTCCATCCATCATTTTATTTGGCAAACACAGAACAGGCAGCGTGGGGCGTGTCATAAAATTACACAAGATATATCTCGAGGAGTTCAGCAAGTCTGCCCCAAGTGCAGCTGAGAAGCTGTACTATTCCCTTTACAGGTGAACCTGATAAGGTAAGCATTTCTTTCAACTATGATTTAAGTTCTAATCTGCATTTAAAAACAAATATCACTTACAAAACTTACAAAAAGATTGATGAAACCTTGTCTTTATGACCTTTGATATCAGTTGAAGAAACAAATGATTAAAGGATGCCTTCTGCAGAAACCTCATGTCACCTTCACATGTGTGTGCTGCATTATTTTACTGTTTCACATTCTGCCATGCATAAAGTCAAAGTATTTGTTTGTATGAACTAAAGTTTTCTTTACTAGCTCTTCCACATTGAAAAGCTGGTGATATGTTATGACAATCTTTCTTCTTTCTTCCTCTATCCTTTTAATTTTTTCATTTAGAATTAACAGATAAAATTGAATTTGTTTAAATTCAAGAGGATGCAACTAAAGCTCAGTTGCAGGATTTATGGAAGATATTCTCTGAAATCAAGGAATGCAGCATGTTCAGGTGACTCCAGCATACTGCAGCTCTGTGTTATCTTTAAATAGTTACATTTTCTAAGACTAAAAAAAAAAAAAAAGCTGTTGCTTCATAAATATATTTCTTCAATAAGACCATAAATGGACTATAAGTGGTTCGATTTAGAGAGAGATTGAGCATCCTTTCTAGCAGGGAAACAGCTAGATGCACTGCTGTTCAAATTACCCCACATTAAGAGATGACTGTTACATGAACGTGTTGATTCCATAGTGACTGTGATACACATGGCGGAGTATGCTGGATTTTGTTCTCTAGTACCCACAGAGGGAAACAAATTAAAGTTTGCACTGCTTAAAGATTCCCAAGAGCTCTGTGATGCAAATGAGGAAATTCCAGCCTAGCAAAGTTCTCTCTCCTTCTGTCAACATGTGGGAAGTTATATATAAAAACTATATTGCTGCATTAGACTTTAGAGTACTGTATTTTCTACTCTGTGTTGTTGTCTTTACTGAAAAATCCTTCCCTTCAGTGTTAGATGAAATGCTAGGTGCTGAAACCACACCACAGGTAAAATTTTACAAGAGTGTCAGAAACAGGGCAGAAAAAAATATTTAAATATTGAAGATGTGAAGATCTTTGAAAATTAAACACAAGACTAAGCAAGCACTGTCTTATTAAAAGGTGGATTTTATGGAAAAGATTATACTAAAAATTAAAGAACACTTAAAAAACAGAGTGAGATATAATTGAGTCAACAATGAACGGAACACGTACTAGCTATAGATGTTCATCATAAACTGGATAAATTTGGTAAATCATTTGCAGTCTTCATTGGCGTGCCTTCATTACCCTATTTTAAAAAATGAAAGCAGTGTTGCAAACATTTGAGACCTCTGATAAAGTGGGTGGTGTAAGAACCTAGCTTCTGTTTACACTAGGCTGAATTTTGAGTAAATCTAGCAAAACTTACACTGTTCCTTCAGACTTACACATTGTATACTGGAATTAACTGTAGTTTGGATTATAGAGGGTTGATCTGTTAACTGACCTTAAAAGTAATGTTAAAAACTATAGTGAAGAACCTGGTTTGGAGTCTCAATATGATGAAGATTCTGAGAACAAATCTATGCGTGTTTTTTTTTTCCCCTTAAGAGATGAGAGAAGACTGTTAGTTACCTTCTTTCAAGGTAACTAATATTCTTTGTCAATAACTAATATTAATGATAACATTGTCAATAATATGGTACACATGTACAGAGAAGGTGAACTCAAGATTCAAATAAAAGAATCTCCAGCCTATGCATAACTGGTAGCTGTCCAGCATTTTGATTGCTCATGAATCCAAAAGCACCTCTTCTTTTAAAATCCACACCACTGGATTCTGCCTGCTGAAAAAAACCCCATGCACCAAGTTCAGAGGTTCAAGTGTGCTTAATTTCTTGCATAAAAATTAATCTATTTCATCATAATAAGTTAGACTCTTTCTGTTTGCTTTAGACAATACTGATTTCACAATGAGCTCCATCAGTGCAGCAAATGCAGAATTTTGTTTTGATATATTCAAAGAGGTGAAAGTTTACCATGCCAACAACAACATCTTTTATTCCCCCTTGAACATCATTTCAGCCCTGGCCATAGTCTATCTGGGAGCAAGAGGTAACACTCAATCTCAGATGGAGAAGGTAAGTTACATGTGTGTAAAGTGACCTCTACTTGTGCATGTTGTTCCTTCTAAGTCACATCACTGAAATATATTATCCACTGATGAGCTTCTCACCTGTTTTAATGCACCAGAAATAAGCCAAAGTCACAAAATGGAGATCTGAATAGAGAGTTATTTAGAGAAAATAAAATTAAAAAAAAGTATATTTTCACTATAAGGGGCGGTTAGTTTTCACTTAGAAAAGAGAAATATCTCGAGGACAATAACAAAATGGATTACTAGTCATTTTATTATATGACTTTTTTTCTTAATTCTGACGTCTTCTAGATAATGTGATCAGATTTTTTTTTAAATATATAAAAAACATAAATCCCAGGAAGGGAGGAAGAGATAATATTATTAGCAGTACATAATATGTAACTCAGTTAATTTCTAGGCATTCACTAGGAAAAATATAATCTAAGCGAAGAGTGGTATTTACAGTTTCTCAGAAGGCCACAGAGGGCATAAACCAGTTGCAAGCTCACTTGTAAATGTTTAGTTCATCTATGTTCTCACCAGATTTTTCTTCTGAGCCAACAATTTTACCTCAAGCATTGTGTGTAAATCTCAAATTTACATCATTTTTGATCATGCTTTTCGTTTCTACCACTGTCATTTTGTCTTGCAGACTCTTCACTTTGATAACATTACAGGAGTTAGAGACACTACTGACTCCCAGGTAAAGAAATAACTTGATCTCCCTTTCTGTCTCATTTTCTCCTCAGAACAAAACTAGAACTGTTCTGCCTCTCCTCCTGGGAGTTTCAGACCCTAAAATAACTATGGTAACTCTCTCAAACTAAGGAGATCTGTGGAGGGAGGAAAGGAGGTTGTAAATCACCTATTAGTTAAAAACCAGGGAAAGAAGACAGGTTGCACATCTTGCACCGGAACAAGTGACAGCGTAGGGCAGGATGCTTTGGGCACCAGGGTGCCTTCCTGGGCAAGTGCTGCTGCGGGCAACGTGTGAAAGGGGCTCAGCACCTGGAGCCAGGGTACAGCAGTCAGACTTGCAGCTGCAAGACTCCAAAGCAGGGCAGGAAGATGCTGGGCAGAGAAGAATCCAGAAGTCTCAGTGACAGGAACGCAACTTCACTCTTAAAAAAGCACATTTCAGGGGAATTATCTTGAGAAGGATGAACTTGTCAGTTCAATGCGCCATCACCAGAGCACCTGCTGTCCCAAAGGTCACAGCCCTATGTCTGTGGGAGGATGCCACTGCAGCATAACTCTTAGTGATAGGGACAAACTCTTTAGGGTCTTATTTCCTAGATATGAAGAAGTTAATGCAATGTTATCTTCTAATTTTCATGTCATTTTCATTTTCATTCAGTGTGGCACTTCTGAATATATCCACAATTCACTCACGGATCTTCTCTCAGACATCACCATGCCAAATGCTACGTACTCACTCAAGATCGCTGACAGACTCTATATTGAAAAAACATGCTCTGTTCTTCCGGTGAGTTGCACTGTGACCGGACTTCAGGGAGATTCCCCATAAAGGCCCCTGTGACTCTACCCTAGAGAAGCATCACCTACAATAGCCCACTGTCTGTTGATGAAAACGTGCTTGTGAGCCAGGAGGGGAACTGGTTCAGAACAAGTTTGAACCTTCTCCTAGTTTTAGGTGGAGGCCAGGCAAAAGAATAATGGCATAAAACACTCCCATGTTGCAACAGTCATAGGGAGTAATCAAGATTGCTGTTCATTTGCTAGAAAATGGCTTAAAATGAAAAATATAACTTTTAAGGGAAGTTAAAAACATTTTATGATTTGAAAGCATGAAGACTGAAATTGTCAAATTTGGATTCTTTCAAAGCCAAAAATCAAGCTTTCCCAGTGAAAGGAAGCTTTGATTTTAAAATCTAAGACTGTAAGAACACAGTATTCAAAATTAAAAGTGGGCACAAAGAGAAGGAAGCAAACATTGTCTGTCCATAAAAAATGTCTGTTAAACTTAGTTTCAGTAAAATTAAGAAAATACTTCAAAATTTTAACTCAGAATTCTATCTGAAAAAAAAAATGTGCCAGATCTAGTCTTTCTTGTCCAGCTTTAAGATTCATTTATAGGAAGATGGCTGTGACTGACATGTTCAAACACAAGCTTAAAGGTTCACTGTTCTTTTAACCATTCTACTTCATTTCACAGTCTTGCATTTCACATCCATATATTTTCAAGTTCTCGTCAGTCTGACAACTGCAATCCTTCTGCTTACAGGAATATTTAGAGTGTGCCAAGAAATTCTACAAAGCAAGGCTGGAAGAAATTAACTTCAAAACAGCTGCAGAGGAAGCAAGACAGCTCATTAATTCCTGGGTGGAGAAAGAGACAAATGGTAAGGACTGAAAAATGGGTAGCAGATATTTCCCTCTACCTACTATAATCTATACCCTTGTCTTCCTCTCTTCATAATGTCTAGAAAAGGGGAGTCAAGCAAGAGAGGGTTGCTTATTTTCACAAGAAAAAAACTCCACAAAGTGGCACCCCCCACACCCATGCCCTTCATTGAAACAATTTGTGCACACCAGAGGAGGCATATCTCACCACTCTGCCCTGCTTCTTCCTTAAAGGACGGATCCAAGATTTCCTTGAACCAGGCTCTGTTGGTCTCGATACTATGCTGGTCCTTGTGAACGCCATTTACTTCAAAGGGATATGGAAGACACCATTTAAAGAAGACACTCAGGAAGTGCCCTTCAATGTGACAGAGGTAGGGGTCACGGCCAGAGCTTCTGGCCAGGACAGCTGTTGGCTCACAGCAGGCTGGGTGTTACACATACAACCTGTTGCTGTCACAGGTTGGGTGATTTAGCTCACTGATAGTGCCTGGGCCTAAGGCCAAGGAATATTTGCAAGAGCTGTGTCTGACCAGGCTTCCAGGTCACACTAGCAGATAAGAGAGGAAAATAGAGACACAGCTCTTCTTCAAAGGCAACATGCTTGAACAGTGAGCCCTGTCACTCTCAAAGGGGTTGTCCACATGCCTGCCTAAAGAAAGAATTACTCCCTGGTCTCATTGTCTCATGCTTCTGTTTGTGCAGCAAGAAAGCAGACCTGTGCAAATGATGCGTCAGAACAGCACCTTCAAAGTGGCAGTGGTGGCTGCAGAGAAAATGAAGATCCTGGAGCTCCCGTATGCCAGTGGAGAGCTGAGCATGCTGGTGCTGTTACCTGATGATGTCTCTGGCCTGGAGCAGGTATGGCCCCAGCAGGGGAAGCGGAGGAGTTACCACTTCAGTGGGACTTGGCTACTGTCAGACCTTTTGCTGTCCATTTACACCCCAGCTGCCCACACCACAGCTGTGCTGAGCAGGCAGGGAAGCTCAAAACCCCCCCAGGTGCTACCAGGTGCTCAGGCAGAGACTGGCCTTTTAGGAGAGCCCTGGGCTCAATCTAATAAAATGCAGGTAAAGGAGCCTACTGCTGCCGTAGCCCTGCAGAAGAGGATGTTGCTTATATGTAACAGTCTCCATAGGTACCAGAAACAGACATGCTAGCAGGATTTATTTTTTTAATTTGTGAGTAATTTCAGTCTTCCAAGACAGCACCCAATGGTTTGCTAATTAAGAAAAGTTTATATAAGGAGAAATAAAAAAGGAAGGGATCAGGAAAGCATTCCAGGAGCTGACTAAAAGGAAAATGGGAAAAGTAGCATTAAAAGGAATTACGATGAGGGAAGAGATCAATAAAATATGTTCCAGGAGGAATAGTTTGGGGGCCAATTTGATTTTATGTTTTCAAGAACTGTATTTTCACAAAAAAAAACCCAACCTCCTCTGATGAATAAATTTTCAGATGACAAAGTTTTGGAGAAATTAATCAAGACAGATGAGATGTAGGCTGTAGTCAGAAAGAAGCATGCAGGACAAACAAATTCATTTAAGTATCAGTTCTACTGTGTACACAAAGTAAATGGAAAAAAATAAAAACAAGATAAACACAGCTGTTAAGGCCATTGCACTCTTGTCTCAGGCATGTCATTCCCTGCCTCTCTTTGCAGCTTGAGAACAACATCAGCTTTGAAAAACTCATGGAGTGGACCAGTCCCAATATGATGAAAATGAAGAGAGTGAAAGTGTACCTCCCGCGCATGAAGATTGAGGACAAATATAACCTCACATCTGTCTTAATGGCCCTGGGTATGACTGACCTGTTCAGCCCTTCGGCCAATCTGTCTGGCATCTCTTCATCAGAGAGCCTGAAGATATCTGAGGCCATCCATGAGGCGTACATGGAAGTCAATGAAGAGGGTGCTGAGATGGCAGGCTCAGGGGATGTGATGGGAGACATCAAAGATTTCTCTGAGTTTGAAGAGTTTAGGGCTGACCACCCTTTCCTTTTCTTGATCAAACACAATCCAAGCAACATAATCCTCTTCTTTGGTAGATATTGTTCCCCCTAAGGAGAAAAAGAGTTGGAAATAATGCTTGCCTTTCCCTCAGAAACAGATGACCCTTACTGTAGTATTGTAATATAATTTCATCTCTTCAATATTTTCTCCAAGTGGAAAGCCTTCCATATCTAGGGAGATATTCTTGAAGAAGCATGTGACTTTTCAGATCATTAGATGTAGGTATTTCTGCTAACACAAGTTGTAATCAGGATTTATATCTCGGATTGAATGAGAATTTCAGGAGGTAGCTTAGGAATATTTTCCATGGTCATTGAATACCCTGAGAGATAGGGCCAGTGTTTTGATTTTTGTGAGAAATCCTGCTACTGCTATTGAGAAACTGGTTTGTCTGTCGGAGTTCTGTGAAATAAACACAGCTTTCAGAATAATCTTGGTCCATTCTGCTGAACTTGCTGGGCTACCATCCTGGAATTGGTGCTTGGACAACTTGCAGATGAAATTCTAAACTTGAGCAAAGCATCATTCTTCCAGGAATGCATTTGAGCTTCTTTGTGCTGAACATATGTCATAGTTCAGCCCTGATCGGGACCAGACTATGCAGTCTCTCTCTCACTCCCTTCAATCCTCCAAAAGAATAGGGAGAGATGATATAACAAAAAAGCTCGAGGTTTGACATACGGCCAGGGAGAGATCATTAAAATTACCATTACAGGCAAAACGGGCAAAACAGATTTGACTTGGGGAAAACTATTAGTTTATTATTAAAACCAAAGCCAGAACGAGAACAAGATAACTTCTCCCCACCCCTCCCTCTTCCTGGGCTTAACATTATCTCTATCACTTTCCCCCTTGAGCAGCACAGGGGGGAAGAGGAAATGGGGGTTTTGGTCAGTTCATCACACATCGCTTTACCCTGCTCCTTCCTCCTCAGGGGAAGAGCTCCTCACATTCCTCCCCTGCTCCATCGTGGCGTCCCTCCCACAGGCTGCAATTCTTTGTGAACTGCTCCGGTGTGGGTCGTTTTTCCACAGGTTGCAGTCCCTCCAGAACAGATGCCCCAGTGGGCCTTCCATGGGCCACAGCCTCCTTCAGGCATCCACCTGCCCTCAGCGGGCTGCAGGTGGATCTCTGCTCCTCTGTGGGCCTCCATGGGCTGCAGGGGGACAACCTGCTCCACCATGGTCATCACCACAGGCTGCAGGGGAATCTTGGCCAGGAGCCGCATTACTCCTCCCCCTCCTTCTTCACTGACCTTGGTGTCTGCAGCTGTTCCTCTCACAAGAAAAATTCTTCACAAGAGGCTGGCAGACGCCTCTCAGAATCCTTTTTACATTTCATTCACATCTCTTCTCCTCTCCACCTCTTGCAGCTGGGCTGGGCCAAGTTGGTCCCAGTTGGGACCAGAGGGTGAGGGACCAGTGGGAAGCCAGAGGGTGAGGCCCCCAAGGCCCACAAGGCTCGCACCTCCTCTTCTCTGCTCCTGCTTCTGCTTCTTCACATCTCCTTTTTTTTTTTTTTTTCCCCTTCTTAAATACGTCATCACAGAGATTCATGGAACATTCTGCTACCAATTGGCTCGGCCTTGGCCAGCAGCAGGTCTGCCCTAGGCCCGGCCGAGTCCACTGAACAAAGGGGAGCGACTTCTAGCAGTTTCCTACAGAAGCTGCCAATGTAGCCCCCCCTCACTAAACAAAACCAGAACAACATAATATAAGGCTGTGTCTCTTGTTCTAATGGAGCATACAGAAAGTCTACCATTTCTTCATAAATCATCATCTCCAAATACAACATCTTCCTGACTGATACAACTTCCCATCTTCATTTCAGTGATATATCATTGATTTTTTGAATGTTAATTAGTGGTCCTTCTATTTATTCTAAGAACAGCACTGCAAACTAAATACATCATTACCTATTCTGGTTTACCTCACCAAACAACCTGAAACATATTATATAGTAGGTAGTGATTTAGATCCTATTTTCAAAATCAGATTGTACCCATATATGAAGTTGCTAAACAGCTTAAGATTTTTTTAAAAAATTTTGAGCTTAAGCAAAGTAAACCCTACAGCTCCTACCTTTACCTTGAGCTTATCTCCATATGGCATACCAAATAACTGATTTTTAAAAATTTGCTATTGTATTTCCAGATAGTTTTCAAATATTTCCTCTAAGTGTCCTCAGTAAATATATCAAGGTGATGCCTAAAAGACATAACTTCAAAAACATGAGAAGAGTGTTGTTTTAAAGGGTGGACTGCTTCAGCTCTCTAGTACCCACAAGAATCATACGAGGAAATCTTTCTTATTGCCTCTTGATATGCTAATCCTCTGGAGATGTCCTTTCCTATTTCACAGTCTTTAGAGGGAAGGTTACTTAGGTTACAGTTTATCCAATTAAAAAGATTATTAGTGTTAATTGCTGAGTTAAGCAATCTCCCTTCTGCTAGGATACATATGCGGAAGTACAAATTACAGTAGCTGTAGTTAAAAACTGTTTAAAAAATGAGACACAGCAGTATTTGGAGCTACTTCGCCCATTTGCAAAGTCAGCATTAAATATAACTTCAAATGATGATGCTGGCACGAGGGGAACACATTTACATAGCTGCTATGAAGTCTGTGGGAGAACTGCAAATACTGGTCTTACCAAGACAGTCATAAAGGATTACCTACAGGTGACACAAGTATTCAAGCAAAAAAGTATTTGAAGAAATATGACATTTCAAGGTTTACTGTGCACATTATGTTCTGCTTCCCTTATAGCCAAAAGCAGTCAACAGAGTTTTGCCACTAGTTAAAAAAAAGAAAACGGCAGGACTTGTAAAATATTCTCCTAAGGAGCAGTGTGCGTAAGTTTATTAAACAATTATAAAATTGTTATTAAACTGAAACAAGCATGTCTGTTACCTGTACTTCCTAGGTACAACGACAATAAATATAACCATTTATTATGGAACTATTTATTACATAAATAAATTTATTTAAAATTTATTCTCACAGGGAAGAAGTAGTGGTGTAAAGCGATGTGTGATGAACTGACCATACCCCCCATTCCCTCTTCCCCCCTGTGCTGCTCGGGGGGCAAGGTAGTAGAGATAATGTTAAGCCTGGGAGGAGGGAGGGATGGGGGGAGGTTATCTTGTTCCCTGTCTCATTCTCCTGCTTTGTTTTTAGAAATAAATGAATAGTTTTCCCCAAGTCGGGTCTGTTTTGCCCATAACAGTAACTTTAAGGATCTCTCCCTGTTCTTATCAAACCTCGAGCCGTTTTTCTTATATTATCTCTCCCTATTCTCTTGGACGGTGGGGGGAGTAAGAGAGACACTGCGTAATCTGGTCTCGATCAGGGCTAAACTACGACAATTTACTACATAAAAAAATAATTACATCTAGTTGAAGGTGTCCCTGGACCTTGCAAGGGAATTGGACTAGAAGACCTTTAAAGGTCCCTTCCAACCCTAACTACTCTATGATGCTATAAGATGAAGAAAAAAAATAGCTATCCTCTTGTTCAATCTTCCTTTTACTTTATGATTATTTAAAAGCAAAGGAATGGAGAAAATCAAGGCTGAAATGGTAAGTGGCTTCCTAAAACTACACGAGAAAGGTGTTCAAAGCACAGAGTCCATCTAATGTCCTCACTGTGAAACAGAACTGTTCGACTGTTTTTAAATTAGGCCATTAGGTGTCACTAGGGACACGAAGTGATGTTTATCAGTCTTCAGACAGACACCTGTTGAAAACTAGGTTTAGGAGCTTAATATAGGTTCCAATTTTGTTCTTATTTTAATTTTTGTGCAAGTAAATAATTCCGATGTATGTACTGAAAATGTAGATCAGTGGCACTGTGCTTGGAACCCAGTAATTTTTAAAGAAAAGGACAGAAATATTATTTGGTGAAAGTCCAGAGGCATTTTAAGATGTCTGTGCCCTGAATGAAAAAATAATATCACAATCAAATGCTGTATAAGGGATAGAGCTATTTGTTTTATGGAGGAGAAAACATCCTCTGTAGAGGCTAAAATTAGAGGTAAAAGTGCAGATTCTGCAAAGTTGAATAGAACCTATACCCCCCTGTATCAATAGCTGGGCCCAGAACTATGCCTATGCATTGCTGGTCTGGGCCAGCAGGACTTGCTGTGAACGAGCTGCAAGGGTGAATGTGGCTGCTGCAGCCCCCATGGGAAGAAATTCTGTGAAGAGCAGCAAGGATGGTGTTAGAAAGGGATGAGGGGAGAGCAGCCACGAGGGCAGCAAGCACTGCCTGCTGCTTCTGAGCTCTGAAGTCCAGCAAGAGTTTAAAAACATTAATCCCAGTTCCCACCGAGTCTGAGTATTGCCAGTCCTTTTTGTTCTCAGTTAGCATGACTGAAGTTGGTATGTCAAGAAATTGCCATCTGTCCATCTGCTACACTCCATTTTCACTATGTGCTGTGTTGTTTTGGCTACACGGTACAGTTAGGGGTCTGCGGAACAAAAACAGACACACGCAATCACATTCTTTTTAATGCTGCATAGGACAGCTTTACAAGTGCTCTGTGGACTAAGTGTGCCTTTCCTTCTCATATCATTTGGGGAAGGGTTGGAGCTGATATATATCGTCTGCCCTTTGGGGAATATAATTGTTTGAGACCATTCCACACACCTCGGCACATCTGACTTGGAATAAAGGCCTACTTTCTCCTAAGCAAACCAAATCCATGGCTGAAGGCACAAGACTTTGGAGGCAGTATGCTCTAATCATAGTCACCAGAAGAAGAGAACTCAGAGAACCTGTTGTTTTTTACAACAAGGGTGGTGGAACACTGGAACAGAGAGGTGATGGATGCCCCATCCCGGGAAACGTGGATGGGGCTCTAAGCAACCTTACCTAGTCGGGGATGTCCCTGCCTCTTGCAGGGGAGTTGGACTAGATGACCTTTAAGGGTCCCTCCCAACCCTAACCATTCTATGACTCTGGGGGAAAAGCTGTCCTGAGTTCCCAAATGATATTTGAGAAAGCACGGCATGCTGAATCAAACTGAAAGCTACAGATAGGCTGGGAAGGCTTTAACACAGAACAGTTGTTCAGTTTTCTGTTTCTTGTGGCTAGTGAGCTAAGATTCTTCAATCTGGAAAAGAGAAAACAGAGAGGGGACTGTCAAGAAGAGGCAAGGGAGAGGCTGCTCAGCAAGGGCAGGGGAGCAAGGGCAGCAGGTGACAGCAAGCAGCAGGGCAGGAGCCTCCTCGATAAGGCATTCAGTGCTGCAGTTCCCAGTGCTACCGCCACAGTCCAGTGATTCCCAAACAACTTTGTAGCAATGAGGCACATCAAGTATCAAGCCTGGGGGTTAAGTCCAGGCATCAGGGTCTGTCGTGGTTCTAACCTGAAGACTGTTGTAGACCAAGGAATTAGTGACCCACATAAAAAATGACCGGATTAGGCACAGGTGTGTGCTCTGTTGTGGTATGTTGTGCTGCAAGTTGTCACTTGGCCTCTAGGCCTGTAGTGTGCTGTAGGTATGTTGCGGTTTAACCCTGGTCACCACACAATTTCTTGCTCCCCCCTCCCCAGTGGGACAAGGGTGAGAACTGGGAAGAAAGGGAAACTCGTGGGTTGAGATGAAGACAGTTTACTAGAATAGCAAAGGAAAATGACAATACTAACAAAATATAGTTAGTATATTTTGTTATACTAACAAATATACTAACAAATATGAACAATGAACAAAATGAACAATGCACTATTTCTCACCACCTGACATCCCAGTGACCAATACAGCCCATCCTGAGCAGTGATCATGGAAACAAAACTGAGCAGCAAGCAAAGGAGCGAGTGGGAGAGAGTCAGATGACCCCAGAAGCAACTCCCACTGATATACTGAGCGTGATGTTTATGGCATGGAATACTTTCTTTGGCCAGTTTGGGTCAATTATTCTAGCTTTATCCCTCCCAGCTTCCTGCACCTGCACATTAGCAAGACCTGGAAAGCCAGTGTCCTTGGTCTCATTAGGAACAACTCATAATATGAGCATGTTTATCAACATTCTTCACATCCAAAATCCAAAACACACCAGCTACTAAGGAGAAAACTAACTCCATCCCTGCTGAGACCAGGACAACATATCATGTACCTGTGGGATAAACTTTGCCCATCCCTGCTGAAACCAGGACAACATATCATGTACCTGTGGGATAAACTTTGCCCACTAATCATAATGGAGGAGTTCATAGATGGCTCCCTATTGGCACCTAGTAATGACTCTGTCAGGACATCCTTGTCTTTATTTTAAAGTGAAGCAGCATGTTTCTATATAAATATACTTTTCTTCAACAGTAGAAATGATAAGCAGAGTTGTTTATTTCTAACATACCTATAAAAGTTGTAAAGATCATATCACCAGTTAACCTCTGCATACATGGGATACAGTGTGCTGTACCCTGAATAAAGATCCATCCAATGCTGCACAGCTTGGTGTTCCTGCCATCTGAAGGGACATGAAATTATCCATGCCAGCTCCTTTTGCCCTCTCCTGTTATCTCCAATAAATTACATTTTAATCAGTTTCTTATCAGTGTCCAAAACGAACACTTGCAGTGGTGCATTACGGGGTCCTTCTTGGTGAGGTTCGTGGCCAGGCACAGGCATGCAAGGCAGCAAGGACTACAATCAAAAGACTCAGTTTAAATGCCTCTCTCAAGTGAGGCAGATGTAGATCCCCACGGCAGCACCTCACAGCTGTATTACAAACAGTGCTCTGATTCAAGGTTGGGCAGACTGCTAGGAGAGGGGTGATGTTCTCAAGAGCAGAGGTTTCTGAAGTCCTGGATGATATGGAGACAATGGCAGAAATTGAGTATTCAGTATATATCTGACACGGGAACATAAGGATATTATTAGTAGAAAGCAGATTTAAAAAAAACCCAAACACATAGAGGTAGCTGACAACAAACAGGCAGCTGAATGATGGACCTTATGGTCAAAGAATGCTGGAGCTGATGAAATTTTACATTATTTTAAAGGAAGACTGGATAAAATCATGGAATAGAAATCCATTAAGAGTTAATAAATATATAGAAAATACTACCCGCTATTGAAGTCCCAGACCTGAAAACAGCCAATGTTAGGACCCTGACAGCATGACCACCTGTTCTGGTTTTGTTTAGTAAGGGGGGTCTAAGGTGGTGGCTTCTGTAGGAAACTGCTAGCAGTCGCTCACCTTTGTTCAGTGGACTCGGCCGGGCCTAGGGCGGACCTGCTGCTGGCCAAGGCCGAGCTGATTGGGAGCAGAATGTCCCGTGATAACGCCTCTGCGATAACGTATTTAAGAAGGGGAAAACAGAAAAAAAAAGGGAGAAGATGTGACGAATCTGAGCGGGGGCAGAGAAGGGGAGGCATGAGCCTTTTGGGTCTTGCAGGCCTCACTCTCTGGCCTCCTGCCAGGCGGCCAACTGGGCCCAACTCGGCCCGGCCTGGCTGCAAGAAGTGGAGAGGAGATGAGAAGTGAATAAAATGTAAAAAGGATCCAGAGAGGCATCTGCCAGCCTCTTGTGAGGAACGGCTGCAGACGCCAAGGTCAGTGGAGAAGGAGGGGGAGGAGTAATGCTGCTCCTGGCCAAGATTCCCCTGCAGCCTGTGGTGATGACCATGGTGGAGCAGGTTGTCCCCCTGCAGCCCATGGAGGTCCACAGAGGAGCAGAGATCCACCTGCAGCCCGTGGAGGACCCCACGCCAGAGCAGGTGGAGGCCTGAAGGAGGCTGTGGCCCGTGGAGGGCCCGCTGGGGCAGCCATTCTGGAGAGACTGCACCCCGTGGAAGAGATGACCCACGCTGGAGCAGTTTCACAAAGGACTGCGGCCCGTGGGTGGGACCCCACAAAGGAGCAGAGGAGGAATGCGAGGAGTTCTTCCCCCGATGACGAAGTAGCGGCATGAAACAATGCGTGATGAACTGACCGCAACCCCCATTCCCTCTTCCCCGCTGTGCCGCTCATGGGGGGAAAGGCGGTAGAGATAATGTTAAGCCTGGGAAGAGGGAGGGGTGGGGGGAAGTTATCTTGTTCCCTGTCTGATTCTCCTGCTAGTTTTAGAAATAAATGAATAGTTTTCCCCAAGTCGAGTCTGTTTTGCTTGTGATGGTAATTTTAAGGATTTCTCCCCGTCCTTGTCTCAAACCTCGAGCCGTTTTTCTTATATCATCTCCCCCTATTCTCTTGGAGGGTGGGGGGAGTGAGAGAAAGACTGCGTAGTCTGGTCCCGATTGGGGCTGAACTATGACACCACCTCAACAGAAGCTTTCTGCTGCATCGTCAGTGCGTGGGCCTAGAAGCCTGTGCTGGGTGTTGGCAGCAGTTTGGTACTAGGGGTGGTCTTTGTGAGAGGAGGACATGCAATGCCCTTGTGCAGCCACAGCCAGTTGCACCTGGCCCTGTAATGGGAGAAAAGAACTCATTGTATGCCAAATCTTCAGACAGACAGAGGAGCATATAGCACTTTTCCTCAAGCATAATTAAGAAAAGATGGCAGGAAAAATGTGAGAGGTGTTTGGAGAAACAAAACAGAGGAAACACATGGAAGGAGATGTTATTGAGAGGATAGCTGAAGGCATATTCTTGGGAGCAGGTACTCCATGCCAGAGGAGGCACTTCTGAAGTTCTACAGCCACAGGCAACCCATGCCAGGCGAGTGACACCACAGAGGGACTGCAGCCCACAGGTGACCAACACTGGAGCAAGGACATCCCTGTGGAACTTAAGGCCATGGAGCAGACTAGAGCACAGGAAAAGAGTGAGCAGCAACAGCTGGCAGATAGAAACACTTATACACCAACCCCAGCATCTTGCATTGCCTGCTGCTTCACCAAAGGGACCAGGAAGTATCAAGTATAACAAGAAAGCTGAAACTAGGAAGCAAAGAAGGAGAGTTTTGGGGCTGAAGTTGAGTGTGCTGAAGTGGGATTAAAGGTCTAAGTGTCTGTTTCATAGTTTGTTACATTGGTTTTTTTCAATGCCTGATTCAACAACAAAAATATTATGTTAATCAGCAAGAAATCATGTGAAATTCCCCAAGTCAAGACTGTTGCTCACAACAGAAGCCCATTTCAGCTGAGCCTTGGCATTTCAGTCCCTGCCTGAAGTACACTGTCGGTGCCTGTCTCTAGACCTGCCTCCTGATGAACCTTAGACCCAAACCTTGTAGCCTTGTCTCCAGGCCCATCTCTTTTGCTTGTGAGTGAGTGAGTGACAGGGCTCTTAGTGCACTAATAAGCCTTTAATGGTCCTGACCTGGATCCTCTACCCACATCTATGGGCCCAGGAGCTCTAAGCTATGCCCTGGACCTTCAGTCCCTCTCTGTGCTACATCAAGTCTCCAGTTCAAACACAGCTGTGCCCATGCCTGGCCAAGGACTCCTAGTGTGACCTTGGCCCTCCCTTGTGATCACTGGACCTGAGCCTAGCTCTGACATGTGAATTGACTTTATGGTTTGTCCTTGGCCCTACCTCATAGTCATGACATTGCCTTATGATCTGGACTTTTGGTTGGAATGGTTTGTGATCTCTGGGCCTGCTCTGCTCATGTCCTGTGGGACTGAGCCCTGGCTGGTGAGGCTCCTGTCCTGCTGGCTGTGGGATCCCCCTTGCCTCCTGGTTTGTTCTTCCTTGGGGAGAAGCTGGCCCTTGCTGCTTCCTGGCAAAAAACTCAGGTTTCCTTGAGCCCTCTGCCAAGCACCAAGGAGCCCGGTCTCTGGTCACGCCGGGCCTTGTCCTTAGAAAACTTCGTGATCTTCCCACAGCACTAACCCATTACTCAGACTCAGATTCCTGAGTGAATGCCCTTCCACCCAGACCCTCCTTCCCCCCCAGCCTCTGGGGTCTGCTAGGGGAACCTGACCCTCTCACTCAGCCCCAGGACTCTCATGCCATGTCCCTTTCCAGCTGGATGTCTCTGCCCTCTATGTTCCCTGAAACAGCCCACTAACACCCCACAGCCACTGAGCCATTCCTGAGCCCAGGTCTCGGTAAGGAGTGAAGATGCACTTTGCTCAGATGGTTGCTGTGTCTGAGCCCTGACCTCTCATGGGGCTTCTTTCACGTGGCCCATGGCCTAAGACTCTATGTCACCCCCCCAGGGCCATCAGCACCTGCCCCAGTGATACCACAGCAGGGCCAGTCTCCAAATCCCCACAGTCCTGCCTTGCCCAGCCATGGGCCCTCTTGGTCCTAGCTTGCAGACTGATTCCCTGGCTTGACCTTAGACCTGCCCTGTCACTATGATATTGCCTTACAATGTGAAAACTTGGTTGGATCAGCCACCATGTCAGGGTCTGTTCTGCTTCCCCTTTTCAGGTACCAGGGGACTGGACCCTTGTCAGTGAGTCTTTTATCCCTGTGCCTGTGACTCTCATCCCACAGGGAGGAACATGGCCCTAGTTCTTCTTTTGCTGTGTCCGGGGCTGTTGATGGACTCTGTTACTGGCATTTGGATCTGCCTCCCTGGGGTCAGACCTTGTGGTGTGGTGCCAGCTGGTGAGGGCTTTGCCCACCGTGGGGCGATCCTTGGCCCGGCTCGCTGTCCTCATGGAGCAGCCCTGCTCCTGCTGCGCCTGGCAGTCCACTTAATTGTCTGCCAACATTATCGTCTGCTTACTGTGTCTATATCTCTAATCTGGCTACAAGGATACTCTCAGAGACCATGCAGAAGGCCTTACTGAAGTCAAGGTGTACAACATCCTCTCCTTGGTTATAGAACAAGCCATTCCATCCTACAAGAAAATTAGGTTGGTCAGGAGAGATTTGCTCTTGGTAAAACCACGCTAGCTTTTTGCATCATTCCTTCATGTGTCTTGAAATGCTCCCAGGACGCTTTGCTTCATAGCCTTCTGTAGTGATTCGAACTCGAATACCATTGTGCATCAAGGACAACTGTTAGTGATCCACAGAACAGTTGACACAAGAAGGCACAGGCCTGTCTTGTGTCAAGCATATAGGTTGGCTTCGCATCCCATGCTGTGCTGCACATAGCCTTGGGCTGCAGGGTAAACTTTTTGTGCCGGTGAGAAGGAAGGAAGCTGTAGGTAGCTCCCACTTGGCATGGGTGATTGCACCACCTGTGTCTTTGTGTTTATCATAAAGTGAAGCAGCATGTTTTCATGTGAATAGCCTTTTGTTTCACAGCAGAAATGAATGGAATTGTTTTCTTCTTTAGAAAATCCTGCAAGAGCTCTAAAGACCAAAGTGTCAGTGAACATCTATCTCCATGAAGGGGACCTACACTGTACGCCATGCCTTGACTGGTGGTCTGTCCAATGCCGCACAACTTCAGGTTCCCTGCATCTGAGGAAATGTAAGCTTATCTGTACTACCCTCTTTTTCCTTTTAATGTCAGCTGCAATAAATGTTATTTTAAGAAATATCTTACAGAGTCTGAGTGCCTTTCTTAATGCAGACCATAACGAACACTAGCCCTACTGCCTTGCAGTGGTGCACTGTACCTTTTAAGTGACTGCAGAGATCTGTAGTCTCCCAAATTCTCTTCCTTTCCCTTTCTGAAAATGAGTCCCTTTTTTCAAATCATCAGGAACATTCCCCAATCATCCTGACTTTTCCTTAGTCTCCTTGCTGCTATTTTACCTGAAGAAGCTTTTCTTACTGCCCTTCACATCCTTGTCATTTTTTCCTCCAGCAGAACTTTTGCTTTTCAAATTCCATCACTACATGAATAGGAAAAGCTTCTATACTCCTGTCAGCTGGATTGTCCGTGCTTCCACCTCTCGTGCACTTTCTTTTTGTATTTGAGCTCAGTCAGAGTGAAGGCACTTTCATCTCTGAGACAGCCTGTATATTGCTTCAGCAGCAAGATATGTGGCACGTATGGGAGCAAGTGAAAGGCTTTGCATGTAGGTGAGGTTAAAACTCATTCAATCACAGTGAGGAAGGCTTCCAGGTTCTGAGTCTGATACTCCCTGTTGCTGGGCTGTAGGATGTGATCATTGAAAGTTATGCCGTGAAGGGCCACATCAGCCTCTGTCAGATCAAATATTAATGGGGGAGCATTAGGAAGTCACCACCTGTACAATTAAGGTTGTCAGGTTAAAATAAATGTAAGACTTGACATGGGATATCCCAGTGACAGAGTAATGGCAAATGCAATCTGTGAGAGATCAAGGCAGCGTTGCAGGCAACAATGTCAGTTTCTTTGGAGTGGCACAGCGCAGCTGCAGAAAGGTGCCAGGTGGGCTATGAGCTCCTATCTGAAGGAGCTTGACCAGACACCTCATTGTCTTTGGTCTTGGGAAAAAACATAATCTCACAGAGCAACTGAGAGAGAAACCATCACTGAGAGCTACAGCACCAAGGTCTGCAGTGACCACCACTTAGACAGTCAGCTGCAATCACTCTGGGTAAAATGACTTCTCTCTCTGTGAATGGTTGCTTCTGTCCCTCAGGGAAAGGCTGCTTCCAGATTCACGATGTGGAATGAAGACAAACACAAAACAATTAGCAGACTCCTTTCTAGTGGCAATAGAGCAGAAACAAGGAGGACAAAAAAAACCCTCTCGATTTCTACGTAGGTTTTTGTGATTGGGCAAGAGGCTTTGGCCTGTAAGCTGACCTGGACTTCATATCCTTTTGGATAATAAGTGCCTTTTATGATCTCAAGTGTGCAAGGCTTACGTACTCAAGAACCTGTTGGTTTAGGGACGGCTCCACAATGAAATGCCTGGCAGAAGAAAGGGCAGCGGAGCCTTTGCTGACCTCTTTCTTGGGACAAGCATTGTCAAACAAGGATATGTGACAGTACTGTTTGCACTGCTTTGCACAGCTGTGCTGGACAGGGCAATCCATTTCCAGTTGTCCCAGGTAGCCTTCCTAACTGCAGGAAGGTTTGCTTACTCTCTCTAGACCCCCTATCAAGCAGACTATATAAGACATTTTGTGTGTTGATGCTATGCTGGTGGCCTGTTCTGATTAAGATCTTCATTTATTCATGAGTAGATTCTGCTGCTTGCAACTGGCCTTGCATTAATATCATTTTGAGCACAGAAAACCAAAAGACACCCCTAGGAAAGAGTGCAACATGTCTTTCTCGTCCACTATCAAAGCACAGATTCTTATCCTCCATGTCTTTGCTTATTTTGAGTGAGTTTTGAACCACTAACCAATTCCTGGAGAGAAAACATGCCTTTTGTATAACTCATGAAACAAAACTCTGCAGGTCAAACACATGCAAAACTCTTGTGCAGGTTTGGAACCAGGACACTACACAGAAGACAAGTTCACTAGGTATAAAAAACACCTCTGGGATCATTTTTATTCTATATTGGGAGTGTGATAGTATGAAAAAAATGACCACTGACAAAACTGTAGCTGCTTCCTGGATATGTTCGTAGGTCCTGAAATACGGGCCATTTGTGACGAGCTGGGCCTGTGACAGAGGTCAGGACGTTTATGTAATTCATGTATGATAAATCAGATTAAGGGAAGGGGAATCATGGTTGTTCAGAAAAGAGGCTTGACAGACATTTGGAAGGCAGATTTGACTGAGTTACACGTATTGGGCAAGTCTTTTATGCCAGAATGGAAGACCGGTGTGGTAGAAATATAAGTAAACCCCTGTGAAGACAAAGTGGCCCTGAACAAAAAAAAAGGATAAAAAGTGAAAATGGTGGCACAGATCTGAAGTTCACTATGAACAGTGTGAGAAAACAGCTTATTAGGTGTAGACACATCTGCCCATTTTGGTCTGTCCTCGTCAGCCTTTTCATCTTCAGCTTTGAAGGACTCCTGATAACCACTGTTTTCTGGACACGAAGTTTAAAAACAAAGCAAGGGGTGACACGCTCCCTGTGACTCTCAGGGTCCAGGCACACCTCCTGGTATTTTATTATATGCCAGATATTCTTCTGGCCACCTAGCACTGGAAAGCACTTCTGCCTCTCCTGATGTCTGCAGTACCACCTTACCTCCTGAGCTACACACATGAAATGGGAACGGACTCTTACAGTAGATAAAAAAGAGGGTACTTGTTTAAGTGTTCAGTGCCTTGGCTCACTGGTACACCAAACGGCTGGGTGAGAAACATCCTGTTGTTATTCACCTCTCTTAAGATAGGTTATGGTGAAGTGTTAATAAAAGAATTTATTCATAACATCCAAAAGAGGCAACACACTAAACAATATGGATGTCTTCTTGAGCACCTGGCTGGCTGGTAAATACTTTCTTGTCTCACTGAGAGGCAAAAACCCCCTTCTTTTCCTTGTTATTTCACCCAGATGTTTCAGTGTGGCAGGCCTACCTGGTCTATATCGATTTGTATATTAACAAACAGATACAAAGAGCTAAGTAGGATACCTATACATAACTCATTACTGGTGTTTGATTGACCAGATGGTAGAGATTTTTGATGAACAACGCACCTGGGAGACTCAGTTCCCATTCCCTTTCTCCATCATCTCCTACCTATTTATAGGTAGGGATAATGTTTTCTGAGAAGTGCTTCTAATATCAGAAAGATCAGACAAACAATTTAGGCTTTCTTAGGGGCTGAAATAGAAGCAACCGGTCTAACTTTAAAAAAAGTGAGAAGAATTATTCTGTGCTTAAGTATAGGTACGTATCTGTCAGACTATCTGTGGGGAAAACAAAACAAAAAAAAAACCCAAACCAAAACAAAAGCATTTGGCTGATGCCTGTGGAGTAGCGATCTAACAAAAAAAACCCCACTTCCACTATAATCTTGTCCTGCTTAAGTCCTCAGACGGCCTTGGCAGCAACAACTTAGCAAGGAGAATGTAGATTTCTATGGCACATTTATTTTCACAAAAGGAAGCAGACTGAGGCAAAGAAAACAGCACTGTGTAAACTTTTGACAGCAGTATAGTAGCCTACCTCCTCTCCTTAACGGAGATCACAGTCATCTCCATACATGTTCTAAAGCATTATGTTGTACTGACTTTGGGATTTCCTCCACCCTGACACTTTTTAAAACCACGTAGTGCTTTGCAGAGGTCAGAATAGTTTCTATACTGTTTGTCCATTCTATTATTTCAATACAGAACAATAGCTTTTAGAAGTTAAATAAATTTTCTATTGTACATTATGATTATCCCACAGACCATGAACAGTCCTTCAACTGGATTTCACAGTTCCTCTGTCATCTGACAGGCCATTAAGTTACCCATGGAAGATCTGAGAGATACATTGCAAGTGCATACCACAAACAGTTGGAATTGACTACTTTTTACTTTGACGGGGGCTATGTTTTTCTGTTACTCCCTGAGAATAAAATAGTTTGCTATAAAACCTTCACAAACCATCAAACGTCTTTTAAAAATATCTCAACTTTTCAAAGAAAGTGTGCCTGCTTTTGACTTTCATCTCAATTGGTTTTCCTATGTGCATCCTTCTTTATTTGGCCAGTTTTGTTAGTAGAATAATAGGCCAAGTCCTATTCTCACTTATCTTCCATCTAGCATGGCTCAGCTTCATTTTGTACATCCAAAAATGATCAGCTGAAAGAGACTTCTGGTCTGTTACTATAATCATAATAATAAATTGACTCATTTTGACAGATTGATGAGTAACTGCTAATTATGTTTTCCATCACTAAGGTTTTCACATTTTGTTTTTTCTTAGCACTCCAGTATCTATTTGCAAATGAGGCTTAAAGGAATATGAGCATTATTTCACAGACTTTTCTCCAGTTGAACAGTCCTGATGTACTCGTGGAAAACACTTTGTTATACAGAATAAAAACCTAATATTTGCTCTCCCTTCAATCAAAAATGGATCCATTGAATCTAAAATCTGACCTAAACCCATTAAATTATTTTTATGGTGTCAAAGGTCAAACTTCTGAAGGGCAGCAGCGGGTGGGTCACAATTCAGACTATATAAATTCCCAAGGGCTCAGCCAGTCTACATACAGCTGGAAAGCTGTATTGCCTTTGGTGCTGAAGCTCAAAAGGTAAGCATTCCTCCAGCAAAATTTACCTTCTCACTATACTATTTATTGCTTAAACTTTAAAACTTTATGCCTAAACTTTAAAAAAGAGCAATTATTGTGTTATGTTTGCTGTCTTTAAGGATAGAATATTTACATGATATTCTCTACAAAAATTTCTCACCTATGTGTATGCGGTCTGCACTACTTTATTCTGTGTAAAATCTGAGTATTTGTTTACAGGAGACTTTTAAAAGTTTATTCTTTGTGCCTAAATTATTCTTTTCAGAATAAAGCAGTTTATCCTTTCATTCAGTATCTTTTAAGTTTTATTTTGGCAGTAAAAGGATAAGTTTGCCTGACTGAGCTCCAGTTCAAAAGAGTGCACTGAGAGCAAAACTGGCACTCAGTGAATTTGCTATGTTTATTTTAGTGTGAAATTTCTCTAACAAAGAGTTGCATCCCTGGAAAATACAGCTGCTGAACACTACATAGGATAAAAATATGTGTGCGTGTACAGACTTATATTTACTTACATTTTTTACAATAATCTAGAAAGGTGAATTTGTATATGGAAAGGAAAGTGACATAAAAGTGTGTGTGTGTGACTGAATGTGTAGACTCATGTTCATGGTCACTAAAAACCTTGGTGGGGTTCAATACTCCAAAGACAAACTTGAGATCCCAGCATTAAGCATCTACATAAGGGGCTGCATTTTGAAAGACAACACACTTTCACAATTTCTATAAATCACAGGAAGGAAACTAGATTCATGCTGCCCTCAAATGTCGTGCTTTATATAAGCACAGCGGCTGCACAGGACTTACACTGTCCAGCACTTTACAGCAGCCTCGGATAGAAACAAATATAAAGCTTTTACTGGTCTATGCCACAAACAAATATTCATTTAATAGTGCTGTATTACGGTTGACATTGCTATTTTATCATGCCTGCATTTCTATTCTGTCTTAATGTCACTAACAAAATTTAACTTCTCAGAAAGGTTATAGCACAGTTTATTTAGATATATTTAAGCAAAGCAAGCTACATCTGAAAGCACAATAGAGTCAAATATGAATTTTGTGCATCAGTCTCTCTCCTAGACCTTAGAAAAATTATTTTGCCTATCCATTCTTCCATTATTAAAACAAGGGTTAAGATACAAGCCTTTGAAGATCTACTGACAGTAAGTACTGTGCAACAAGTAGATATTTTACTGCACTTATTTATTTTTAGAAGATAAAAACAGTCAGCCAGCCTTTGCTTTTACTTACATCAGTTCAAACCTAGAGCAAGTTTAATAAAATTTGTACATTAAGTTTCCAGCTTTGCATTATGTCAAAGACAGATCACATTTTCTTGTTTTCATCAAAGGTACTTCAAAGTACCGAGGAATCCCTGGAAACGTTCAAGGCCAGGCTGGATGAGGCTCTGAGTAACCTGATCTAGTCAGGGATGTCCCTGCTTCTTGCAGGGGGGTTGGACTAGATGACCTTTGAAGGTCCCTTCCAACTCTAACCATTCTATGATTCTATGATTCTAGCCTTCACTGAGTGAAAATATGTACAGGAAATTGTTGTTTGACTGTTTTGAAAAGCTAAACAGAAATTACATACAGATTTAAGACCTCTGAGAAACTTTACTGCCAAAAAGGCAACTGAATACAAATACAAAAGAAATAGATTTATGAATAGAGTTTCTAACATGCACAAGAATTGGGCATAGCAATAGGCATGTTACCACAGAATTACTTATATAAGTATATATACCTGTTTATATTTCATTGCCTAAAAGCTACTATTAAAGTGCATTGTGCTGTGTTTGTATGATTTTCTGTTATTACATTGTAATTGTACTTCTGCTGTTTGCTCTAGACAATACTGGTTTCACAATGGGCTCCATCGGTGCAGCAAGCACGGAATTTTGTTTTGATGTATTCAAGGAACTGAGAGTCCAGCACGTCAATGAGAACATCTGCTACTCCCCACTGATCGTCATTTCGGCTCTGTCCCTGGTCTACCTAGGTGCAAGAGAAAACACCAGGGCTCAGATAGACAAGGTGAGGCTACAGTTAAAGATTTAAACCTTCCTGCTGCTCAACAGAGCCAAAGCACTTAATTATATGATAATGTCCCTTGCATAGCTTAGAGGATGAAAAATCTGGCTCCAGAGTTATTGAAAGCTATGGCCACCTCAGAGTCCCATTGTGTTAAAAATATCAGCCAGAAATCTTGAAACTGGATTTAAATTTTAATTTTATCGTTGTTAGCAGTGGGATTCTCAAAGAGAACAACGCATTCCAGTGGTCCTTTTTTTTAGATCAGGAAAGTAGGTAAAGTCTCAAGGGAAATAGCCAAAATATTTCTCCAGTCTGCAAAATGTTTCACAAGAGTTTCCTACAGCTCTCACTCTCTTCAGAGTGGTTGGCTTGTTACTTGGAAGAAAGATAGTACTATTTACAGCACACAGTGGAGCTTATTTCTAGAGGTTAATTAGAAAAAGACATCATCTAAGAGGCAACATTATGCACAGCTATTCACAGACGGTACAGACAGATTGCACCTTTGGAGTCATCCAACTTCTCATTTAGCCAACAGGCTTACTTCAAACACCATGTGTTCACCTCAGTTGCATTTTTGTCATACCTGTTATTTCAACTACTGTTATTTTCAATTACAGGTTGTTCACTTTGATAAAATTACAGGATTTGGAGAGAGCATTGAATCTCAGGTACAGAAATAATTTCATCTCCTTCTCCTTTCTTCTGGGAGCAAAACCTAGCAGTTAAAGCAGTCTCCTAGCCATTCCAACTCCTCTCTGATGAGTAGCTAGTGCTCTGCATACAGCACTTGGGGGAACACTTCGTTCACAAGAATAGAGAGAAGGGAGGTAATGGAGGACTCAGAACAAGCAGAAGATGAAAATCAGCACCAAAATATTGGGCAAATAGGGAAAATTATAGATATTTGTATGCTTACGCCAGGTAGTTGGATGTTACTGGTTAAATGGGACTGGTTGGGAATGGAGGAAAGCCTATCTGATCTGTTGGAGCTAAATTACTGTAGCGGGTAATTAGGAGTCCCCCTGAGAGAGGTATGATTAAATTACAGTAGAGAAACAGCACAGAATTGCATATAGTAGAAAATTACTACCTCAGTGTAATTATAGCAAGGAGACATACAGGATGAACAACAGTTTTGTAAGCAGAAGTAGCTGAACTACTTTACTCTTCTCATACAGTATGAAAAACCTACTAGGTACTAAAACTAGAATAACATCATCTATCTTTTTCTTTGTTTTCATGCCAACAATTCAGTGCGGCACATCTGTAAGCGTCCACACTTCACTTAAAGACATGTTCAACCAAATCACCAAACCAAGTGACAATTATTCACTCAGCGTTGCCAGCAGACTTTATGCTGAAGAGAGATACCCAATTCTACCAGTGAGTTGCTCTAAGATCTCATCAGAGTGTATTTCCATGTCAAAGCTGTACCATTCTGTAATGCAAAAGCACTATCAGAGGTCTAGGTTCTGCTAAAGGAATTTTCTTCTGTATGGAAGATAGAATTCATGACTTCTCTCTATCACAGCCCTAACCCTCTACAGTCTTGAGAAAAAATATCCCTAGCCAAAAAGATGTTTGTGCAACGTACAATCATGATCCAGTCATGTCAAGGTATAATTAATAAAGGTAACTTTTGTTGGAAAGTTAACTCCAACTGTTTTCTTGACTTGTAAAATAAATCTGAAAAATAACTTCAGGTTCTCAAAAATATTCCAAGTTTTGTTATTGAAAGGAATATTTAATTTGAAATTAAAGGAAAAGACTATTGCAAAATAAAAACTTTAAAAGTGGTCAAAATAAAACACACTTCAACTGAAACAAATGCCACATTTGGATCAAACTCAGTTCTGGAAAATATTTAAAATGTGAGCATTGCTTAAAGCAATGAATGTCAAATCTCAAGATGCTTATGAACTAGAATCATGGCTTACTGATTAGCCTTAATAAGCAGAATGTTCATATCTGTTAATTTCAGTCTTGCATTTCATATTTGCAAAATGCTTTGACATTCTAATCTGAAAACTGTGTACTCTTTCTGTGCAGGAATACTTACAATGCGTGAAGGAACTGTATAAAGGAGGCTTGGAAAGTATCAGTTTTCAAACAGCTGCAGATCAAGCTAGAGAAGCCATAAATTCCTGGGTTGAAAGTCAGACAAATGGTAAGAGCAATCCCGGTATAGGCATAGTTATTTTCCCTTCTGCCACCATGATTGAACAGCTTAAGGCAGTAGACAAAAAAATCCAAAAACTCTCCCTCTGTTCCTGCTCCTTGATAATATATCAGTTCCCAGATATGGAACTATCATTTAACGATTTTTTTTTTTTCCTCAGACACATCCCTTTTAGAGAACTCTCTAAATCTCTATATTACATGCTTTGTGGCCATGTAATACTTTCAGTTCTGTTGAAAGGGACAGTACTAGAGTGTGCTTTGTACACAGTGACAAGTGGTTTGACACTAATGTTGAGAATCTACATATCCTTTGATCAGCGCACTTTGCCCTCAAGCTTCCCAGAGTTGTTGTGTGCTTGTTAAGTAGGGCATGCAGTCATAAGGTACTTGAGAAATCTTAACTGGTAAAGGGCAATGGAAAAACATAGAGTTAAGGAATGGGAGGGATGTGTATGAAATGCATAGAAAGAGGTATACTGTAATTGGGATTTTCACCCTAGTGCATCTCCATGTGGTTCCTCCATTCTTCCAGTCTCTTCCTGCTGTGCCTCAAAACATTCCTTTCCCTCATTCTTGAAACACATGGCCTGAACAGCAAACACAGATAAAAGATACCAAATTTTAACTGAAATTAAAATATTCACAATCACACAACCTCTGGTGTGGTGTCATACTTTGCAGGAGAAAACCAGGCCATGATTAAGCTACTGGTAGGAAAGGACTAAGGGAGCTTGCTATGTGCATGAGGACTGCAGAATAAGCAAGAATACAGTATAAGAACAAAGTAGAGTAAAAATCTAGTTTCCTTTCCTATTATCTTTTTTATATAGACATCTCCTTTCAACTTTGGTTTGAAGTAAGAAGTATTTATGTTTACTGTTGAAGTTGGAGACCATCTTGGGATAAAAGGTTCCAATGGTTCTTCCCATTGTCACAAAATACACAGATTTACTCATTTTGTAACAAGTAAATCTGTGTCTTACAATCTCATTATAATTCTGTACAAAGAGTGAAACAACAGCTATTGCCAGCAGCAGTTAACTCAACCTCAAAAGTATAAGATTACAGCTGAAAAACCAAAACAATGTCCCTGACACACACCCTCCTCCCCACAAATTCTATACCCTTCATTTAATGTTGTGATTGTCAAGTAAGACATGTTATACACAGATGTCTTATATACATGTGTTTCTCTTTCTTAAAGGAATGATCAAAAACATCCTTCAACCGAGCTCTGTGAATCCCCAGACTGAAATGGTCCTTGTCAATGCCATTTACTTCAAAGGAATGTGGCAGAAAGCATTTAAGGATGAAGACACCCAGGCAGTGCCTTTCAGAATATCTGAGGTACGTGGGGATACATCACCTTAAAAGTGTCATCTCCTAGAATTTATGAAGAGAGTAGACACATTATTATACAGTCTTCCTGGACAAGAGCAATCAGTAGTTTTAACTCTAAGGAAACATTTCTAGACTCTAAAAATAATCTTTGTGAAAAATATATTATTTGGTTTTGCAGCAAGAAAGCAAACCTGTGCAGATGATGTATCAGATTGGTTCATTTAAAATGGCAGTGATGGCTGCAGAGAAAATGAAGATCCTGGAACTTCCATATGCCAGCGGGGAGCTGAGCATGCTGGTGCTGTTACCTGATGAAGTCTCTGGCCTGGAGCAGGTATGGCCCTGGCAGCTGGGTTTCAGAAAACGATAAACACAGTGAAATATAGGTGTTGCAAAGGCCTTCACAATAAAGTTACCCTAAAATACTTCACCAGCACAGATCTGAACACTGGCAACACGGGATTGTTGCACAGAAGCATGCAACTCTCTCAGTGGTGCTGTAATAGTTTGTGCTGAGTATGGATTGCTTAAAGAACTGCTTTAGTGGGTTAAGTATTGGCCACTGCAGAACAGATTCTTCTCAGCTAAGCAGCTGTTACTCCAGCAGCTTGAACTCCAAAGGTCTTACATCTCTACTCCTGCTCACTGAGGAGCTTCCTGGGAAGTTCATATTAGATTTACGAGTTGTAATAATTGTTTCGTTTGGCAGTACTCAACATGCTTCCTTCATATCTATCTTCAAAAATTAAACTATCTAAAAACTGGATATGAGGATACTGGAATGGTTAAAGCCATTTCAGAAAATCAAATGTACGTGACATACTATTGTTGATATGAGCAGGATACAGGCATGGGACATTGCCATTAGCATGACTGTAGTTAGTCTGACTAGGAAAAGTTATGTAATAAATGACAGTTAAGTGAAATATTTGTACACTTACTCAAAGAATCTAAAGTATAAAAAATGAAGAGGGATTGGAATACAGCTAAATTTCCACCAGTTATGATTGCAGGGATGCATACTGAAGATTACATACAAGTCTGGAAAAAAAAAGAAAAAGTAGGTATATGTAGGAGAACAAGCACTATATATTACGATTAGAAAGTCTGAAAAGGAAGAACTTGGATAAAACACAATCTGTGTGCATAAGAACAAAAACATATTAGGAAAAGATGGTAAGAGAGACTACATTGACATGGTGTTACCATGTACTGCCAGGGCAAGATCTACATATTTAGTAAGTTAGCAGACAGATATTTAGTAAGTTAGCAGGGAAAGAAACATTTCTAGGCAGAAAGCAACATTAGTAATGAAAGAAACCATCCAATTATTCTGGATGTTGATCAGTAACAAGGGTACCCACTCCTCGAATGGTCATCAATGCAACTGATCAACTGATGACTATGCTATTTTAAATTTTCTTTCTTAATTGACAAAGATAACTTTGAACTGAGTGAGCTTGGACTAGTATAGTGTAACTGAAATGGAGGGCTACTTTACAACTTAGCTTTTAATTTTCAAAAAGCCAAGTTCTTAGAAAAAAATATTAGTTCCTAGTATAGCAACAACTGATAGTTCAGGTATTAGTAACTGGTTAACATTAATACTTGGCTACTTGGAGGTCTTGAATGTAGATAGAGCATCCAACACAAAAGCACAGAATAATTTAAGAAGATAAATAGGGAAGAGCTTTAGGTGAAATTTGCTGAGTAGGCATCTCATTAAAAAATTAATTGGCAGTGAGACTATTAAAGAAATAGAAAGCAGGACAGACCAGATAAGCAAGAGTCGTAGTTTGCTTTCCTCTTCTAGATACCTTAATCTGTATATACCTAGGAAAAATGCCATGCCAAGAGCAGTCAGTTTAAAAGAAAAAAAATACACTGGTACTGTATTGCCACAAAGAAAGTTGTGCTCTCATCCCAGAGACCTCCTTCTCTTGTCTCCTTCCAGCTTGAGAATGCAATCACTGTTGAAAAACTCATGGAGTGGACCAGTTCTAGTCCGATGGAAGAGAAGATAATGAAAGTGTACCTCCCTCGCATGAAGATAGAGGAAAAATATAACCTCACATCTGTCTTAATGGCCTTGGGTATTACTGACCTGTTCAGTTCATCAGCCAATCTCTCAGGTATCTCCGCTGAAGAGAGCCTGAAGATGTCTGAAGCCGTCCATCAGGCATTTGCGGAAATCTCTGAAGCAGGCAGGGAGGTGGTAGGCTCATCAGAAGCTGGGATAGACGCTGCCAGTGTCTCTGAAGAGTTTAGGGCTGACCACCCTTTCCTCTTCTTGATCAAGCACAATGCAACAAACAGCATCCTCTTCTTTGGCAGATGCTTTTCCCCTTAAAGACAAGAAAGCTGAAAGAGTTTCTATCCCCTCACAGCAAGACCCAAAGCACTGCAGTATCAAGGGTAAAAAGAAAGGCATACTCTCTCTTTCATCCATATTTTCTAAATCTGGAAGGCTTTCTTTAAAAAAAAAAGAAAGTTAAATCAGACAAATTATTCCATGAAAACAGGGACCCTTTGCCTTCCCTTTCTGCTTAGAGTAATATTATTTACTAATGGATGAAGGCTTAAGGGAATAAAAATCAGACCCAAAGAAAGCAGGAGCATGAACAGAGATGTTCCTGGTGCAAGTTAACAGTAATAGTGCTGAATCATCACACTGAAAAATCACAATCCCATTTATCAGCAGAAGTTTTATGGAAAAAAAATTGCAGCCTTCCAATTAAGCCATGTTTCTCTATGGCCAAGCTTTGTGGTGACTCCTTTGGAATTAGCCACTTGAAAGCTCCCAGATTAAATTCTAAACTGTCACAAACCACCCGTACTCTGACAAGGCAATTGCGTTTTCTTTGTGCTCCTGATACTGCAAGGCTCTTCCTCACTTTCTAAAGATGCATTTTAGAAATCTTATAATTCATATTTCTCCTTAAACCTTTTTGGCTCGATCATCATGACCAAATATGGCATGTTACCATTCAAATCATTTTCCATGTATTGGTATGTAATGGGTCTTGTGGATGTACTCTTTTGCTCCTTTAATCATAATAAAAATATGTTAGGCAAATACATTTCATTTGGAGTATTTCGAGTGCACCTGAGAAGCGGTAAGCCTGGTTATATATACAAATGGGGGAAGAGGAATCTGGAGAGCAGCCCCATGGAAAGAGATTGGGTTGATGACAAGTTGAACATGCACCAACAATCTCCCCTGCCAGCCAAAGGTGTCAACTGTGTCCTGAGGTGCATCAAGCACAGCATAGCTAGCTGGTCAAGGGTGGTGATAGTCCCACTCTACAATGCACTGGTGCAGCCTCACCTCTAGTACTGTGCACAGTTTTGGGTGCCAAAATAAGGACATGAAACTGTGAGAGTGTGTCCAGAGGAGGGCGACCAAGGTGGTGAAAGGCCTCGAGGGCAAGACTTACGAGGAGTGGCTGAGGTCACTTGGTTTATTCAGCCTGGAGAAGAGAAGGCTGAGGCGTGACCTCATTGCAGTCTACAACTTCCTCAAGGCGAGCAGTGGAGGGGGAGGTGCTGATCTCTTCTCTCTGGTGACCAGCTACAGGACACAAGGAAATGGAATGAAGCTGTGTCAGGGGAAGTTAAGGTTTGACATTGGGAAAACATTCTTCACTGAAAGTGTTATTGGTCACTGGAACAGGCTTCCCAGGAACTGGTCATGGCACCAAGCCTGTCAGAGTTCAAGGAGTATCTGGACAATGTTCTTAGTCATATGGTTTAGTTTTAGGTGGCCCTGTGAGGAGCAGGGTGTTGGACTTAATGATTCTTCTGGGTCCCTTCCAACTTGTCCTGGTTTCGGCAGGGATGGAGTTAATTTTCCTTGCAGTAGCTGATTTCAGATGTGAAGAATGTTGATAAACACACTCATGTTATGAGTTGTTCCTAATGAGACCAAGGACATTGTCTGGCTTTCCAGGTCTTGCTAATGTGCAGGTGCAGGAAGCTGTGAGAGATACAGCCAGAATAATTGACCCAAACTGGACAAAGAGAGTATTCCATGCCATAAACGTCACGCTCAGTATATCAGTGGGAGTTGCCTTGGGGGTCATCTAACTCTCTCCCACTCGCTCCTTTGCTCGCTGCTCAGTTTTGTTTCCATGATCGCTGCTCAGGATGGGCTGTATTGGTCATTGGAACATCAGGTGGTGAGAAATCATGCATTGTTCATTTTGTATATTTTAGTATCCTTATATTTTGTTAGTATTGCCATTTTCCTTTGCTATTCTGGTAAATGGTCTTCATCTCAACCCACGAGTTTCCCTTTCTTCCCAATTCTCTCCCCTGTCCTGCTGGAGAGGGGAAGGGCGAGCGAGAAACTGTGTGGTGATCAGGGCTAAACCACAACACAACTTGAGATATTGGATGATTCTTTATTAAGAGTTGGTTCATTGCTTACAGAAAGATGAGGAATGAGTGTCTGTCCTAACTCTGGGCTAAGATACAATGTTGAGAACAATTTTCTGCCAGGAAGGGAACAGCATGACCCGTAATCCCTCATGCATGCAACTCAAACTAGTCAGATATAACACTTTCAGCATAAATTCTGATTCATCCAGTCTCTCTGAAACAGGAGTTGATAAGCAGTTTGGAAGGCAGCTGTGTACGTGCAGAATCTACATCCCACTGAGACAACATCAGTGCCTCAGAGAAAACATGGGAATGGGAAATTGAAAGGAGTTTTCTAGTTATCTTTGTGGTGTATGTATGAAGCTTTATAGGCTTTGATTTTGTCACTAAAGAGAATAATCATGCTAAAAGAAGCGATGTCTATGGCAAGTTACAGTTTCTTTCTGGAATGAATTATTCTTCCCTTTGTGACTGAAACAAGAAAGGAAACAGATCTGTGAGGAACGGCCACAGAGAAGTACCGCAAGAAAGAGAAGGGTTTAGGGGGGTGAAGTTACAGTAAGAAAGCTATGCTCTTTCCTGACTCCAGTACACACAGCATTGCACCAGTACTGGGTGGTCAGTGGTGGTATGTTTTCTCAGTTCCATCACACAGTGTTTTGGTTTTTCTACTTGTTTTGGCTATTGCCCTCCACCCTCAGCCCTGTCAAGATACTTTGTCAGCACCTAAGGGGCATAAATTGCTTGTAGCAAACAAGATCTTGCAGAAGGCGGCTGATAACGTGACACCACCTTCACTAGTGTATAAATAGTTCAAATATTTTCCTTCACTTTCCCGTATCTTAGTCAATCACCGGTAGGGAGATAACAAATGGGGAAATTTATTGCAAGAGAGCTAACAAGGTGTTTACTACTGCCCTGGAGTTTCTGTTGATCTGGTTGTGGAAACAGGGCACATAAAATACTCAGGACATTTAATTTTCAGCAGAACTGCACTGTTTCTAGGCCATGGTAGTTCTTATCAGTTAAAACACACTTCTTCACACACAGAAGATGCAAAGAAGTACATCTGTTCCTGCACGCGGACAGATAGTTTCAGTGCAGCCTCCTGATTTCTGCTGACTTCTGCCAGCACAGCAACAGGCAGTCATATTCTTGTCCTCAGCGGTCACTGCTTTAACATTCTCAGCCCTATTGTTTTCAGAGACTGAAAACCTAGAAACCATTTTGGGTTTCGTAAGAGGCTTTTACTGCTCTGCCATCACACCCTATATGTATATTTGTTATTTCAGATGTGTAGAGAGACACAGTTAGTTCAAAGGATTAGCGAGTTGCACAGATACAAGACTACACTTGTTCACCAGCCTGCAGTCTTACAGTAGGAAAGTAATTCGCAAAAAGAATTTCCACAGAGATGACAGGATTTGACCCTGGGGCTCTATTGTTTATTTGAGTCCTAATTCTTCAAATATGTAAGAAGGTGAGTAATATTGCTCAGTTGAACAAAGTCAGTTATTTGCAAAAACTGGTCTCCTGAAGTTCACAGAATTAGAGAGCAACTTGGGTCAGAAAGCGCAGCTGAACAGTCGTCTGGTCTTCAAAGCTATGCCAGGTTACTTGGGGTCCTTCGAAGTCATACGTTGCATATCTTTGAGGCTGGAGAATCCACAACCTTCTGATTAATTTAATTTTAAACATAAATCCAAATGTCATTAATGTAGAAGTAGTGTAAGCCATTCAGTCACTTTAGCTTTCTCTCGCCAAATGAGAGTTGACTACACATGAGAATGAGCCTCACCAGTTCCTTCGCTTTGATTTTTCCATGGTCGGCCCACAAAGCTCTCACTGTCTCTCTTCACTTTTAACGCCCTTTGCACCCCAAGTCTATAGAATATCTGTAAATCCCAGGCAGTGCTTGGATTAGTCACCCTGTGAACAGCAAATTCCTAGTATAGTTAACAATGCTTAGGAGAAAAGATGAGATGATACATACCTTCATGCTACACATTTTTAGTCCTAGTAACATAATTTATACTTTGCCTCCATTTTCCTGTATGTGGATATCAATGTGCTATCATTTGTACCCGCCCTCCCTTTCCTCACTGTTATACTCTCCTTGTTATACATCCCAAGATAAAGACTCTAATACCATATGGTCTAACTGTCTTGTGACATAAGCAAATGCTCACAGTTGCATGCTAATTCTGGGAAAAAAAAAATAATCAAAACTAACTTTGAGTTTTTATTTTTTCAACTCATTCAGCACTTTCCTACTCTTTATAAATGTTAGCGATAGCAACCCACAGTCCAAAATCAATGCAGGCAAACAATGAACTTCTATTAGTGGCATCTTACAGATGACAAGAACAGGATCCTGGAGGTGAGCAAATCTTCACAGTTCAGCTCTAAGTGTTGTGACTTCTTAGTCACACAAGTAAAATACCAGTGCTGTGGCTCTGACAAGAGGTCAATATGGAATGGGGGAATAGTGACAAAGCAGATGAGTTCCTAGAAGGAAGGCAGAAATATGGGAATTAAAGGTGAACTAATGGGGTGAAGGAGGAATCATTAAACTTCACAAGGCTGTGTGTAAGAATTGTTCCTCTTTCCTCTTCCCTCTTTTCTCTGTCATTCTGCCTCATTTCCCTCAGGCACAGTTCTTTGCTGTCTAATAACTCCTTTTCCCCAAGCTGCTGATGACCCCACCCTTACCATGTCCTCCTTTATCCTCCTTGCCCTTCAGCAATCTCTATCTACTTGAAGCAGTGAGGGAAGAGGGCAGCCCTGTTTCTATGAGGAGAAATGTCAGGGAGAGGAAGGTTCGGGACTAAGGAATGAAGTGGGAGGAAAGTGTTGCCGCTCCTACTGCCTACAGGGATCAGCTGCCATGCAATAAGGCTGCCTGCTGCTCAACTACAAAGCCCAAGCCACATCTCAGTTGCATCTGCAGGAGGTGGGCTGAGGGCCCATTCTTCCAGCCACAAACAGAGACCAAGTGCTCTGCCTCTCCTTACACATAATCTGCTAACTTTGCTTAGTCTGGTGTTGCTTCTGTACTGCTGAACTCAAATTAGTCTTAGTCTATGGCTTGGTCTGTCTCTGTTCCCAGTCAAGGAATTGGCAACTGCAGAAGCAAGGGATATTAAGAAAGCCTCAGAAGATAAAGCCAAAGCTCTAGAAAATGAAGGGAGATAGACCAAGAAGAAAGAAAAGTCTAAAGTAGCTGAAAGGGACAATCGCCCAAGTTTTAAACTACACAAAGGGAGTTCCGCTTTTGGCCTTGAAAGAGCTAAAAGAGCCACAAATACCAGTCCAAAAGATAATGAAGCCATGAAGATCTGCATACAGCTGAATCACAGCTGGGAAGGGCAGTTCCAAAGAGTTTGGAAATGCTTTCGCAAAGAAGAGCATATGATCATCAGGATATTTTAAAAGAAGGTCCTAAGCACAATACCCTGCAAGTTCACACTTTTGCAGGACAAAGGGCAGGTAGATGCATCTCTCATAAAAGCCTGAGGAGCAAGACAAAAGCTTTCCATCTCATTTTGTGTGAAAGAAGAAGGGAACATGAGATTATCTTGTCGTACTTGGTGTGTATCATGTCATTAATTTCTACTTGGTCACTGTTATACAAAACTTGCTAACTTGAACCATGTAAAAGGATGTTAGGTCTCAAGAGACTGAGCTCCTTTGTGCAACAGGCAGAGAACATGAGAGATGGAAAGATGGAAGAATCTTGCAATGGCAAAGACATTGGTAAGACATGTTCAAATGATGCTATTGACACTGCATCTCACCTAAGGTCTCTGTCAGTCTGAGGGGGAAATTCCATTCCAAATCCCCTTTTTGGGGTTATTCTCCTCCAGGGCAAAGGCTTTGTACGTGCATTTAACCAGTTAGTACAGATCAGTCCCAGTGTAGTCTAAAAAACATGGAACTATGGAGGGCCAGTAGGTGCCAAGCAGATCAGTGAATAGCAAAAATATCCAGTAAACTTCCACAAGTGAGTATCTGAGAAATTCTTCTGCTGAAACTTCTGAAAATATCAACTGCCTCGTGAAAGCCCTGGTCATTCCATCAGGCAAGAAAATTTGCAGTCAAGTTGTATGAAAAAAATAGCAAATGTTTAAATGGGTTTCTTAAAAGATAACACTTGCTCTACACTCTGCTCTTGCACATTAAGACAAGGCTCCTGTTTAGGATTTAGAAATTTGTTTTGAAGATACATTGACTTGATATTCATATTCCTCATCCCACAACATAGTACATCTTGCATTATAGCACTGCATCCTGGGAAACTCCCATTAACACAAAGCAGGGATCGACTTTCTGACTCAGTAGCTGCACAGTTGACATACAGTTACACCCTTTGAGATATTTCTTCGGAAAAATGACAAGTTTCGGCTAAAGAGCATACAAGCCACACATATATCATTACTCATAATGTGGTACTGTGTATCATGACTGAGAAACTCAGGCCACTCTTCATATTTTTGGTGTTAAGTGCTACCTCGGATACTTTGAAAATGCTCACTGCCTGAGTCATTCAAAGGAAAATTGCACCCTTGCATATGTGAACATAGTGTGCATGTTCATTAACAGATAAACTCTTTTCATATATACAGATCAGTCCCTTCTCAGAAGTGTTGCACATCTTAACAGGGCTGAATTTCTCAGGACAAATGCTGCCTTTAATTACAGTGTCTAAGCCAAAGCACGTAGAAGTAATAGTAGAGTATAAGGAACTGCGCCAGTACTGTCAAATCTAACCACACCTTTGCTTTCTGCAGGTGTGGAACAAAATGCCTCAGTAATAATTTATACAGGAACCTCACCACACCCTCTGGCAACAAGGCTTTGAGTACTGTTAGAGTACGTCAAAAAGATTGCTTGGCAAGGGAAGACTTGCAAACTTACTCATAGGAGGTACACAACAGATAGCTATCTTCTATCTTTCAAAATAAAGTCACGTGTGTCCTCAACCAAAGCTTTAAAGGGAAACAAGATACCCAGAGAACTAATCTTTAATAAACTTTAAAACTATTTGAGATTTCAGGATGATATAAACTTATCCTACATAAAAATCTGTTATGGTACAACCAAAAATATGTTATAACCAGCCTAGGCTAAGTAGAAACGTTATTATTTTAGTTTAGTTGACAAGGTTAGGAAAAGCTCACGCCGTGCTCTCAATTACACTATGGCAGAGGCATCACCCAGAGGAGAGTCCTCAGTGCAGGGCAGTTCATGTATCTTGTCACTCAGCACCTTTACTATTCTCTCAGTTTCTGTGTCCCTGTCCTCCTTACAGTTTCAGCCCCTGTCAATAACAGGACTGTTATGAAACTATACATCAAAATTTTAACTTTAAATCACACAGAGGTTCAAAAAAGTTGCATCAGGTCTCCAAAGGGATTCCAATATTCTCAGATTTCAAACCCCTTCTCCTCCCCATGCCTCTTTTATCTCCAGAAGTCCTTTTAAAGATTTGGGGAACATTTAAAATCCTTCCATGTCTAAAATTTACTGGCCTGCTCTGGCTGAGCCAAAAATGTGAATAGAGTGCTTTGCTGCCTGAATCAGAAATTCTTCCCTCCCAAGTAAATAAACAGTGTTTATATAGGTAAAAAAATATTTGATTATGTCAGGGAAACTGAACATATTTCCTTCAAATATCACTTTGTCTTTTGATCTACTTGAAATACAGAACACGTTAGTTTTGAATTAAATCAGATTTCCAAGAGCTATACAGGGCTGGTAGCTAAAATAAGCTACTGATTAACATGAAAACCAGCTATGGAAAATTGCATCCTAAAATACTGCATGAAAGCAGATGCTACCATTTTTCTGTGACAGAAAGTCTTTCTCTCAAGACCCTCAAGAGCCTTTATAGAGCACGTTAAAATGTTCTGTTTAGACATCAAGCATTTCACCTACTGCTGAAGCCAGGCGCTAATGAACAGAGCAACACACTGTGTAGGAAAGTGACTTATGCTAAGTTACATGGAAACTGGAGGAAAACAAAATGCATTTATGTAGCTGAGATCTGACCAGAGCACTGCTGTCCTGCCAGTATTTGTCCTGACCAAATGGAAACATGAATGACTACAGCGAAAGAGCCCATGGGTTTGCTTCCCACAGGAAGGATACTGCCAATACACATAAGTCTTCTAGTGTGCTGCTGTGTTGACTTAGTACTGAGTGGGAGTGAGAGTACCGCTGCTACTGAGTCAGCAGGAGACCATCCCCTGAGCCCTGTCCTCAGTCTAACCCAGCATTTCTGCGTAAACAGAACACCTCAGACACTTCTTGTAAAGCAGCAGGCAATATTACAGGTTAGCAAATTAAATTCATCCCTGCCTTAAAACCAGAAAATCCACAGTAATTGCTCCAAGGGATGAAGTCTATCCACTGTATCTATCACTCATTCAACATGGGTAAATTTGTAAAGATTATTCAAATAATTTAAGCGTTGGAAATCACTTAAGGCCAACAAAAACAAATTACAACTTTCCCAGGCGCAATGGAAGCAATTAATTCTGCAGTGAACACCTCTCCTATGCTACGCTGTTTTCTGGAAAATGTTAACACATGCATCTAATTACAACTCACACTGAAACATGTTGGTTTTGTGTAGCTACAATTTCAAAAAACCTGAGGGGCAGGAAAACACCATCTGATTAAAGTTATGTGGTTCCTCACAAGTAGGAAAGCAACTTTAACAAAGCTTTTGGTTCCCAAGTTCTGTTGATGCAGAAGGTTCACAATTGGCAAGGGACTCCTTACCGCTGCACCCTCCAATGCCCTACACCGAATTTTGCAGGTACTCTCATGGCTCATCCCTCATTACAGAATCCTCTGTGCCAGCCACCATGTAAGCCCATGTGAAATGTATGTCCATAGACAGCAGGTCAGAAGAAAGGTCTCGGAAGGCAGTTTAATGCCAAGGAGATAGACCTTGTCAGTGAGTTTTGCTCAGTATCGAGGAGGCAGCCCTGGAGAGACAAGCAGCTCCTATCCAGGTTTTCAAGGTGGTAGTATCAACAGTGCAGAGAGGTAAAGAATTAAATAAAGTGCAAGGGTAGGATTACACAGGGTTTTTCACTCAGGGGTGAGAGTGGAGATGGACAGCTACAAAAATGACAACAGAGGAAGAGACAGCATGACTGTGAGGAAAATTGGGGAAGGAGGTATATTAGTAGCCAAGGCAAGAAGAAAAAGAGGATTTGATAGACTATTAATTTCTGGAATGGAAAATAAGGAATAGACCTCTGAGGTGCTACACTGGTCAAGCAGCAGCTTTCAGATTAGGTTGGGGAATCAGAAGCAGAAGCAAAAAGAAATACCATTTAAGACCCACATCAGGTTCAAGTGATGTTGCCAGTGATAATAAAAACAAGAGTCTGGTGCCTGTTTCTCACCCTTCGCTATCTCACAGTGACAACATTCTCCTTGTTGTACAGTCTTAGAATCCTCCAAGATTAGCAAAATCCATTTTTCTAAAACAGAAACCCACCAGGAGTGACAAATACTTTCTCAGTAGGAAATGGACAATAGAAAAACTCATATATAAGAAGTCACTGTCCTTTCTCCATCTGTCTGTTCCTCAGAAATAATTTCTACTAGACGAATCATAAAAGTAGGTCAGCAACTTTATGGTTTTTTTTAAATCCTGCTAACCTCAAAAGAAAAGTTGTTTAAAGTAGTGAGGGTTCAAGTTGTTACTATCCTATTGCCACAAAAGGGCTTACAGAAATACTTCTGCAGTTAGTTTTGTAAGGTTCTTGTATGATATCATACCCACCATCACTTCACATCCTACTCTGAGATGATTCAGGTCTTCCAGAGGGATGTGACCTTCAGGGCATAATAAATTTCACGGTCATGAGTCATAAGAACCTTTGCAGAACTGGCCAGACACACTATAAATTCACCCTACCCTTCATGTGAACTGCAGAAACCTTGGAGACACCCAGAGCAGCACTGTTTCTTTCTGCGCAAAACAAGGTACTGTAATTATTTCTAAAGATTATTTATTTCATATACTCTCGGATGACGTTGCTTTGTTGACAAATGCATAGAAAAAAAGGCAACAGGGATTTGAATTGGAAACAACAAATTCTTTGGAAGGTAATTTGCTAAGATGGCACAGGTATGGTGTAGAAGGTGGAAGTCTTAAAAATATACAGGAAAAGCCAGTTATGGTACAGAATTCTATAATTTCTAGAGCTCACTGGCTAGCATATCTCCCATAGCAGAGTAAGAACCACTGTGTTTGCTTAAGTCAGCTAATTTTCCCCTGTGCTCTGCAGTTCTTACAAATGTTAGATCAGCTCCCAGTTTGCAAGCTGCTCAGGACACAAACTCTTTATTCTAAGGCCATCCTATACCAACCAGAACAGCCCCTCATCCCTGCCTAGATCTCTCAGCTAAACCTGCAAGGCAAATGACAAATAGAAGCATTTGCCATCTACTGAATATGGAAACCTTGTCCTGCAGAAGAACTGGGAAGCTAGGATCTGGGCTAGCGCTGTAAGACAGTTTCGGGACAGTTTTGAAAATCAAAAAGGGAATTCAGGATGCTTAGCATGCAATAGTTGGGGCGGTGCTTGCCTCAGCATTGGAAGGAATATTTTGTCCTGTCCTAAAGGAATAGTTTGACTGTTACTGTTACCAGAGTATTTATTCACTACAGTTAGGAGCATCAAAAGGCTCTTGCACAAATTGAAGCATAAAAGTTGTCATAAGAGACAGTCTCTCAGTATCCTCTATCCAGGCACTGGTGAGTAATACTGTCAACTGTCACTCCAAATTGCTGTAAAGGGCAGTGCAACAAATGTCCTGGTGAACAAAGGCAAAGCAAGGTTGGAGGCTGTTTTTTTCCCTAACTCAAATGATAGCTAGTGTCACCAGTGAAACAGGACATGCTAAACCTTGTTTGACTTTATAATAGTTAATCCTCCTCATTCTTCATAGAGATAAATACTTTTACAAAGCCTTTAAATCGCAAAAGAAACTTCAAAAACTGAAGAGAAACTTGCAGACACAGCAGTCAAAATTAGTCATTCGCTAATAGCACCTTTTCTCCCTTTCTGTGCAGGTTCAGAACAATGGAAGCTTTGAATAAAGCAAACACAAGCTTTGCTCTCGACTTTTTCAAACAGGAGTGTCAGGAAAATGGTGACAAGAATATTTTGTTCTCCCCTTTCAGTATTTCATCTGCCCTGGCTACAGTTTATTTGGGAGCCAAAGGTAACACTGCAGATCAGATGGCAAAGGTGAGTCTGGGCTTCAAAAGGTAGCTATCTGAAAGGGTTTATCTCTTGGAAGAAATTTGCTATGATGGAACAGAAAAAAGCCATAGCAGAAAAATTACTGTAATCAAAACTCTACACACATATGCAGCTCCTGTCTCACCCCTGATGTACACTGCAAGGAATAGACCAGTTCTGCACTTGTGCAGGTCAAAGAAATAGTCTACCCTCTGGAAACAAGACCCCCAAAAATGAGAGAGGTGGCACTGGTGAGAGAGAGAGGTGGCACATTGTCTCCTTTTAAATCTCACCAGCTGAAAGAAGGGGTCTTTATCCCAAAGCTCAGTAACTTGAGCACTCACCAGGGAGTGGGAGACCTGGATTCTCCTTCTACTCTGCCACAGACAATTCCCATCTCACATCTCATCTCTTTGGAAATGACCCCACACAAAAAGACTCTCCCCTGTAGCTATCATAAGTTTTACACTTTGCTAAACATAAATCCACATCCACAAGACTGGAGAAGAAACACTGTGAGACTACAACTCTTTCTTTGGGGTACATATTTTACAGGCAAAATCACTTCCCGAAATCCTTAAGTCGTATTTGTGCGAAGTTCATAGCTTCTCCAGGCATCAGCGAGAGCAGCCCCAGTGCGCAGTTACCCAGCTCCTATCCTAGGAGGTGAGGCTTGTGAGGTTGCATCTGCTGAGGCGAGCAGATGGGAAGGTGAGAAGTTGTCCCACCTGCTCAGGCAGTGATCTAATGCCTGATTTACAGGACAAAAGAGGCCCAGCAGGGTAACAAAGAAAGGAGTGATCTTCTGCTAGGAAGAAGGGAAAACAAACAAACAAAAAAAGAGGCATAGCTCTTCTGAAAAATGTTCCAGGCTTAGACACAGCCCTTTGTAGCCTAGGTAAAGCGCATATGCCCAGAGCAAGGGATTTAAGGCATGAAACTATCATTTTCATGCTTTCTGACACATAGCAGCACTCCACTTAGACTTCTGCTTTGATAGTCTCCATCTGGACATAACTGGCTCTTCCTAGGTATTAACTGGTCAGCCCAGGGAATAACTCAAAGCAGGCAGATTCCTCTAGAAAGAGCGGTTACATGAGAGTTTTGCCCTGCAACTCTTAGCTTAGTGTGCTCATGCCATTTTGTAGACATGGGCCTCAAGCCCTAACCACAGATTTCATATTCAGTCAGGACTGGACACAAGAATAAAATTTGAGTTTCACGCTCTTCATCACCAGTCCCATGACATCACCAGAAGATTTTACTGCAACAGCAGATTTTCTGTCTTTGCATTTTTTCTATTGTTGCATTTATTATTGCATTTTCCACTATAGGTACTTCACTTTAACAAAGCTGAAGGAGCCAGAAACATCACCACAACCATAAAAATGCAAGTCTATTCCAGAGTGGAAGATCATCTATCGAATCAATATGCCTGTTTACAAAAGGTATCTTAACAAGTCTAGTGATCAAGCTATGGGCATGGCTACATCTTCTCTTGCTTGTATTTTCCTTCCACATTTGCATTGCCTATGTTTGCCTTCCTCAGAGATAGTGTACACAATTAATTGGTACAGCATCCTGTGATAACTTCATCTAATGCAATACTTATTACATGCTTCCCCTTTTTAGGTAGAATTGCAAAAACTAACCTCAAATTTGCAAAATTTGAAATTTAAGGTTAACCATTCTCTGTCAATGTATATTGACAGAATACAGAAAAGCAAATGTAATCCTTCTGAATCAGCAAAGGCAGGTTTTCCTCATTGACAATTCCACCACAGTGGCGTCAAGCTCTTCTCCCGGCTCTTTCCCGTCATCCTTATTCTTTGTGGGAGTGAGCCCTGCGGCTGCCCACAAAGCCCCTGTGGCTACGAGTTCTGATGAATAAGAACTTGGATCTGCACTCCTCAGCCAAATCCTGTGCAAGGAAGATTTATTTTAGGGGCTATGTCAACAACTTATTTGCACTGCATGAACAGGAGAGGGATTGTTTGTAATGAGGAATGCTTGTCTGAATTGTCAGAATTAGAGTGTGCTGCGGAGAGGGCAAAAGGACCATTCTAGCAGTTTCAAAATGCAAGTGTTTGTTCATGCCTCTGATTTTGAGGTAATGACAAGATGAATACAGCACAGATTTTTAGGTTACTAATTCACAGATTAACTTCCTTGAGCTCATTTGAGAGCTGAGCCCACATTCATTTAATCCTGTTACTTCAACAGAAGTATACATCAAGTTTCACAATCTCCACCTAGAAACCTTTAAATGTTTTCTATAGTTTACACTCTTAGAATTTTCATTCCAAGATACTTACAGTGTCTATACCACATCTGCAACTTTTAATACTTTCAAATATTCTTTTAATAGCTGTCTGGTTTAGAACATCTCTTGTGTTGCAATACATGTAACTGATCACCCCAATAGAAACACTTTAAATAGAGCAAGAAATTAGAAATTTGGAACTATTTTACTCAACAAATGAGTAACTTTTTTTTTCCTTTTCTCCAAGACAGAAATTGGCAAAGCAGATAATATCCATACTGGGTTTAAAGCACTCAACTTTGAAATCAACCAACCCACTAAAAATTACCTGCTTAAAAGTGTCAACCAGTTATATGGTGAACAAACATTGCCCTTCAGTAAGGTACGTAGGCCATTTATTCACATAATGTAGTGCCACTTAACCTTTATCATCTATCTATGACAACATATCATAAACTACATGCCTTTAAATATTTCATTACATCTGCAAATCCTGTTGTTATCCTTAATGTAAATATTTTCTATGAGACTCTTCCTGAGAAAAATTTTCATTTTACGGGATGTGTATCTAATTGCAGGGTGATTTCCAGATGTGGTTAGGTGCAACTATTTAAATTGAGTATTTCCACTAAAAAATACTTTGCTCATTTGACAAAATGCTCTACATGTAGTCTATGTTATTTTTATCATGTTTTCTCTCTATTTGGCTCTAGTTATTAGCATTCATATTGGCAGGCAACAAACATAAGACAGCTGTCTCTCTTGCACTGCAGGAATACTTACAGCTAGCCAAGAAGTACTACAATGCAGAGCCACAATCTGTTGACTTTGTGGGAGCAGCAGATGAAATCAGAAGAGAGATCAATTCCAGGGTCGAACACCAGACTGAAGGTAAGCCCCTGCCTCTCCTTTTCCAATTCAAAAAGAAGCCATTTTGGCATTGAACAAAGACTCTGTACTTGTTCAGAGGGGTCTGAGGCAGGTAAACAATTCACCTCAGAAAGGTAAATCAGATCAGTTTTCTTAAAGCAGTCATTCTCCAACAAGCCTTTACTAAATTAGTGTCCTCCATCTGAGCATGTGAGGAATGCAGCTTACTCTTCTTTGCAAATCAAGGTTACCCTACTAATCACATATTTGTGCATAATCTCAAGCTAGAAGCATGCTGTGTCGGCACTTACAATTTCCCTAGCTTGTATGTGCAGAAATTGTGCCAACATTTACTATAAAGCAGTAAAACTGCACAAATGGGTAAATGTCCTTCTGTTTTCTCTAGGTAAAATCCAAAATCTGCTGCCTCCTGGATCCATGGATTCACTTATCAGACTAGTCCTAATAAATGCGCTCTACTTCAAAGGAAACTGGGCAACAAAGTTTGAAGCTGAAGCTACCAGGCAAAGACCTTTCAGAATAAACATGGTATGGGAATATGCTGACCTATATCCTAGACTGCAGGTGAATGAAGCAGTGAAAAAGATGAGGGAGAGAAATTCCTGTCAGTCTTTAAATCCACAGGAAATCCAGCATGAAAGTTATTTCATTTAATGCATACAGTATATTTTCTTCACCACATCTTCAGCACAAAGACTACAGACACATACTAGCACCTGAGTCACAAGTAAAAGTGTCAGAAGGTGACTTAAAACAAGCTTCCATTCTCTAAAGGCAGAGAAAACAAAGAGAGAACAAAACTGTATGGGTTAGTTCTTTACATTTTCATTATTAACCATGCAACAAATCAGAGTGGAATATAGCTTCCTGTAATAGGTGTCATCTGATACAGCTTAGCCTGCCTAGCTTCCAAGTGCCTTTCCAGAAGACCAGAGGTCCTCTGTAGACCCCGTGTCCTACCACTTAGAGCCATAAGGATGTCTCAGACACACTGGGTAGCCCATACAGTAAATACAATAAACTTCCACTGTGCTACTTTAACTCAGTCCTTTACTGTTCAGTCAGAGTACAAACGACAAACATCTGATTTTATTTTTTGCAGCATACAACTAAACCAGTGCCAATGATGCACCTGAGCGATAAATTTAACTGGACCTACGTAGAATCAGTCCAGACTGATGTTCTTGAGCTTCCATACGTCAATAATGACCTCAGCATGTTTATCCTGCTACCAAGTGACATCACTGGCCTACAAAAGGTAAAGCAACTGAGAACATAAATAATGTGTAAAAACAAGTGTCATTATTTAATTATTTTATCCATTTGTGAGGTAAAAGACCAGGTTGCAGTCAGATTTCTAGGAAGGAGGGTACTGATCAGGCTCAAGAAAAGGCAAACTCCAAACTTGGTCTAGCAGTGTGAACTCGAACCTCTTGGAGTTCAGATAGACAGTGGCAGCTGGCACTTCTGTGGTTCCTAATGTTGATCAGTCCTGGAAATAGGCAACCCAAACCCTACAAGACTGGCTTCCCTTCCACCTGAACAAAAATGAAGACAGAAAGCCAATTCTCCTGAGATTCACTGTCCATACTGATTCAGACAGCTATTATTTCATTCAAAAAAAAAAAAACAAAAACCAAAAAAACAAAAACAAAACCAACCCCAAATTGGACAGCCTCCATTGCTTTCCAGGGCTACTACATATGGACACTGCCACCTTCTGTAAAGAGACAGATCCTGCATCTGGATAATAAACTCATTCTCATTGACGTTAGTGGGTGTTCTGTAGGGAAAAACTCTTTTCAGTAAACTCTAAAATGTAGGGAAGACAGAAATGTGAACAACAAATCAACCAGACTATTGTTACTTGACACTGATTTTTTTGTTCTGCATCCATTTAGCCCTGCTGTATTCTCAGACAATTACTGAGAACAGTTCAAATACTGCATTAACCTATTGTAAAGCAACATATTCCTTTAGCCAAAAAGATTTCCAAATTGGTCTTTCACTACTGTTTGGTTTGGGGTTTTTTTTGTACTCTTACAACATCTTGAAAAGTTCTCTGTTTAAAAAAAAAAAAGATAAGAAATAGCCCTGAGGACACAGGTTTTTGAACACTCTGTAATTTTCTGATTCTCTTTTTACCAACTGCAGCTAGAAAAAGAATTGACTTTTGAAAACTTGTCTGCATGGACCAGCCCAGAAGTAATGGAGAAAATTAAAATGGAGGTTTATCTGCCCAGGTTCACGTTAGAAGAGAAATACGAGCTCAAATCTACTTTGGGCAGGATGGGGATACAAGATGCCTTCACTGAAGGTCAAGCTGATTTCACAGGAATGTCAGAGAACAGTGAGCTGTTTTTGTCACAAGTTTTTCACAAGTGTTATCTAGAAGTCAATGAAGAAGGCACAGAGGCAGCAGCTGCCAGTTCAGCAGCACTGGCATCACGAAGTCTTGGTGCTGCTGTTATTTTTGTAGCAGATCACCCTTTCCTCTTCTTTATCAGGCACAACAAGACGAAGAGTATCCTCTTCTTGGGAAGGTTCTCTTCCCCCTAGAAACTCGACCATTACTGAACAGGCCCTCACAACAACAATGAACAAAATATACACCACAAAGAGCATCTCAATAGTCTGTGCACTACTTCTTCATTTTCCTGCACTGTTGACAAATCTCTCAATGTCGGAAGAGAGCACGTATTAAGAATAACCTGGAATTCAAGTCTCTGGCTCATTTTCCTAGCCAAAGAACAACAACAAAAAAAAATGGTTAGCACTACCCCAAAAGTATTAAACTGTGCACAGAACAACATTGATGCATCTTTTCAGTGCTTTCTGAACCAGAACTGCCACAATGAAGAACAGACTAAGTTGATCTAAACCAGTAATTCCCAACACACTTGCTTTGGAACAAAAGAAGAAAAGAAACAGGAAAAGACTCCTTCCTGCAGAACGCTGCTACATCTCCATTGGTTTCAGCTCGCTAAGCTGGTCATCCCAGGAGAGCTACCTCACCCATATTCATGTCAGCTTTATACCAACTTCACAGCCTGGCACAGCTGTTAATGAAACAAACCTGCAAAATCCTCTGTCTTCCTGATACCGGTGCTTCTTTTGTGCACGCAAAGGGGCTAACACATGTATTTTCTAATCTCTGTCCCACAGCAATTGGAAAACATTGAACAACAATATAGAATTGGGGGAAAATAAAATGTGTGTGCCTTGAAACCTTCTTCTCTGTGACCTTTCATGCAGTCAACACTGTTGTCAGCCCTGCACTGCTTTACTGTCCTTTTGCTTTGTCATTTATTTCACTGGTTTGAGGAAAGATCAAATACTAATTCCCTAAGTGCCTTCTGGAAGATTATATGCAAATTCCCCAGTACACATTTACTCCTGTCACAGTTCTTTCTCCTAAGGAGGAGAGTGTCCTAACCAGTCATGCACATTTGCAGGGGATGCTCCTAACTCTCTGAATTCAAAACAGAGAGAAAAGGTCTGTTTCTCTTAGAGGACTTGCACACACCACCAGCATCTTACTATAAGTATCTCTTCCTGAGATGGCAGGGCTCCTTTTTTCCTAACAGAGAGGAAACTGCTGACTGCCAGAGTCCTTTCTGTTTTCTTCCTATGTGACTAGCTGCTTCCAGGGTCCCCTCTGACTCAGCTGTGAAACATGACACAGGATCCCTGTGCATTCAGGTGCAATGCTGCCATGCCCTGCTTCACCTGATGGCCAAGTCCTCCCCACGGCCAAGTCTTTTCAGAACTTCCTGATGTGCCTCAGGAATAAAGACAGGAAAGCCACACCTGGGAGGCAAGGAGGAACAAAACCGTGACAACATGCCCCAAACTCACTCTTAGGCGTATAAAGTCAATGGAAATGTGAGTCACCTTTTCTCTCTCCTTCAACTATTTTAACCATGTTGCAAAGATGACAGAGTTAATGTCTTCTTGGCAGTGCCAGATCATTTCCAAATGGCAATGGCCACGCTACTTGAAGGGTGAGTTGCACATTAGGGAAAACCCTTTTCCCAAGGTGAGCAGCACAGCACTGGAGAAGGTTGCCTAGAAAAGCTGGGGAATCTCCATCCTCAGAAGGGCTGTGGCTGACCTTGTCTACTGATGGCCCTGCTCCAAGCAGGATGTTGACCTCTGGATGTCCCTTCAACTAAGATGTGTGATTTTCTCTCTCTTGTCACCAGCCATTCTGCCTTGCCACCTGCCTTTCTCATCCTGCCTGGCATCCTTGCACCTTGACTAGCAAAGGGAGCTAGTTTGCTCTCTTATTTGGGACTTGGACTCTCCTGGCTTGGGCTTTCCCCCCACCTAACCATTCAGCTGATCGTTCTCCCATCCTGATTTCTTGAGGACTTACTCATTGTATTAAAACCAACTCTTGTTTAATTTCTGGCATTTCTTCACTGCCTTGCACAACATTGATTTCTGCTACTTTTTAGAAAACAGTTTCTGTAATCAGGCTTGCAGCAAAATGCTTAGTACATAGTACAGTTTCCTTCCCTTCCTCCATTCCCCTTCCCCTATCTCCTACGGTCTTACAGTTGTTGCCCCCACCTTCTCCTTCTTCCACCACCCAACAACAGCCTGGCTCTCTTCTGGGACTCCAGAGTGACAGCTACTGTGCCATGTTTGCCCTTGTATTTTTTCACTCCGTCCTTGCTTGAGCCCTCCCAGTGGGGTTGTTTCAGTCCTTGCCTTCCTTCACTACATACAAGTACTGTGCACTAATTCAGTGGTTTTTTGTATTTCTGTCAAATCATTCCCAGCCATGGTTGCAATGAGATTTCTTCACCAACACAACCAGTGGGGTGTCCATCTCTTACTCTGAATGGTCCTTCATGGCTTTGCCTCTGTTGATGCTCCTAATGATCTTCAATCTGAAGCTGGACTCCCAGTGTCTAATTCAATCACTATTCTTGATGTTTTATGCTGACACACCACAATTGAAACTCAGGAGTCACCACTGGACAAAGCCGGAGAGGAGAATCAGGCCTACAATGTCTGCTTATATCCAGAAACCAAACCTGAGCATTCTAGTTGTGTAAACGTTTTACTAGTAATGTATTTTAAACAACAAACCAGTTGTCTCCACAACAGCAGAAGACCATTGAAATGGGTGAACTCTTCTGTTATCCTGTCAGTGGTGTAACAATAGAGCTAAGTTTTTAACTCCATTGTCCTTTTGAAATGCCTAAAACTGAAAAGTGACAAGGTCAACAGGGAGGACAAAATGACAGCTCTTTTGGAGATTTGGTCAAAAGGAGCTTTGGTTAGGCGGAAACAGCCTGGATGTAGGGAAGAAGGAAAGGGAGGCGCAAGCAGTACTATATTTCTAAATTTATTCATTGCCTAACACACAAAAGCAGAATCTGACTGAGGACAAGACCTAAGCCTCTCTCACAGGATCAGAGGTAAATATTTAAACCAATTTAAGTAGCTTTTCTGATGTTTTTAAAAAGTGGTGTGTGGCTTGCATGACTGTATAGGTAAACTTTCATATACCATTGTTATAGTGCATTATTCTTGTCTCACGTTTTTCTAGATGTTAGCCCTTAGGGAAAACAGATCGGTGAGCCTAAAGAAAATTGCTAATTCAGGGCAAAATTGGTCACAAGAAAGGAAAGTTTTCTTAGGGCAGTAACTGTCTTATTAATTAAAATCTTCAGTTTGATAAGGGAGTCCTGTACTTCAGATGAAGAAAAGGCCATTTTCATTCTGCAAAGGCACAGCACTGCACATTATCAGGCCAAGGACTCAGAGGAGTATTAATTAGCAGAAAACAGAGTAATTTCCTTCTGGTTGCTCTCTTGGTTGTGTTCTCCAAGGAAAGAAAATCACTCTGTGGTACAGATTTGGTACAGATAGCACACTGATTGCCAGAAGAATTGTAGTGGTTTTGCAACCAAATAAATACCTCTAGACATCAGAGATTGCCCCACTATTTCTGTAGCTCCATTCCATAAATCTTAATAATAATGATAATAATATTAACAACAACAACAACAACAACATTTCTGGTCTCTTGACTGAAAAACAAGATGAGGCAGGTACTGTTGGGCAGGTATTTTAAAGTCTGGAGTACTCATAAGCTCAGAAATCTGCCAGTTTGAGGGGAAAATAAAATTGCTGGAACAAACAGAAGGGGTGGTAGGTACACAACATGAATAAAACTCCCTCAGTCTAAAAGCTCTGCTATTCATGATACTACTCAGAATAGATGGCTGGCCAGGAAAAGCACACGAGCTTAAGAATTATGCCTAAATTTTTTCTCAGTGTCAGCTCTCAATTCTATACAGATCCAAAATGAAGATGTGGGAAATTCAGGTGTCTTGTGAACCTATGCACCAAAACTGCACTTAAATTCCCCGGGGAACATTGCTAATGATAAATCATTAGTTAAGGGCGAAAAGGAAGAAAAATATGCAGCTTACAATTCTGCACATTTCTTAAAACCAAAGGCAGAAAGAAACACAAAGAAAACTGCAGATGTATAAAAGAGGACATATGCACAATTATAAGAAAATAGTATCTAGATTAAAAAAAATTGTAAAAGAAATTGCTTCTCCTAACAGCTGGCAAACAGTATCTGTGTGGAAGATGAACATACAGCCAGGGCTATTAATTTTAGTGGGTGCCAAGGCATTGTGTTGCACATGTAACATTTCTCACTAATACGCACTGTGTACATAATTTTAAACATTCAAATAGTACAATTCTGTGTGTTTCCTCTTTCCAGGTTGTAGCAATGGAACTGGTCTCAACATCAGTTGGCAAGTTTACAGTTGATCTTTTCAACAAGCTGAATGAGACCAACAAGGGCAAAAACATTTTCTTTTCTCCTTGGAGTATATCATCTGCTCTGGCTCTGACGTACCTGGGGGCAAAAGGCAATACAGCAACTGAGATGGCAGAGGTAGGTTGCTCTATGAAGCATACACCTCATACAGTACCTGGCTCTTGTACTGGCTGCAAAATCTAGTGGTAGATAGAAAAACTTGCCACTACAATGACAAGGAACCAAGGCAGACCAGAGAATGTAACAAGTGAATGATAAATTTTATTAATTTCATAGCAGGTCCTCTACTTCTCCACTAAGCGAAAGCGTACTGTGGGTATCACACACTGAGCACTGAGGTTCTCTGAACCTGATTTCTTCTATATTATTCTACACATTCTAAATTATGCTGTGATTCTATGATTCTGTCACAGATGGTATATTCCCTTTGAGAAGCAAACAGCTGATGCCAGCAGCTCCTAACTAATGGGCAGGAGGTTTGCAGATCCCAGCACTCTCCCTCTCTCCCCTTGCCAGGATGCATCTTTCTATCTTGATTTTTGCTTTCCTAAACAACTGCCTGACAATCCAGCAGGAAAATAGGAAAGGTTTGTCATCTCTACATCCTCTGACCCAATCCTTCCTAATGCCACATGGGCACATTGCTGGCTCAAAGGGAGCTGTGGTGCTCAGCACTCCTCAGGACTCTCCTCTGTGTCACCACTCTCCCGTTCAGATGACTTTGTACCATTATTGTGGGGGGAAACATTTGGGTCTCTCATAAACACGTTGCTATTGCATATTGCATAATACTATGCATTCTGTAGCATAAAAACATTGCTATTGCTAAGCTGTGGAAGGGAGTTCAGCCTTGCAGTGTGCAAGGCTGTGAGGGGGACAGTGCTGCCCATTGTTACTCTATGAGTTTTATGTATACTAGAGCTTCAGCATCCCTTTGATGCAGCAGACAGCAGAGTGAGTTATCATAAGGAGTAAACCAAGACAACCATTTGATCTCCATTTGGCTTTAAGTCACACCAGTTCCTTCACACCTATTTCTTACCTTTGGAAACTCTACTTGCAGGTTCTTCATTTCACTCAAGCAGCAGGATCTGAAGGCTCTTCTTCTGTGGCCAGACCTTCTCGGGGGAGACCAAAGAGAAGAAAACTGGTATCTATTACAACTGACATCCCAAATAAAGCATCTCCTGAATCAAAATGTCCAGATACAGCTTTAGGAGTCCAGTATTTCTTGTCTGCACTCCTCTTTAAATTACAATCCCCAACATACTTCACATGTTCAAGGTCAGTTCCTTTCACTCAGACTCTGAGAAGCATGGAATGACAAGTCACTGAAATAGTCTGGAAGTTTTGCTATATGGCAAATCAGCTAATCCAGTCATAAACAGAGCCCTGCAATTTGCAGTGATGGTAAACTTGGGAAAATAAAAAGTAAGAGAGAGGAGCACAAATCCCGCTCCCATATACATCCATGTTTTGAAAACTTCATGCAAAAATGCAATTGTTGAATGTACGGTTTCTCTTTTCAAGGATCCTGAGCACAAGCAAGCTGAAGATATCCATTCTGGCTTCAAAGAGCTCCTGACTGCCATCAACAAACCCAGAAGCACCTACTCGCTAAAAAGTGCCAACCGCATTTACGTGGACAACACCTTCCCATTATTGCTTGTAAGTTAAATCTCAGAGAGGAGTAAGAAAAGGTGCAAAAAATATTTCTCATTACTTGCCATTAATAGGTTTGAAGCTGCCCCCAAATACTACAAATAAAAGCAGTGGATTCCAGTTATGAACTTAACTGGAAAATACCAGTCGGTCTGGTCACAGTATTTAAGGATGCATTGCCCTTTGACTGCAGTGCAGGTCTTCCTTTTTATGCAATACAGCTCTATTATCGGAACCCCCAATATACGTGATTGTAAATGAGACATTAAAATAAGCACATCCATGGGACACTTCTGTCCTTTAGTTATTATTAACTGTTAACTCACAGTTCAACAGAGAGTAACAAGCAAGATCCTGCAGTCCTCTAGCCCAAGAAGCTATCAAGAAGTCCAAGAGCCAACAACTTCCTTTTAGGATGGAAAAATCCAGTATAGTATAGAACTTACTTTTTTTTTTGCTGTTGTTGTCATTTTTCAGGAATACATACAGCTCAGTAAGAACTACTACAAAGCAGAGCCACAGAAGGTTAACTTTAAGACAGCACCGGAACAATCCAGAAAGGAAGTAAACTCCTGGGTTGAAAAACAAACTGAGGGTAAGCTGAGCTCAATCCCAGCATCTATCCTCTTCTCTAAGTCAGCCCGCCATTTCCTTTGGGCAGGTGCCCTTGCTTCTCCACGTGCTACTGCGGCAGCCAGGCCATGCCTTCCGATATGGACAGTGAGCAGAGATGCAGTGCGAGGACAGAGAAAAGAGAAGCACACTTAAGCAGCTTCAAACACCTGATTCAGATCTCAGGGAGTTCCTTGGTGAGACTTCCATCGACTCCGCTGTGCTCTGCATCAGCTGGTCCTGAAGCACAACTGCTGCCCTGGCACTGCACCCATGCACTATAAGGCAGAGCAGACAGAGGAGAGAAACACCTCTGCTGATCAGTGTGCTCCAAGGCAGGTAGGGATGCCTACCTAGCTGTACCATCCTGCACTGGCCTCCTTTTACCTGGCATGACCAGCTGGTGAGGCACTATATTGGCTTTCTGCTTCTAGCTGCTTGCCATGAAGCTGTGACATTTTCTGGGGAAGGAGTCAATTGCTGTCAGCTAGCCAGGAGAACCAGGCAGCAAACAGCTTTGGAAACTGTTAATCAACTAATTGATTTATGTCAGGGGAGTATTTTAGGGAGTAGGGCACTGAGGCATGGGCTTTTTCCCTAAGGAGTTGAACTGAGAGAAAAAAAAAAATCAAAACATGTCCTCATTGTGCTACACTGGAGTTAAACTTGACTCTTCTGATTTCAAAAGGCAAAATCAAGAATTTGCTCAGTTCACGAGATGTGACAAACACAACCAGGCTGATTCTGGTAAATGCCATTTACTTCAAGGCAGAATGGGAAGTTAAATTTCGGGCAAGAGATACGGAACTGCAACCCTTCCGACTGAGCAAGGTAAGATCCTCCAGTACCCTTCTTACCATAAACAGCATAGTGACAACAGCTACTGCTGAAATCTCTCAGTTTCGTAAGTCTTTAGGTATTTCTGTGGTAACTAAACTCTGTGAAAAGCTGATTACAGCAAAATGTGTCAGAGCTCAGCTCACTGTGACATTAAGATGCTGCTCAGGTAAATGTTAATGAGCTCCAGATGACAGCTACCATTTCTAAAAGCACTAGAGTCACCTAACACCTTTTTGTAAAACAGTGCTAAAAGGGCTAGATTGTAAAATCACAATTTTGAGAGTCCACACTTCATGGACAAGAACTACATGCCATGTCATGGGTGAGTACGGTTCCCTGGCCTCTGTGCTGTGCAGCTTAGCTAGGCACAAACGTAACTGCTGAAATATAGCTGCAACATGGTACCCCAAATGGGTGCATGCTTGGGCGAGACTAGAAGAAATATTAATGGCATGTATCCAGAAGAGATGTCAATTAATTCACATCAAAAAAACAAGAGCTCTGTGCAATTTCCACCAACTGTAGCTTCTTCCTTCTGATAGCACGTATACATCGGCTGCGTCCCTCAATGAAGGGATGTAGATGTTAAGAGAGGTTACATACTTCTGCAAAGGTGACTGCTTGCCAGGAACTCCCCTCACCATGAGGCCCTTTGCTCAGACCTTAGCATTATCTTCTGTTAATGTGACATAAAGAGCAATCAGCTAGTCACTTTTTATTGCCAGAGAGAGGAGACCACAGAAAAACTGCAAGACACTTATCCTCTTAAACCGTAGCTGTTTCTCTGCCAAAGTTTGTAAGGCCATATCCATCCCCCTAATCCTTGCAGACATTTCTAACTCTCTTCCTCCATCCTCTGTGGGCTACTGTGTATGTTTTGGGGAGAAGAGAAAAATCAGTCAGTTCAGCCCCCAACAAAATGCTCTGGGACAAACACCAAGATAAGCAATACTGCCCAGTTAAAAGATTTGGAAAATGAATCACAAATCGCTGTTATTAAAGCTGCTTTAAAAAGTTTCCTCTCCCTCCACTGCACTGAGTCATCATCATCATTCCTTTCAAGGAATAATTTCTTACTTATAAATAAATACTTTACAGAACAAGACCAAGCCTGTGAAGATGATGTATATGAGAGAGACATTTCCAGTTCTCATCATGGAAACAATGAATTTCAAAATTATTGAGTTGCCGTATGTGAAACACGAACTCAGTATGTTCATCCTCCTTCCTGATGACATCAAAGATAGCAGTACGGGTCTCGAACAGGTAAAGAAATACTTCTTGCTACACCCGGTCATTTATTAAAAAAAAACAAACAACAGGCTGGTGGCCATATCTTCTCCTCTGAAGATGTGCTGTTTCATCTCTTCCACTAGCTCAGTTACTTTCCTTTTAAAACCTATGTAATCCCAAGAAAGTTCCTCCACACTGACTGCCCTTAGTTTGGTAAGAACTGAAGCCAGTCCACACTGTGCATGATCAGATACTTATCTCTTCAACAGCCCCATGACTGACACACAACCATACATGATCTCTAAGCATTACACATTTGTTTGATATCTGAAAAACTGGGATTTTGGTGAGACTGCATTTGCTACAATAATGAGATCTGCCACTGTAGTTACTACAATTGCAAGACTGTTAAATTCTCGACGTGTATCACATCAAGAATACCACTCATTGCTGTCCTCCATTCGATCTGAACTGAGCCCTGGTGACATAGTGTGCAGGACACAAAGTGGCAGTGAAAGATTTTGCTGGAAGCAGTTTGTTTTAAAATTGCCAAGGAAATATGTGCAGTATTAACACCTGTTTCTATAAAACTGGACGAAACCACCTGCCGCACAGCTGGGAATCTCCCAGCAATTTCTTTCACATCAAGACAATTAAAAGAGAGGAAAGAACTACCTCAGGGATGGCAGCTGCAGGTGTTGAGTGCCCTGTCTTTCTTTTGCAATAAATTTGGCAGGGCTGGTGCTCAAAACCTTGCAGCCTGAAGTCTCAAGTGTTTGTTGCATGCCCTCCCTCTGATCATCAGTAAAACTAATTTATATTTCATGCTTTCAGTTAAATGTTAAATTTGCCATTTCACAACTGTTTAATTCATTAAATTGTCGTAAAATTTACTATTTCATAGTTAATTATTTTTTTTTCCCCTTGCAAAAATCCAATTCCTTCTCTTTCTTAAACAATAGCTGGAAAGAGAACTGACATATGAGAAGCTGTCCGAATGGACTGATTCCAAGAAGATGACCAAAACTCTTGTGGATCTGTACCTACCTAAGTTCACAATGGAGGAGCGATGCGACCTCAGAGATAATCTGATCAGCATGGGAATGCGCAGTGCCTTCAGCGGCAATGCTGATTTCAGTGGAATGGCTGAGAAGGCTGATGTGATGATCTCCAAAGTTGTTCACAAGTCTTTTGTTGCAGTTGATGAGAAAGGCACTGAGGCAGCTGCTGCTACTGCTGTAATTGTGTCATTAACAAGTGCACCTATTAGCAATGCTCTGCAGTTTAGGGCTGACCACCCTTTTCACTTCTTCATCAGACACAACAAATCCAAGAGCATCCTCTTTTTTGGCAGATTCTGCTCTCCTCAGGAATGAGTTATTACTTGCTTCCAGACAGCACCCAAGGTTCACTGTTCAATGGAAAAATGTGAACTGCAGTATTAAAAGCTCAGCCTTAAGCTATGTAGCCATATGTACTGGAAGGGTATGTCCTTTTTCTTCCCTCCCCAAGGAAGGTAGCACCCAGAGACCACTCTGTGCCTCAAAGACCATCCCTCTTCTGCTCCTTTCCATTGTTCCAATGAGACAGTCCTCCATGTAAAAGAGAGTGCAGAATTTTGCTCCCTGGGATCAAACTTCATTGTTCAAGAGTAAGGTGGAGCCCATAAAAGCTCTCTGCACACAGGCCCTCATCTAGCCCCATGTTAAGTCCTGACTTTGAGGGAAATACAGTTCATCCTCTTCAGTCTCCCAGAGAGGAAAAAAAAATCCCCGAAGGGAAAAAAAAAAAGAATTTGTAGAAATCTATATGCTATCTTTTCCTCACTGGGCAACATGTATGTGCATTACAATGCAGTTTCCTTATGTTCATTTAAAATTGAAAGGCTCTTGGAAATTAACAAAATTTAATACATATCCAGAATAATTTCAAAAGGCCCCTCACCTTCCCCTTTCTCACTGCTTATATGCAGACACATTACATTCCTTCTCTCCTGCCCTTGCAACTTCACAAAAAAATGAGGCAGAGAGGGCAAACGGTCCAGCCCTTAACATTTAATAGCTGTCTTCTAATCACCTTGCATTTTTTCCTCATTTTTCTAAACTTTGTAGGTTAAGGTCACTGAAAGTTCCAGCTAGCAAAAATGCTAAGAAAACTATAAGCAACACGCTTCTTGCTACCTCTTATTCATTTGCAATTTAAAACCTCCAGAATTCAAATCTGCTTCCTCTTTTTAATTTAACCTAATTATACCCGTTTCCTGGCTAATGTGCACATTTTCCTTGCTACTGTATCATTGATCAATGTATGATTTATGTAATGATTTTCCATGAGTTATGTAACTTTTAAGTGCATCTCAGCAAAGATAGTCATGAGATTTGCAGAAACACCAGTGAGATTTTGACAGATGCTTTACTTTGTAATTTTACCCTGATCTGCTTTTAATCCAATAAATGAACTTGGAGTTCTGTTTGTGTTATTCAAAACACTTACCTGGTTTTCTTGTAAGCATCATGTAAGGTGCACAGCTGGAGCACGTTTCCATTCTTGCCATTCCAAACCACTACCACATCATCCTAGTGTCTTTTTTCCACTAGGCTTCAAACAACCCTGAAAACACTGTTATTCAGCATAATATCCTAGGCATTTACTAAACATACCAAATCAAATGAAATTATTTCTCACTGAGTCAAGGCATTTGAATTTTTCTTTTTAAGCATTTAGTTTCCCATTTTTGACCACTGCTTATTGCACTCTCCGCCCCCCTGGGAGCTACTCAGGAGGGGTTTTTTTCCTGTCACATCATACTAGAAATAAAAAGTCTGACTAGAACCTGTAGCCCAGAAGAGCAGCTTCCAAACATCAATTTTGCCCATGTACAATAGTAAACAAAAAATGCCACACTGGCAACATCAGTTCCCTCAGTTGGCTTGGGAGGGCAGCAGTTGTACTTTCCTGTGGCCATGAAGAACAGCATAAAGTTTTGTAACCATTGTGGTACTCAGTAACCACATGTCAGACAACATTATCTAAGGCAACAAGATTGTATTGCAGGAGGGAGGTACTGCAAACACATTTACTCTCAGCAAAATTCCACCTAAAATAACAACTCACTCCACCTCCGCAAAAGGTATTCTATTTGGAAATACGTCTCCACCCAACAAAGTATACCTGCATCTTCCTGCCTGTACAAAGTGCTGTTTCTAAAATCAGTGCTCTCCCTTGCCCTCAGCTCAGGGTTTAGCTGTCTGTCATCCAGGACCCATGCTGTGTGCTATTGACTCGGCTTTACTCAGAAGTTTGTTGTTCGGGTGTGGCAAAGCACACAAGTGAAGGCCATGCAAAATAAGAAAAGTAAAAACACAAAGAAAAGTTATTGTCAGGATGGAATAGTCAGCATAGTGAGGCTTCAGGAGGAGAAACACGTGCATAAGGGGGCATAAATTCCCAATTAAAAAAAAAAAAAGAAGAAGAATTGGAAAACAACAACTGGCAACATCGAGGCTGAGCCTCTTCTAGGGACCAACAAAGACCAGCCCTCCTCCACTGGAGTGACGCCTGGCCAGCAAAGATTCATCAGAGTGGTAAGTATGTTAATTCTTAGCCCTGTAGCATGTTAATCTCTCTCTGCTGTGTGTATTCAACAATAAGTAATTACTGGGAACTCCTAAATTATGTATATTCTGTTTGAAGAGTCACTTCATGTAAGAGGAAAAGTTGCCCAAAGAGGTGGGAAGAGTTCCATTCCACACCAAATGAAAGGTCTTCCCATGCTCATTTTTATGCGTCCCCACACTCATACTACACTGCAAGGCTCTGCAAAGCAATAACTCTGAGGGTCTCTGAGGAACTACAGCATGGTGTCTGCCAGACGGTGAGAGGTGCAAAGGGTCAAACAGGCTGGTTTTGGTACCAAGTTACTCCTAGTCTCAGCTTTGCTTGGAGGATGATGCCAAAGCACACCTTCCAGTGAGACTGTTGCAATTTAGCTCCGCTTGGGACCAAGCTACGCAGTCTCTCTCTCACTCCCCCCACCCTCTGAGGGAATAGGGGAGAGATAATACAACAAAAAGGCTCAAGGTCTTAGATAAGGACAGAGAGAGATCATTCAAGTTACTGTTACAGGCAAAATAGATGTGACTTGGGGAAAACTATTCATTTATTATTATTAATAAAACCAAAGCAGGATAATGAGGAAGAGAACAAAACCAACTTCCCCTCACTCCTCTCTCTTCCCAGGCTTAACTTCATTTCAGTTATCTCTACCTCCTTCCCCTACCCAACCAGCACAGGGGGGAAGAGGGAATGGGGGTTATGGTCAGTTCATCACACATCGCTTTACGCTGTTCCTTCCTCCTCAGGGGAAGAGCTCCTCACATTCCACCCCTGCTCCATCGTGGGGTCCCTCCCATGGGTTACATCCCTTCATGAACTGCTCCAGTGCAGGTCTTTCTTCCATGAGGTGCAGTCCCTCAGGAACCAGCTGCCCCAGCACAGGCCCTCCATGGGCCACAGAATCCTTTGGGCATCCACCTGCCCCAGCATGGGGTCCTCCACGGGCTCCAGGTGGATCTCTACTCCTCTGTGGGCCTCCATGGGCTGCAGGGGGACAGCCTGCTCCACCACGGTGATCACCATGGGCTGCAGGGGAATCTTGGCCAGGAGCCGCATTACTCCTCCCCCTCCTTCTTCACTGGCCTTGGTGTCTGCAGCTGCTTCTCTCACAAGAAATTCTTCACAATCGGCTAAGGCAGACATCTCTCAGGTTCTCTTCACATCTCATTCACATCTCATCTCCTCTCCACTTCTTGCAGCTGGGCTGGGCCAAGTCGGACCCAGACGGCTGCCCAGCAGGAGGCCAGAGCGTGAGGACCGCAAGGCCCACAAGGCTCGCACCTCCCCTTCTCTGCCCCCTGCTTCTGCTTCTTCTTTTTTTGTTTTGGTTTTTTTTTTTCATTTTTCCCCTTCTTAAATACGTTATCACAGAGGCATTATCACAGAACACTGAGATTACACAATCTCTCCCGGCAACCTGTGCCAGTGGTTGATCATCCTCAGAGTAAAAGTATTTTCTTGTGTTCAGATTGAGTTTCATATTTTTAATTTGTACCCATTGTCTCTTGTCCTCTCACTGGGCACTACTGAGAAAAGTCTGGTTCCTTCTTCCTTGTTACATCCCATGAGTTATTTATGCACATAGATAAGATCCCCCTGAGCTTTCTTTCCTCCAGGCTGTAAGTCCCAACTTTCTCAGCCTCTTCTCATATGAAAGATGCTCCACTCCCTTAATCATCTTTGTGGCCCTGTTCAGGGGGAAGATATGGAAAATCATAACTTCCTTATACTGAGAAGTCTAGAACTGCACACAGCACTCCAGCCATAGTCTCATCAGGGCTGAGCAGAGAGGGACCTCACTCAATCTGCTGGCAACACTCACGCTCATGCAGCCCACAATGCTGTAGGTCTTCTTTGCTGTGAAGGCGCACTGCTGGCTTATGGTCAGCTTGTTGTCCACCAGGACCGCAAGATCCTTTTCTGTACAGTTGCTTTCCAGACAGTCAGTCCCAGTGTGTACTGATGCCTATGGTTATTCCTCCCCAGAGGCAGACCTTTGCATTTCCCCTTGTTGAACTTCGCAAAACTCCTCTCCTCCCAATATTCTGCTGCATCTGAGTCCTTCTGAATGGCAGCACAACCCTCCCATGTATCAGCCACTCCTCCCAGTTTTCTGTTGTCTGCAAACTTGCTGAGGCTGCACTCTGTCCCAGCATCCTGGTCATTAAAGAAGACATTTAACAGTACTGGTCCTAGTACTGACCCTTGGGGTACACCACTACTGACTTGACTCCAACAGGACTTTGTGCCACTGATCACAACCCTCTGGGCCTGGCTGGGTTCACTTACCTAACTCATACTTTGTCAGCTTGTCCATGAGAATGTTATGGGAGACCGTGTCAAAAGCAGTACTAAAGTCAAAGTAAACAACGTCCACTGTTCTCCCCTCATCCATCAAGCTAGTTAACTCATTGTAGAAGTCTCCCAGGTTGGTTAAGCATGATTTCCCCTTCATAAATCCATGTTGACTGCTCTTGATTAACTTCTTGTCCTTCATGTGTTTGGAAATGGTTCCCACAAGGATTTTCTCCATCACCTTCCCAGGGACTAAGGTCAGACTGATGATCCTGTAGTTACCTAAATCTTTTGAAGTCAGTTGTGACAGGAACTTTTTCCAGTTACCATGGCCTTTCAAAAATAATTGAGAGAAATCTTGCAATGATATGAGCCAGCTCTCCCAGCACTTTTGTGTGCACACCATCAGGGCTCACAGACTTATGTATATTCTATTTCTTTAAATGCTCCTGAACCTTGAGCTTGGAGGAGGTAATTCTTGAATATCAACCAGGTCTCCTGGGCTCCTCTTCTCTCCAGTGCCATAACTCATCGGATTCTTCCAAGCAGATCTCTGAAGATCTCCTGAAATCCAAGGCTGTAGTCCTGCTTTTTGCCCTGCTACTTCCTCTTAGGATCCTGAGCTCCATCATCTCATGGTCACTGCGGCCAAGGCTGCTTCTGATTTTCACATCCATGACCAGTTCTTCCTTCTTTCTCAATATCAAGTCCAGCAGAGCATCATTCCTTGTTGGCTCCGCAGTCACTTGTGCCAAGAAGTTGTTATCAACGTACTCTAGAAATCCTGTAGATTGCTTCAGCCCTAATGTACTGTTCTTCCAGCAGATATCAGGGTGGTCTCCGATAAGGACCAGGCTTCTTTCAGTTGTTTGAAGTAGGCCTGATCTACTTCATAATCAGGTAGTCTATAGGAGGTACCCACTACAACAGCATTGGTAGTGTCCTGCCCACTAAACCTGACCCATAAGCTCTTGAATGGCTCTAAACCTGTGCCAAAGCAGACCACTGTGTACTTCAGCTGCTCTTTCACACAAAGGAAAACTCCCTCTCCTTGCCTTCTCAGCCTGTGCTTCCTGAAAAGCTTGTATCCCTTCACTGCAGCACTCCAGTTGTGTGACCTATCCCGCCATATCTCCATGATCCCAATGAGGTAACAGCCCTGTAACCACACACAAACTTCTAAGAGCTCCTCTCTGTTGCCCATGCTGCCTGCATTACTGTAGTGGCATTTGAGAGAGGCACCCAAGCATGTTGATTCCTCTGTACAGAGTTCAGAGGTTTTCCCTTAAGGCTTTTCTGTTGGCACTTCATTCTTTACATGCCTATGCTGGAAGTGATTCCACTTTAGCTGTTTTGTTGATTGCTATATCCCTCCTATTCCCATAAGCAAGGGAGGCAGTCCTGGGAATGTGAATTTCCAGTGTGCTAGCCACGCTTCGTGTTGTTGTTCCATAAGGCCTGGGAGCTCCTGGAGGCGGCAGGCTGGCTGGCAACAAGCCTGGATGGGGGAAAGGAAGAGAAGATAGATTTGGGGCAGAGCGGCTCCTATGCCGTGAACAGGTCATGGTGTTCCAATGCTCCTCTCAGGAAGGGCTCCCCCAAGCACTGTCCTTTCTCTCCTGTTTGCCACAAAGGGTGATTTGATGCCTTTAAAAGACAGTTCAATTTTATTCTTCCATACTAGGGAAAATCCCATTTAATCATATTTTTTTAAATTCTCAAAGGTAGCCAAGTATTAGATGCTACATAACTGCATCTCCAAATAACTGCTTTCAAGAAACACTGGGTTAAAAGGTGTCGGGACTTTGAAAACTGAAGAAGTATCTACAGGAAAGTGCTGAAATAAGCCTCAATACAAACACATTATGAGCACAGACTGCTTGTCACTTAGTGATTCCATGCCTGTCAAAACACAATAGATTAACATGCTTTCAGTTTATCCTACAATGAAGGATGGGGCTTTTGTCTCCCAATGCAAATGTCAGCATCATAAAATAATCCCTGGCACCTCTGTGGTAGATAGACCTCATGACAAGCAGAAATGGCAGACACAGCACATATTAATAAAAACTGATGCACTGGTGTATTGTTAGTATTCAATACAAGGGCACAGAAAAAAAAAAATCCCTGCTTTAGAACTGAAATGCAAATGCATCCATAGTTTTTAAGGTTTTACTCTGCCATCGGTAGCAGGCACAAAAAAAAATCCGTTTTAAAATGTTATTTATAGTCCGATCCTTTAGTTCTATTGCAAAAGATGTGATACTTGCTCTCAGTTTCTTCCTGGGGGACACAGCTGAAAGGGATTTCCTGCAGAGTAAAAATCCATAATTTGACTTAGTCTAGCATTGATTTGAAATCGTGCTGCCTTTTACTAGATGTAACTGAAAGAGAACTGACCTTCAAGAAATGCCAAAAGGGTGCACTCCGAGTGGACCATTTACAAAGTACAGGTATGGGAGTACAACAATCAAACAGGCACAAAGATACAAGCTCACATCTATGCTGAGCAAGATGGGAATTAAAGATGGCTTAAAAAAAAAAAAAAGCCACAATGACTTCATCAGTATGCCAGAGGAAAATGACTGGTTTTATCAATTCTTCTTAAACTATTTGTCAGAGGTCAATCCACTTGAGGTCAACAGGTCAGCTTTGTGATGCTGTGAAACCTTGTTGGTTGCAGCAATTGACTATTTCCTCTCACTATTTCCATCTGGCACAGCAAAACAAAGAGCACCCTTTTTTTGGCCAGTTTGCTCCCCTTTGAAACTCCTCTCTCTCTTACTAAACAGGATCTTGCAGCAGCTGGAACATACCACAGGGAGTGTCTACACAGTTTGGGTACCCTTTCTTCATTTTCCTATGTTCTTGGCCAATCTTTGTAGCTTGTAGTAACACTAACTGTTGTTTGGGGTTTTTTTCTTCTCCTATACATTTAGCTAAAACATAGATAACAGCAGTTTCAGAAACACTTCTTAAGCACACAACTAAACATAATAGTGTCTGATATATTTCCAAAGCAAGAAAATAAGATACAAGATGGGTATGCCAGGCACAAAAACTGCACACATTTAAAAATAAAACACATGAAAAAAAAAGAGAGGCACTTATATCACTCATGAAACCTTGTATGGCATAAGCACCAGTTAGATTCAAAGTGAATATAAGCACAAAAATGTAATTCTAGTTCGAAATATGGACTTGTACTTTGTATACTGATGCTTTCTCTGTATAATTGCATGCTGGTAATTGGTTTACTTTGCTTGTGTCATACCAGTGGACAGAGACCATTCCTAACTGACCATAAACATAGCAGAAAACACATAATGATGGCAAAGGAAATTTATCAATGCAGCTTAAGTCATACAGATAAAACCAGAGGAAAACAGTAGAATTGCTAATCACACTGGTTTAAAGTAAAACATTTTTGTACATGTAACTGTTTTGTATTATACCTTTCCTGATCTCCAATTTTACATATTCTGCTGTTTGGCTCTCTACTCCAATACAACAAACAGTCTCAGTAAAATAAATCATTACAAGCAGAGCTTCCAAGCAGTTCTGCAGCTTCTGGTAGATGGTCCAAACTCTCTCATCTCATTACAGAGGAATAATAGGCTCGGTACAGTATAAAGTCTGTAGGTATCAGAAGCACCTTCACCTCCTCTGCTAGGAGCAGCAGTCTCAGAGCAACACCCACCAGTTCAAATGAGTCCAGTGTCCACTCTTATTTCATCACTTATTTTAGGTAACTGTGTAAATACCTTCTGAGCTGCTTTTGTGATCCACTTTCTGAAACAGAAGAGCAAAAAAGGTAAAATATCACAAAATAAGGGCTTTATGTGACCCGAAGTATTAAAATCCTTCCCCTCTCCAATTTGACCACAGGGTAAATGAGACTAACAGCCTATTTTAATATTCCCTTTTAGCCGTATCTTTGAGATTAGTTTCTACTCATTGCCCCAGTTCATAGAGTAAAAAGAAAAGGAAGCTGTAAAATGATTTCAACATGTCCCTTGTCAACACAGGGTGGTTCAATTCTTTTCTGCAATTACTACACTTTTGCAGGCCAAATGCCAAGGTTGTGGAGGACACCTGTGGGAGAAAGGCACACTGGCCTTCACGTTTCAGGACATACATCAACTAACAGTGGCCTTGAAGTAAGGAGGTCTTTCTGTGTAAGTTCTGAAAGTAGGTGATAGAGAAGCAAAGTAGGAATAAATGACAGAATATGCACATTAAAACAAGGAGAGTATGCAGATAAGAAAAGGGAAGTGCAAACATTTCTACATTTCTAGAAGTATTCATTGCCTCACAGACTGCCACAGATCCCGACTGAAGACAGATCTTAACTCCTCTCTCCGTCAGGATTTCAGGTAGTGTAAATACTCCTATCAAAATAACTAGATTTACTTTGGAAGTCTTAAAAATTCACATTAAATTCTTTGGAATTGAGCAGTTAAATGATGGCATAAAAGCCACACAGGGGGAAGGGAGTGCTCATTTTTTAGTACAAAGTGTAGCCTTTAGGAAATCCCTGTGCTAAGGCACAGTGGTTAGAATGTACCCAGGCTGGGCAAAACCTACACAGCCTGGGAGGGCAGAAAGTTTCCTAACCTGAAGGAATGGTGGCTTAATCATCAGGCTACCACTCAATTCAGGATCACAGGATTGAGACCAGGCTGCAGGAGAGAATACACTCCTACTGATCCGGTAACTGAACACAGAAGACAGCATGAGCCTGTAGCACAATGTTTTGAATGCTCAGCATTGTGTGTATTCCTTCAAGCCTTTACTTCATTAGTATCAAGTAACTACTGGATCAGGCATCCAGACTTTCCCTGTCCCAGATGACTAAAGTGGCTAGTAGACCAGTGAACCTCACAGAAACACACACATGTTCTCTCTCTCAAGCCTGAGAAATGCTTGACTGCTCCCTGCAGATTCAGTTCAGGTACTCTCTGGGAACAGGAGACAGAGAGGTTGGTTTGAAATTCTTCAGGCAAAAATGTCCAGCTCAGCCCTGTTCTCTAGATAGGCTCTGGGAGTATCAGCATCTCCAGGCACAGCAGTATGAGGTATCTGATTTGAAGGTTGTAAAAATGCTTAGATATGAGCTAGGCTGCAGGGCATTCACCTCTGAAGCACTCCTGGAATGCTTCAAAGCAGTTGTGGAGCCCTGGGAAGCTTTGAAATCAAATCTTGAGGATCCCAGAGGCTCTGGGCATCCCTATCACTGCAGAGCAGTTGGTTTTGAGGATTTCTGGTTTTTATTGAAGTACACAAATTGTAGGTGAATATAGATTTCAATGTCCAGTTGCTTTTGTTGATCTAATGCTTAACCTTTCACCTGATGCCATCTTACATTGACTTTACTACAGGTTTTAGTAGTGCTTATACTGGTGAAGATGATATAAATTTTTGAATTTATCTTAATATTTGTCAACAGTATTAGAGTGATCTAAAATATGCTAATAAGAAACACAGGTTTGTTCTGGATCCATGTATGGAACATCAATTTAATCCTGGGGTTGTTTGTTTTGTTTGCTTTGGTTTTGTCCTGTAAAAACATACTTAGAAAAGAAGAATGAGGATGGAAAATCTGCAGATTCTGATAAACCAGCAGAAAACCAGGGAAAAATGTGTTGTTGTTTAAAACAGGAACTATTTGGGGTTTATGCAAGATATAAGAGTTTACTTGAAAAACAGTAATCAACAAATCCAACTACAGTTTCCAAATGTGGGTTTACGTACACCAAGAATACATAGAAATCTACAGATCTCTAGTAGCCTTCAAGAAGCACGTCGTGAATCGCATGAATTCACCATGCTTTTTTTTTCAGCAGAAAATAAGAGCATAGGAAGTTTAAAGGAACAGAAAAAAGCTCAAAGCAGCACAGTGAGAAATAATTGTATTTCACTCTCTCAGAATCAAAGAACAATTCTATGAAATCTAAGCAAATGGGTTTTTTTGAACCACGTTTGCTCTGTGAAAACACTTCTAGCTACAATTGTACTCATCTGATGAAGAATAAATTAAATAGCTAAGGACATTGAGGAGTGATGGGGAAGGGAGAAATAACGCAGTTCTTAAAAAGAAACCTAATAGCTGACTGTACTTGGTCTGGGTGCAGTATTTTACCCATTACAGGGACACCCCCCACTGCATTTCAGAGGCTGCAGGCGATCTCCCACTAGCAGCTTTGTGTGTTTAAAAAGAAGTGAAGAAGCAGTCATCATCTCTCTCTGACACTCATTTGTCTCAGGCTATATCCATGGAGTCTCTCGCAGTGTCAACCAACAGCTTCACTCTGGACCTTTACAAAAAGCTAAATGAAACCTCCAACAGCCCAAACATTTTCTTTTCTCCTTGGAGTATTGCAACTGCTCTCGCCATGGTCTATCTGGGTGCAAAAGGCGACACTGCAACCCAGATGGCTGAGGTAAGCTCTGAAATTAGCAGTATATCAACTTACAGGTGGTTTCCACATAAATTGCATTATTCTTCTGCCTATGGGGAAAAAAAGGAACAACGTGGGAGAACACTGACCTGCCATAATGTTGGGTACAGGAAATAACCCCACTCATGCGGCCAGCAGTCCTGCAGGTCACTGTTCCTCTACTTTATTTCCAAGATCTCTCTGCTCTGCACTACCCCTACATTTAGCTTACACTTACAACTCTCAGAGCACTGCAAGTGGTCATGATCTGAAAATAAATTCCACATAGCCAAGCACAAACGGGCCATTTATCTAAATAAATTCATATTTAAGCCATAATATTGATCTATTATTAAGAAGCAAATGTGACTAAATTCTATACAATAATGACATAGAGACTAAATTGACAGTAATTTATAGACCTATATAACTTTAACAGGCTAACTATCATTGGGCACGGCTGATGAATTACTGTAGAAAACTAACATAATTACATAACCCTTTGGCACATTTATCTTCAAAAAATAAGCTGGTTTTGTGAACATTTATCATCCTCACAGGTTCTTCATTTTAACCAGCTTGCTGGAGAAGAAGGTTCATCTGAGACAACAAGGCCTTCTCCGGGGAGACCAAAGGAAAGAAAGATGGTATTGATTACAACAAAAGACTCAGAGAAAAAAAAAAAATCTCTGAGAAAGGGATAGTTCATCACAACTACTGCTTTAGCCTTCTTACATTTGTTTATCTTCAGTCTAAAGCTACTGTCTCACTTCAGTAAGAAGTATATAATAGAAAGAGAAAAAGCAAACAAGCAGATAACATTACCATAAAACTCATGAACACAGGCCTTCAAAAGCAGAACTGAGACACTAACAGCATTATGATTGGCCCTAATACTGTGCTACTTGATTTTAGCTGGTCCATGGTAATATCAACAAATCAATTGTCCTAGTGTTTTTAGAACAATTCTATGTTTCAGTTTCAGGTTAGGGTTTTTTTTTCTGTAGTGAAAAACAACTACTTGCATTCACACCTGACTACAGCCCTGCCCAATAAACTCCCTTCCAGCTTTTTCATAGAATCATAGAATAGTTTGGATTGGAAGGGACCTTTAAAGGTCACCTAGTCCAACCCCCCTGCAAAGAGCAGGGACATCTTCAACCATATCAGGTTGCTGAGAGCCCCCTCCAACCTGGCCTTGAATGTTTCCAGGGATGGGGCATCCACCGCCTGTTTGGGCAACCTGTTCCAGTGTTCCACCACCCTCATTGTAAAAAATCTTTTGCTGATGTCCAGTCTGAATCTGCTTCCTTCTATTTTAAAACCATTACATGCATGGACTCATCAGGTAAACAAAATTCCCCTTTAAGATAACACTCACTAATTAACCCTTGTTCATCAGCTTTCCAGAGATTTGCCACAAGGCAGAACTGCCTGACCTTTTTCATCAAATGAAGTCCCCAAGCACCAAAAGGCTTGTAAACTCAAACAAGCCATGTTTCTTTAGCATAGAAAATAAAAGCAAGCTCAAAGAAACTAGATTAGATAAACCGGAAATAAAAGGGAGGAGATTATATCATTCTCTCTCTACGTGGCAGGGGATGAATCTTCAAGATGAATCATTACATCTGCATTCATTTTAGCAACTCACTGACTTTATGGGTTGTAGCCAAGTCTGCCTAATCTGGTCGTTCAGACATTTCCTCCATTACCTCTTCAGTCTGTTTCCATCCCCTTGCAAAACCCAGTCCCTCCTATCCTGTGTCCTCTGGCTATGAAATTCTTTCCTAGGTGTCTTTCCCAGCAGCCCATGTCTCAGCATGTCTCAGACCAGAGCAATGAAAGCCACCTGACCAATCTTATGACAAGTCACCATAAGTCAGTGGCACAGACTCTCAGTGTCTCACGTGCAGGGTGTGGTATATGCCATGAAGGAGGAGACTGCACCCAAGCAGCTGGTGGGGAGCAGCTGACAGTTTGCAGCTTACTCCTCTTTTAGCAAAGCAACAGCTGTCAACAGCTGGCAAGCAAGCTCATGCTCCCTAAAACCATCAACATGGACATCCAGGACAAGCTCCATCCAAAATCCAAACAGCAACAGCAAAACCCCTGTGAAACAGACAAAATCTGAAGAGTTGGTAAGTCCATGCCAGACACTCGTGTCTGTCAGAACAGAGCATTTCCTCAAAAGCTGCCAGGCAGCACTGATGGGTCCTTGTGAAACTGAAAACTAGGCCTGACCATGACTGAAATGAGGAGATTCACCTTCCTGGGTCCTGATGTCCTCAAAGCCCTACACAGCACTGCAGGAAAAGAAAAGACAGAAAATAATTTATCCAGTTATAAATAGTGCTGCAAACATGCAAAATACTCAAAAAAGAGCTCCATCCCCTGAAAGTCCTTTTTAATTAAAACAATGTGGACATTTTAAATAACCACAGCAGGTGCAACACTTAAGACAGAAAAACAAATATTCCATACTAATTGGTGTCTCTTTCCAAGGATTCTGAGAACAAGGAAGCTGAAAACATCCACTCTTGCTTCAAAGAGCTCCTGTCTACCATCAACAAACCCAGGAGCACCTACTTGCTGAAGAGTGCGAACCGACTATATGAGGAAAAGACCTACCCATTACTGCCCGTGAGTTGAACATCTTTACTTGAGAATATTTTGACAGTAAGAGGGATTATCAAAAGAGATTATAAAAATTTTCCAAATTATAGCATTGTGGTTTCAGTGAAAACATGAGGTCAGCCATACGGGTCTAGCCTTGGACAGACAAGAGGTCCATCTGTCTCCAACACCAGGCAACAGTTTAGGAAGGGCATGAGAACAAGGCATGCTGTGTAGTGATGCTTCTCCAGAATCTGCTGTGGTTACCAAGCCATCTGCAGTTCGGGGACTTCCTGAACCAGAGAGTATGTCTACTTAATAGACCTTGATGAGCTGTTCTTTCATGAATTTACAGACTTACCTTTTGAATCTACTGCAGCCCTCAGCACCAGGAGTTCCACAGCTGAAATATACACTCTAGGAAGCACCTGTGTTTTTTGAGCCTGCTACCTGTTGGCATCATTAATGGCTCATTTTTCCTCAAGAGGATGCTTCTCCATATCTCTGGTCATCCTTGTTCCCAGCCACTCTATCTTTTATACTCTAGCATTTCTGAGACTGGGCAGGCCAGAGCTGCACAGAGAACTCAGCCAATGGGCACACCATAGCTTTATACAGTGAGATTCTAATATTCTCTCTTTTGTTCCCTACTCCTTTCTTTGTAACTCTTAAAAACGTATTTGCCTTTTTGGCCACTCTTAGGCAGATTTTTTTTCATGCAGCTGTCCATTACAGCTTCAGCACTTCATTTCTGAACAGCAATAATCATGCTCTGTAGTGTGCTCTTCACTGGATAATTTACAAATATTTTAATATATGTATTTTAATGTAAATATTTAGACCTGTATTTTATAGAATAAATATTTTAGTGCATATCCCAGCACATATGCCTGTGGTAGTCCAGTAGCAATAACCCTCACTGTGAACACTATTTCCTCCTACTCTCAGTTTAGTCATTTAAACAAACAAGACTGATCCCTGTAGTCCCATGGATGCTTAGCCTTTGGTGAGAAGTCTTACAAATAATTCAAACAGACTGTAATAGCTCAACCTTCTTACTCACATGCTTCCCGACACCTTCAAAAAACTCCAACAGATTTGTCATTCAGGACTTCCTATTACAAAAAGTTGTTGACACTCCTCCGATACGCCATGTTTATCCATACGCTCACTAGACCTATTCTATTCATTCGCCCCATATGGACTGACGAGTTTGTAATTACCTGTATCTTTGAAATCTTTTTCAAAACTGACGTTGTATTAATCATCTTAGAATTACTGTTCTTTGATCTTGGAGTTTGTTTTAATCTCTTGACTAATTAGCAATTTGTCTTTCTTAGTGCTTATTGCTCATTTTCTCCATAATCTCACGTACCTATGCTTTACAGAGAATCTAGAGAATTTCCTGCTGGGAATCTCCACAAACTGTTTCACAGCAGACAGCAATGCAAATGTTAATTCTGCTTTTCTGTCATGTCTTTATTATACCAGAACATTCCCTTTATGCTTGATCCTCTGTTGTCCTCATAAACTCTTGGCAGCTTCCTTGTATCTGAAGCAAATCTAAAAACTTTGTTTCAACTTTATATGAGACTATTATTCCCTGCTCTACTGAATTCTACATCATAAAGTGGGAAAAAAAAAGTATTTAAATAATAGAAAAAGTTAGTTTTGAAAAAAATTTTAAAAGTGAAGAATTTTTATTTCAGGGGATATTTCAAAATTATAAATTTGCACTTTGGATTTCAAACACAAAAATTTGAAGTATCAGTTTCCTTGAGACTCATTGGATCAGTCCTTACTTAGTATTTAGCATAGAATGTATCAGACCCTATTTTAAGAGTTATCTCATTTCAAACAAATTATATTTTCTTCAATTATGTATTAGCAGATTGTATAATCTGTTGAAGTTATTATTTCTAACATTTTTGTAACTCAAATTTAACTAAACAAGCACACATTTTACAATTCTGTCTTTCAGAAATTCTTACAGCTCGTTACAAGCTATTACAATGCAAAGCCACAAGCTGTAAACTTTAAGACAGCTGCAGAAGAAGCCAGAGTACAGATCAATTCATGGGTTGAAAATGAAACTGAGAGTAAGTACCACTCTGAGGGCTTTTTTCTTGTTTCACCTTCAAATTGTTTGTATTTCCAAATTTATAGCTCTTGCAGCCAAGGATCCATAAAAGATGGAATCTCGGGGGAGGTGATGAGCAAAGTACAGTTAAATAGAGCAAAGAATGCCTCTCTCCAAACCTAACTGCTGCTCCTTACAAGGTCCTTCTCTTGATTCTTCATGTTGTAGCCTCTTCTGAATTACTTCTGTTCAGAGGGAGGCATAGGTAGTTATTGAGTGGCTCCACTCTGATTAGTGGGGGGTTTACTTCTGTATTCTTCAGCTGCTTGCAACCAACTCCACAGAACATCCAAGCTTTTCCACTTCACTCACTTTACCCATGTTCCAATGCCATTTTCTGACAAAACTGCATATATTTAAAAAAAAAAAAAAAGATATAGAGATACTTCAAAAGCCATTTTTTACCATATGTACACCATGAAAAATGTACAGGCAAAAAGCTCCCAAATGCAAACATTTTTTGCTAGCTAGATAGGCAGTGAGAAGGCACAACTAAAACTGGTGAATTACACAGTCACACTGGAATAACAGCCCTATGTGTCTTATTTCGAAGGGAAAATACAGAATCTGCTACCTGCAGGATCTCTCAATTCTCGCACTGTGTTGGTCTTAGTAAATGCCATTTATTTCAAAGGAAGCTGGGAAAAGAAATTTTTGGAGAAAAATACTTCTGAGATGCCCTTCAGACTGAGCAAGGTAAACTCCTTGTCTGTATGTCTATTTTCACATGTCAATATGTCTACTACTGAAGAGTAAGAAACCTCTAAATATTTCACCTACATTTTGTCTGCCACTGAAACACTACCTACAGCTGGGCACATGGTATAAACTCAGTGAGATCAGTGATTGTGAAAATAAGTCAGCATTATCTTATTTATGCATATCCATGAGAACAGGATTTTCACTTTCATTAATAGCTCTTCGTTATCACACCACTTCAGAACACCATGGTTAAGTAGCTTGAGGGCAAGAGGAAATTCACCTAAGTACCAAGGTCCCATTTTCAAAAAGGACTGAGTCACTTTCAGAGCAATACTTACACACCTACATCTCGCATACACCCTGGGTGTTGTGTAAAACCTCAGAGGGAATTTTCAGGAGGGGTTTATCATTTTCGCTGAGTGCGTGGGGATGATGTATTCAGCGTACACTGAGGGCACGTTACCGAGCCAACAGCATTTAAACGATCACGCACTGACGCTTCCACAGTAGCTGACTGCGTGCATATTTTTGGACTGTGTCAATGGCAAGCGAAATTCTTTATCAATGGAAGCATATATCTTGTTTGACATAGACTGCGAGTGCAAACAGCTTTTGTATGCCCGGCAACATGAAATGCTTGTGTCAATGATGTGACTGCGTACCCGAAACCTACTACACTACACGTGCAGTTTCGGGATCCGTCATGGTACGTGGGTACAGTGGGCTGACCTTGGCAGGCTGCCAGGTGCCCACCAAGCTGCTATTACTCCCCCTTCTCAACGGGACATTTGGAGAAAAGCAGAGCGAAAAGTTCACGGGTTGAGATAAGGATAGGGAGATCATTTACAAATTATCATCACAGGCAAATCAGACTGGACTTAGGGAAATTAATTTAATTTATTACCAAGTAATCAAAGGAGGATAATGAGAAATAAGGCCAAATATAAAACACCTTTCCCTCACCCCTTCCTTCTTCCCAGGCTCAACTTCACCCCCAACTCTTCTACCTATCCCCCAAAGCACAGCAGGGGGATGGGGAATGGGGATTGTGGTCACTTCATACTACTTTATTTCTGTTTCTCCTTCCTCCTCACACTTTTCCCCTGCTCCAGTGTATGGTCCCACCCATGGCACACAGTCCTCCATGTCCAACATGAGTCCTTCCCATGGTCTGCAGTTCTTCATAAACTGCTACAGCATGGGTCCTTACCATGGAATGCAGTCCTTCAGGAATGGACTGCTCCAGCGTCAGTACCCTGCAGGGTCACAGATCCTGCCAGTAAACCTGCTCCTGAGTGGGCTCCTCTCCACGGGGTCATAGGTCCTGCCACAAAAACCTAGTCCTGAGTGTGCTCCTCTCCACAGCATCACAGGTCCTGCCAGGAGCATGCTCCAGCATGGACTCTTCATGTGTTGCTGCATCGTTCAAGGCACATCCACCTGTTCCAGCATGGGGTCCTCTATGGGCTGCAGGGTGGGTATCTCCACCACCATGGTCTCCACCACAGGCTGAAGGGGAATCTCTGCTTCAGCACCTGGAGCACCTCCTGCCCCTCCTTCTTCACTGATTTTGGTGTCTGCAGAGTTGTTTCTCTTATAGTTTTCTCACTCTTCTCTCCCAGCTGCTGTTGCACAGCAGTTTTCACCCTTTCTTAAATATATTTCCACAGAGGCGCGACGAACATCACTGACTGGCTCAGCTTCAGCCAGGGGTGGGTCTGTCTTAGAGCTGGCTGGAACTGGCTAGGCCTGACGTGGAGGCAGCTTCTCATGTCTCCTCACAGAATTCATCCTTGCAGCACCCCGGCTACCAAAACCTTGCCACGTAAACCCAATACATTGGTGCACAGAGGTAGTTTAATTCACAGCGTACCTGATACAAAGCCTGCAAACAGATCAATACTGAAATGTAACTCACACGTAAAGGATAGTGGATACATTAGTATATATTAGCTCTGTGAACAGAATACAGCATAGGAGTTCAGAAGACTGTTGGGTAATCCAATTTCTTTGGTAATCCGGTCCTATAGGGTTTGGGGAAGAGGAAAAGCCAGCACAGGCGACAGGAAATATGGTTCAGAGGCAAACAGAGACAATCAGTATTGCCTGGAAGTATAAAGTAGGCGCAAGAGTTGATGATATCCAGAGGAAGAAAGTAAACTTTTTTTTTTTCTCTGTAACCAAGGTCCTCACTCCAAAAATTTAGTATGTGGTAGAAAACATGAACCACATACACTAGTTACCTGCTTATCAAAGCTAACTGCTTTATTTTAAAATGACAAATATATTACATGTTATTCTGTTAGCTGGTAGATATCATACATGTCTGTGCCAACTCTTGTAAAGACTCCAATGACTTTGAAAAGCGGGTGTATGTGATACTGTCCAAAGGAAAGGGTACTGAGTGTGCAAATACTGCTGAGTCTTGTACTTGTTTAACAATTTTTGCTTTCAGTTCAATGAAGCAAGTAATCTTTATTATCCATTTTAAGAAATGAAGTAACACTATTTTTTTAATGTCTGAATTGTTTCACAGACCAAGACTAAACCAGTACAGATGATGTTTCTGAGAGAGAAATTTTTTATACTGCATGCAACTACCATGAAATTCAAAATCATTGAGCTGCCATATGTGGAAAATGAACTCAGCATGTTCGTTCTCCTACCGGATGACATCAATGATAACACTACTGGTCTGGAGCTGGTAAAACAGACCTACCGTTGCATCACATACACTATGAGACAGTAACAGAAATAGATTAAAAGAGTGAGGAAGAACAAGCTTCAAAATCATGGTAGAGTAGGTTCTGATATGTGCATGCTTTGTTTCATAAACTACAACACCATGATTTCTCAGATTAAGTTTCAGGGCATCTGATAACATTGTAAACACAGTATTTTATTTAGGGATACACCTAAAATGTATGTCCCTTCAACTGTCCTAGCCTAATTTTTGTCCCCTTTTCTATTGCTAGAATAGCACAAGGAAAGTAAGGACCAAATGTGAATCACTGTGCTCTGGAGTTGTCTTCTCCTGAGGGCTGTATTAATTCATTTTGATGTCATTTGCAGTCTGCATTTGCACCTGATATTTTGTGGTGAGGTTTCTCACAGCAGGTGCTGACTACCCTGACCCAGGAGGTATCAACAGCCACTTACAACCAGGATCAACCAGGATCAGTTTCAGCTTCCAAACAGATGAGGGCAAATATCTTTATTCATACCTGAAGTCCCACACGTTCCACTTATTTACCACTAGTAAAAGTCATCCATTACACACATAGCAACTGCCTATTAATATCATTATGAATCACACATTGCAAAAAAAAAAAAAAGCAAAACACAGAAAAAAAAAATTTTCACACCAGAAAAAAAATTATGAACTACTGTGACATTTCAGGCCTATACCTCACCACCTTTAAGGAAGCAGAGTGTAAAGTCACTGACAGTTTGATCTTTCTCATTGCAGGTTGAACGAGAGCTGACCTATGAGAAACTGGCTGAATGGACCAAATCAGACAGCATGATGAAAGCTGAAGTGGATCTGTACCTGCCCAAGTTGAAGCTGGAAGAGAATTATGACCTTAAATCCACTTTGAGCAGCATGGGGCTACGAAATGCTTTTGACCCTGTTCAGGCTGATTTCACAGGGATGTCTGCTGAGAAGGATCTTTTCATCTCAAAAGTTATTCACAAAGCTTTTGTGGAGGTCAATGAAGAGGGTACTGAGGCAGCAGCTGCCACAGGAGCCCTGGTGCTGAGATCAAAAGCACCAACAATGACTTTTAAAGCTGACCACCCTTTCCTCTTCTTCATCAAACACAACAAATCCCAAACCATCCTCTTCTTCGGCAGATTCTGCTCACCCTAGTCAGAGTTACTCCTTGCCTTGCAGAGCAGGAGACACTCACTTTCCAGCTCAGAGGCAAATAACAAAATCTGAAACTCCTGCTGCAACTGGGGGGAAGTGAGACCTGAACCCTTTCTCCAACAGATCATGCACCCCAGGGCCTGATGCACAGCTCCTCCTGTGCTTCTCTCCTACCCCAAAGGGACAACCATGGCAATGAGGAGCGCATGATGCCTTGCAGGCACAGAGCATCCTGGTTGCCATTCGGACCAGGCCACCAAGGGTAGCTCTGTCCCCTAACCACCGTTAGCTATGGCATTTCTATCCCTTCCCTGCACAGCGGTGTGTACAAATGTACGCTAACACAGGCCCTCTCCTCACCCTCATGACTAGAGCCCCTGATTCAGACGTGGTCTTAGCACTTACTCCCAGCCTGCAGCAGTTAGACCCTGCTCCTCTTTAGGCCTTGCTTAGGTCCTTGCACGACAAATGGAGGCCTCCAAGGCCTGTGGCCATTCCCTTGCCTTCCTTCCACATCCCAGCTCTAAGTTTTCATTAGCTCCCAATTTCACCTGAGTTGGCTTCACATGTCACTCTACTGATTCCTCAAAAATCGTAGATGCATAGAATGGGTTGGAAGGGACCTTAAAGATCATCAGGTTCCAACACGCTTGCCGTGGACAGGGAGACCTTCCATTAGACCAGGTCGCTCTGTGAAGGCTGTTTGCCTCTCTTAGACCCTCAGGTACGTGAGGAGGGGCCAAACCCATCTGGTCTCCGGCTACAGCAGCACTTCACTTTCAGTCACTCGACCCCCGCTTCAAAAATAATAAATATTAATAGTAACAACCCCCCGTGGACTAGTGGTGTTTTCTGTCAGCTCTGCCACGAGAGGGAGATAGAGGTGGAAAATCACCGCCTGCGGCGAGGCGAGGCCGGCGGAGATCTACACGGGGAGACTGAGAAGGGAATGTCAGGCTCCTCCGCGGTGGCGGCCGGCGGCCATTTTGGTGGGATAGAGGGCTGCGCTCCGTCCCCGCTGCGGCTGCGCTCAACGCCCATTTTCCCTAAAGTCAGAGTCCGGGGCGCGGCTGAGAGGGGCCGAGCTCCCGCCCTTCCCCTTGACTCGGCAACGCCTCCGGGAAAAGGGAAGGGAAAGGAAGGGCTCTGGAAGGAGGGGAGTGCCGCGGCCGGCCAGGTGAGTGCGGCGGCTCCGTTTTCCTGGCGATGTCTTTTTCTGCGGGAAGCTTGCGCTTGTGAGGTTTTTTTGTTTTCTTTTTAAAAGAAGTAGAGGCTGCCTGGCCTTGCTTTTGTTATTTTTTTTCCTCTTTTCGTGACGCGGTCTCTGCTTCTTGTCAACTGGAATCGCAGTGGTGCGTAGGGAATGCTTTTTATTTGTAGGAGTGGAGTGACGGCGGCACCACGGCAATGTTGCGTGTTAACGTGTTTTATGCTGACATGTCCAGTGCGAGGGCGGAGGAGGGTCTTCTTCGCCCTGGCGAATGCCAGACCGTTGCCTTCTTGTGCTTCAGCCTCTTGGGACAGCATCAGATCTTCGGGACTCCTCCCTGCCCCTCTCGGTTCCTGCTGAGGCGGACGGGGCGGAGAGCGGGCGGCGGCGGGGGGGCAGTCGCAGGGCTCTGTCACACCCCCCAACCCCCCGTGTCCCACCGCCTGCCCCTGGAGAGGTGCGAAGTGGGGAGCCGTTACCTGGTGCTGTTGGAGAGCCTACCCTGCAAGCGTTTTAACGTCGCGCCCAACTCTCAGAATTCTGAATCCCCTCAGGAAAGCATGCTTTGGTTCAGGGGGTAGGGAAAGGGGTGTCTGTGCCGCAGATGGAGCTGCTTCTGTGGAGGTGGGCACCACCTGATGTCCACCACCCTGAGCTTCCCCTCTGGCTGTGTGCGAAACAGTCGGTTTGCGGCTCCTGTGAGGCAGCTGAGGCCAGGTGAGGAGGTATCCTTGTATACCCGGCACTGATCCATGTTGCAGTCTTGGTGGGATCTGTCTCGTGGGCCACACGCTGGAGGACAGCTGTGCCCCGCTCTGGCCAGGGTCCCCCATGGCAAAACTGGTAGTTGAGAGAAACATGGTCATGTGTATCGGCTGTTTAATCTAGATACAGCCTTTCTGTCCATAAAGACTGTCCTAAAGCATAGGTGGCTGCTGCTGAGATGATATGCTTCACATTTATAGTGGTAGGAATACACAGGATCAGAGCATCTAGAAACCTCCGCATGAGTGCCTCACCACTGACGTGCAGAGCCCACGGGGAGACCAGAGTGAGGAGTGAGTTGCTGCAGGCAAATCTTCAGATCACTGAGGATTTTGCAGCAAACAGTTCACAATTAACTGACAAATATGTGCTTGTGTCATATGTTTTTTTTTTGTGCCTTAAAAGTGCAGTCATTCTGCATTACCTCCAAAACTCCTCTGATGAGAAGGGTATCAGTAGTTATATTGCAGTTCATGAGCTGCAGAAAATGCATGGATAACTGTAGAGCTACAACTCCTAGCCTTGTATCCCAGCTGTTGAAATATTATTTACAATTTGGTTAAATGCTCTGATTTTCAGGTATGCAAATAGTATGAGTTGCATCCTTTTGTCTGTAAGTTCTTGTCTGTCATGGAATCCCTCCAAAAACTTCCTAGATAATACTGCTTGCTGCTGTTGCTATTTCTGTCCACCTTATTGCTAGCAATCTGACAGGTATCAGGACAGTAGGAAAATTCTGGTCTTCATTGTAACTGACAAGAACTGAAAATACTAAGTGCCTGCTACTTATACCACAAAGTACATGTAGTTAAACTACTTGTTTCAGGAATTTCAAGAATTGGAGGATTCTTTCCATCTAAGCTTGCCCCCACTTTTTTTTTTTTTTTTTTTTTTTTTTTTTTTTTT
>WHYT01015938.1:277016-310749 GCA_009806455.1 Tetrax tetrax | reverse complement strand
CACGGGCAGCCCCCGCCCCAGGGCCAGGCTTTGCTGCAGTGCCCACGGCTCACACCACGGTCAGGAGTGGTGGTGCCTCCTCCTCCCCTCCCCTCACTCACCCACGATCTCGGTTTTCTGCTTGGCATTGTCGTACTCAGCCCCCGACACCTCCACCTCCACGAAAGGACAAACGATTCCCCTTCCATTTTTGGGAAGGTGCCGGGCCCCCAGGACCTGGGTAGAAAGCAGGAGAGATTTGGTAAGAGATGAGAGCAAAGGAAAAAAACCTTGTTTGCATACCAAGATGTTTTCTTTCCAAATCCATCGCCCTGGCTCTGCTAATTGGAGAGAAAAGAGAGGCTGCCAGCCAGCCCAGCGAGCCTGCCTCTCAGAGAAAAACAGCTCCTGCCCCTGGAAGCTGCTGTGGTGCTACCGAGCACCAATTTGATGTGCAAGCAATTAAAAAAAGGTGGCGGAACTGCCCCAGGTTCCTGTCTGCTGCCTGCACAGCCAGGCCTGGGACCACAGCATCCCTCCTCCAGCCTGGAGCTGGGCCGCCAAGCCGAGCCGCCTTCCCCTGCCTGGAGAGCTACGCTGGCCACCCCCTTCTTTGCCGAAACTTCTCGACGGGAAGAAAAGGAGCTGCTCTCTGCTGCTGCTCTGCCTCCTGTTCACAGCACGGTCTGTGCTCAACTCAAACGACACCCTGCTTCCTCGCAGGAGGAAGGCCAGTGGCCATATGTCGCTCCAGCGTGCCGCCCGCACGCTGCTGCTGCAGGGGAAGGACGCGCGGCCAACGCTGGATCATGTGCTTTGAGTCATGCTGGGCTTGAGACGGCTTCTCCATCCGTGGAAGCTGGCTTTGGTGGGGCCACTGGGCAGTTTCGCCAGAGGACAAAAGGCTGAGCCCGTCTCTTAAAGGAGACATAAACAGGCTACGGCACAGGGACTCTTGATGCCTGCTGGGTGCTGCTGCATCCCAGGATGCAGGAAAAGTTTGTAAAATTGGGATTTTTAAGGAGGCGGTGGATAGAGGGTCAGTGATGCAGCTGGGGCACGATGGGGTGTCCCCCCCGAGCAGGGCTGTGGCTCTCTGAGGTGAGGGCACTCCGAAGCAGAGGTGGCTTCAGCAGAACTGCTGTTTGCGCACAAGCACCCTCCCGAGAGGGAAGGGGACAGAGCAGGGGTGGTAATGTTGAGCCCGGAGCAACTCAGTGACAAGGAGGGGACAAGGCACAGCTCCTGTGTCACCCGGCTGGGAGCCATCCTGCGCTTGGGCAGTGCCGGCCACGCTCTGGGGACAGGGATGTCACCTCTGTGGCTCGTGGATGCCACCTGCCGGCACCGGGCCCTGGGCAGGGGGGGTCCCGGGGGCAGCATCCAGGGATGCTTCTGCTGCTCAGCTCCAGGCACCCAGAGGGGTCTGTGGTGCCTCCCTCAGTGGCACCCATGGGTCTTCCCCTTCAGCGAGGGCTCTCCAAGCAGGGGCTGAGGGGTTTGGTGGGCAGCAGCTGCAGACAGAGGCCAGGAACGTGGAAAAACCATTATATCCCCCCAAACTCGGTATGAGCGCCTGGATCTGAGCCCGCGCTGGGACGAGGCACTGACCTCAATGGAGATGGAGAGCGGCTCAACGCCCCGCAGCGTGCTCTTGTCGAAGGGGTCGAAGACGTCGTCCCGCATGTTGGCTGGCTGCAGGACGTACCCGCACTGGCCGCTGGACATGAACAAGGCCTGGTTCATCTGCATGGGCTTGTCTGGAGATCACAGGCAGGAGATGGAGGGAGGAGACCCCGTGCCCTTTCCACAAGCCTTTTGCAAAGGGACCTGGCCCACCCCTTGGCAATGCCCACATGCCGGGGCCATGGGGTGACTCTCTCATGCACAATCTGCCCGACTACGCAGTGCTCCATGGGTCACCCCCTTCCTTTCCTCCCTCTCCTTTCAGCTTTCCTTGTGCTGGCTCGAGCGTTTGCCAAACCGCCCTGCGAGATGCTTGGATTCACAAAAGGAATGAAAAAGTCAGCAGGAAAAAAGAGGCAGGTCGTTTTCTGGTGGGTTGGTGAGCTGAGCAGGCTCACAGCGGGGTTTGGCAAGGGCCAGGGAAAGGGGAAGGCTGGACTGCACAGCAAGAGCAGGGGTGGAAGCTGGGGCACGGCGCACAGAGCGGCGAGCTCGACTCAGACCCTGCAACCAGTCATTGGTGTCCCAGGGCTGGGGCTGCACCATCCCCTTTAGTACGTCCCCTGCCCGCTCTGCCTGCTGCCAGGGACCTTGGAGGAAGCCCTGCTTCCTCTCCGTTTCATCTTGTTCTCACGGCACCACAACCTCTTGGCTCAGCCTGGGTCAATCCAGCCGTTCCCCCACTGCAGCAACCACGTGCTTGGACATCACCACTGGGTCCTGCTCCCGGCACCCAGCATGGAGACCGCGGACCCCCTCCCAGACCCCCTGTTTGCCAGGATGGGGCTGGGAGGAGACAGAGGGTATCCCAGGAGCCTGCCCACCTTCCCTGCCCTCACCTGGGGTCTGGAAGTTGAGGGCTACCAGCTGGCTGCCGCAGATCCACATGGGCAGGGGGTCGTAGTTGGAGGAGTCGAGGCGCTGGCCCTTGGGGTAGATGCGGGAGAGCTGCAGGCGGTTGTACTGCAGGAACTTCTTGCCTTTGATCTTGTTGACGTACTTTTCCGCCTTGGTCTCGGGAAAGGAGGACATATCTCGGTAACAGGCCCTCTCTGTGCCGATCTCTGGGAGGAGACAGGACAGCGTAAGCCAGGAGCACGTTCCTTCCCGGACATTTCAACCACCCTGGGCCCCATCCTAACACCATCCTCTCCTCCCTTGGCTCAGCCACCACCAGGTTGTGCAGATCCTGCTCTGTCCTGGTGGGCGTTTGCCGGGTGCCCAGCACTGATGGCTGAAACCACCCTCGGCGATCAGGCATGATGCTCCCCAGCCCCACTCCACCAGCAGCTGCTCTGGATGGTGACACATCCCAACCACAGAGGGATGGGGAGGGGAACTTCCACCTTCTGGAGACGGACATTTCCAGAGCTCCAATGTAAACTGGTTCCAATTTGCTTTGGACACCTGCCCTCTGCTGAGACCTAGCCAAAGCAGCACGGCAGGGCACACCGCGGGGTCTGTAACGCCACGGTGACTGCCTGCGGTGGCCACCAGACTGCCAGACACTCACTTTCTTCATCGAAGGGCACAGGTCTGCAATAGACCACCAGCTCCGAAAGCTCCAGGGCAATTTTCTTTCTCCTCTCCATCATCTTCCCTTCAGAGAGCTGCCAAGAGAGGGAGAGAGAGGTGTGAGGCCCAGGTGGGAGCAATGGCATTGGATAACCCAGCTTGTCAACTGTGGTTAATGGCAGCGCTGGCCTGGTGTGGCCACTCCTGCCCACTCCGTGGGAACCACTAGCAGGTCTGCTGGGTTTGCACGGAGGGACACCACAAAACTGCCCGTGGGAAGGACCCTTGGTGAGTCCTACCTCCCACCTGGAGCAGGACTGGCACCAGTGCCAGTACAAGGTGGCTGTGGCCTTGTAGCTCAGCCTTGCACCCTCCACGGATGGAGATCCTCCACCTCCCAAGGCTGCAACACCCTCCCGATGGACCAGTCTTATCAGATGCCCAGCCTGAACCTCTCAAGCCACAGTGTGGCCACCATCACCCCCTGCTATATTGTCAAAGATGACTCTAGCTTTATCATCTTTGTAACTGCTCTGCCACTCATCACAGGCTGCCATCTCATCACCCCCCCACCAACCTCGCCCTGCTCCTCAGCTCCTGGGAAATGCAGGACTTGGCAAGGAGACATCTCCCCTGCCAAGGGCTCTCCGGACTCACCCGTGCATCGGCTGTCTGGGCTGCCTCCCGGATCTTCTTCACCCAGTCCACCAAGTCCTCGTACGTATCGGCTGCCACATCGAGGGACAAGCGCGACACCGAGGCCATGCTGATGGAGAAGACGAAGAGGCGGTTGTTCTTCCCCTCGGGGCGGGTGGCTGCATGGGGAGAGGGAGCAGAGGGCAAGGTCACCAGCAGGTGCTGAGCCAAGTCCTTCGCACCGCAGAGGGAGGAAGGGAGGGAAGAGATGCTAAAGGATTCTCATGGCTGCCCTGGGTCTCTTCAGCCAAGAGGAGAAGCTCCCATTTCTGGTCATTGGAGGCAGCAGATGTAACAGCTGTAACACCCCCCGCTCCTCCAGCCCTCCCTGGCACTCACCGATCTGGCAGGAGGGCACGTCCAGGACGCCTCCGAGCAGGTCTCCCAGGGGGCTGTTCTCATCCAGCTGCTGCTGGGAACGGAGCACAGGCAGGATGGCGCTGGGCAGTGCGGCCGAGCGCGGGGGGCTGCCCACACGCACTCCTCCCCACCACCCCTCCTTTCTCCGCACAGGCACAAGCTCACCTCCCGCTCCGGCTCCAGGCTGCTGGGACCAGTAATCTCCTCTACGTAGTTGGAAGGGAACCACAGCTGCTTCTTGCCACCATAATCTCCTCTCCACCTGGAAGGGCGGGAAGGGGCAGCATCAGCACCCACCACGGGATCCCAGAGCATCCTCACTGGGGGTCAAGGGGAACAGGCAGCTCCTCCATCATCTGCTTTTGGGGATCGTGAGGCTTGGGGCTGTGTGGCTTGTGGGCAACCCCCCAAACAGAACCATCCCTAGAGGGGACACACCTTTGTTTGGATGGTGACACCAAGGTTTGATTGTGTCCCCAAGGGAAAAAGGGGGTTCAGGACCAACTCACCAGCCTCCTTCCTGTTTCTCCACGTTCTGGATGATGGCATTTTTGGTGAAGGTGAGCTCATCTTCTCGCTGCGCCTTGTAGTCGAACAGGGCTTTGACTGCGCACTGCAATGAGGAGAGAGGTCCCATGAGGCCAGGCAGCGGATGGACACATAGACAATGAGCCCGTGGGATGACAGATCACCTCCCACCGCAGACAGGTTTGTTGGGGGGGTGGTGAGGCATGTTAGGTGCAGGCAGCATCCAACCCTGCTGCCAGAGGCTGCCAGACCCTAGAGACCCTTGCAGAACAAATCAAGGCCCCCCATTCATGCCAAACCAGAGGTCACAAGTCTGGTATGGACCCACACAGGCACCTTCCTTTGGGCTGGAGTCACTGATGGGTTTAGTTTGGAGAGTTCAGAACAAGAGGCAGCCCAGCCTGGGAACATGCAGGCTCAGCCTAGAGCGTGTCCCCCTGCATGGTCTAGAAATGAGTGTGCACAATAATACAGCTCTTGGAAAATAAAGCTAAACACCTTCTACACCCTCAGGCTCTGCAGGTTGTTTCATGACAAGCAGTGAGAGCGTACCTTGAAGGTGGGCATGGGGTTGGCTTCCACGTAGAACCCAGGATGGCGTCCCTCATAAAGGGCTCCGTAGTCTGGCTCCTGTGGAAGCAAAGGGCCAGCGGTGACAGCAGGAGAACAGGTCCCCTGCCCTGGGAGAGGTAGGGAGAACGCCCCAGGGAAGGCACCATGCCAGAGATGACGTCCATCACCCTTTGGCTTAGCTCTTCCAACAGCCGCCCACACTCACCGCTGTCCCTATCTTCTCCAGCGTCTCCTCGTTGATGGGGTACCTCAGCTTCATCTTGCGGTACAGCGGGTGCTTTTCGTAGTAGCTGATCAAGTCCACCAGGCTCTCGAACTCGGAGTTGCCGAGCAGCACGGTCTGGCCCTCCTGCTGCACCCGGCAGTGTTTGATCTTCCCTTCCGCCCTGGCAGGTGGAAAGACACTTGGCACATGGCAAGAGAAGGTCCCTGCCAAAATAAAGACACCCAAGCAAAAGGTGCCCCTGGGCTGGCTGTTGAGCACAGCCATCTCCCATCAGGAGACGGAAGGAGGAGCAGGGTTGTAACGGCTCTCATGGGGCTGTGAGGTTTATCCAGGACCACCCAGGAGCCAGAAGAGCTCTGGGAGGGCTCACACCAAGCTTACAGCCCCTCTGCTGCTCTCTCACCCTCTGCAGCATCCCAGCCCGCCACCCTCTCCCAGGGACGCACCGGAAGGAGATGGCGTAGGAGCTGGGCTCGCTCCTCTTGCGCACCAGGAAGGCTCCGTCGCGCGGCACCCGCATCAGCATGTGCTCGGCTTGGGCCCGGGTGAGGTTGGCGTGGTACCACCTTCCGGGAAAGACATGTCACTGTACACGGTGTCCACACACCTCATCCCACACCTCTGCCAATGCCACACAGTTTCCCCTCCAGCCCCCAAAAGGCTGCCTGAATCCTCAAAAGGAGGACAGGGAGCAGAGATCATCACGTATGCAACTCTGCAACAGCGTTGTCTTCTCCTTTCTGTGGGACAGGCAGGACATTTGGTGACAAGTGGCATGGGCAAGGGCATCCCAGCCAAGCCCAGTACCTCTTTTCTTTGCACTGAGCTTCCAAGACAGCCAGCTCCATCAACAACAAAGCTGGCCAGCATGGCTGCTGTGACAGAGAGCTCCGTGGGGAGCAAGTGGGGACCAGACAGGCCCAGTAAGGAAGGAAGAATCACAGAAAGACCTGAGAGGGGTTCCCATGGAGTCCCAGCTGCCCAGTGGACATGACCCACCCTCCCCAAATGTGCACTCACTCTTTGCTTTCATGGGCATTGGTCTGGGGCACTGGCTCCGTCAGCCTCATCTCAAACTCGTTGCACCTCAGCGGCACCTCCTGGTAGTGGGTGATGAGGTCGTAGAGGCTGTCGAACACCAGGTTGTCCGTCAGGAAGAACTTGGGGCTGCCAGCATCCTGTCGCGAGTGGATCCGGCAGTGCTGCACCTTCCCGTTGCGCCTGCAGAAGAGGGAGGGGATAAATCTCCACAGACAACCCTGGTCCAGCTCCAGCCTGGACACGGCATTCCTGCCCCACAGGAGACCCATCGTGCAAAGGTCCCAAGGGACTTGACCCTTCTGCACTGGGACGGTGAGCTGACATGACACTGGGGCGCAGAAAAAGGGGAGAAACCTGCCCGTGGACCATGGAGAATGGGACCCCACCACTGAAGATGGTGTCGAGATGAAGGCTACCCCAGGAGCAACACTGAGCAGCGGGCTGGCGCCCGTGGCCCTCACCAGAAGGAGAGGGTGTAGTCTCCAACAAAGGTCTCGCTCTCTCTGACGAGGAAGGAGCCGTCGGGGGCTCCCGTCTCGATGCAGTACTCCGTCAGCAGCCGCTCCGCGATGTGCCGCCCGTCGCGTCCCGCTCCCAGCTTGCCGTGAAACCACTTCTCCGTGGAGTGAAGCTCGGTGCTGTTGCTCACCTGGCAGGGGGAAAACCCACCGTCTTGGGTTACTGAGGGCAGGCTCCCCGTGGCAGAGCCTGCTCTGCTCAGGGGCTTCCAACCAGGACCAGGGAGTTTCTGAAGCAGCTCCCACCCTTCCCACCACAGGATCTCCCACTGAAGTCAGCTGGCAGTGGAGATGCCCAGCCCCTTGGGCAGCCAAGTAGGGGGCAACAACTCGCCATCACACAAGGGAGCCCTCACCTCCTTTTGCTCTTCCTCATCCTCATTTCCTTGGTCACGGGTGGTCTCCCCAGAGTAATAGATCTTGCTGCTGGTCAGGACAAAGTAATGTGGGTTCCACTCCTGCAAGGAAACAAACTCTGGGCAAAGAGACCCCTGCACCAAGGTCGCCCACCACCCATCTGTGGGATCATCTCTTCCTGAGCAGCACAAGCAGCGAGGGGTGGCCAGGTTTGCAAAGGACAGTCACCGACAACACTGATTTTGGTGGAATCACAGGAGCTTCCAAGACATTCCCCAGACCTGAAGCACGGATTTATCAATAGCAAAAAACTGGCACGTGACAGGTCTTACATACAGACCGACTGCGTATCACACGGCAAACACCCCAGGAGATGATCGAATGGAAAGCAAATCAATGGAAAAAGAAAATATTCTGTATGGATCTAGCACAAGGGCTATCAGAAATGAGGACATCAGAGACGGCTCCGTGGCTTTACCACTGCACTTTCCTATCTTCCAAAAACCTGTTTTTTTCTGCATGTGACTTTGCCTGACAGATCCTCAACAAAGCAGCTGAAGAACTGGACTGCGTGTGTGTAAAGGCACACAGCAAAAGGGATGCTCGGCGCCTTACAAAGCAGAATGCTCGTTTAGGTGCGTTGTGTGTAGGCCCCTGGTAGGAGGCAGGCAGGTCTAGAAACGCAGGCCATCGCTAGGACTTGATCATTTGCACCACAGCCCTTCCTTCCAGCACCGCGCAGCGCCTTACGGAGTTACCCTGTCATTTGGGGAGCCCAGAGCACGGGGCCAGGGTGACAGCGGCTGACAGACACATACGTGATTGATGGGGTCTTCCAGGTAGAGGATCCCGTTCTTGATGGAGTTGCTGATGTCATTCTCCGAATACATTACGGACGTGGGTAACTCCTCGTACGCACTGCCCTCGGCCAGCTTCTTGTGCTGTGGGACAAGAGAACAGGTCGGGCACCGTGAGGGGAGCAGCCACCCAAAAAGCAGCATGGATTTCCAAGTGAACAACCCTAAAACTCCAGGCCTGTTGCAGTGGGTTCCTCCAGGCTAAATGGACCAAGGTAAGGCCCATGTCACAGAGATCATCAAATGGCACTGAAGTCCCACCCTTTCTTCCCAGAGGTGACCCCTGCAGCAGAAATACCAACATCCCCCAAGCTCTCAAGAAAGGCAGCACCCAGCTACTGAGCTCATTTCCCAGCAGCTCTTCTGAAGCAAGAGAGCTCTGTCTCCAATTGCTTTTAGTATCAAATTCCTACTTCCAATCCTGCACCGCCCACCAGCCCCTTCCAGAAGTAAGGGGGTGGTCCCACACCCTCACCCCATCTGCCCCCATTCTCTCCACTTAGGAGCCTTGCTGGGGAAGGGAGTTCACCTTGATGAGAATCTTCCTCTTGAGCTGGTTTGGAGAGGGAAGGCCGTCAGCAGAAATATCTACTGGTTTGGTCAAGAGCATGTCCCCAAAGACCTTCTTGAAATTCTGAGCCATGTTCCTCTGCTGAGCAATGCTGCAGTGGTCCTCAATGGACAGAATGACGGGGAAACTGGGAGAAGGAAAAGAGCTGTCAGTACCAGCATGGTGTCTGGCTGGGACCAACACCTTCTGAGCTCCGTTTCAAAACCTGGCCTCTGTGCCCTCAAAGAACAGTTTGCATCAACAGTGACCTGTGCTGTCTTGAGCATTCAACATAACCACCCTGCATCAAGGCGTCCCCACCACTGCTGCAATGCACAGGGTGGAGAGGGACTGGCAAACTACTGGGGTTTACCCAAAGCCTTCCCTCTGACAACTATTTTCTGGGAGAAATCACCCTTTGGCTAGGAGGCACAAGGACATGCTTTCTTCCCACCGAATCCCAAGCCCGTGGTCTTGTGCCAGAACTCCGGATAAAGGTGGGCTTCACTTTGCTACAGCCTTGACTCTCCCCTCTCTCTGCTTTCCCGGCGGCTCTGCCAGCTGAATCCAGGTCCCTGCTGTACTCACTCGGAGGTGACAAAGGCATGCTCCTTGATAGTGACCAAGACGTCAGAGAACTTGATCTTGGTGGTTAAGGTGTGCCCGTGGTAGATGACCGGCATGCCATCGGGACCGTCCCAGCAATCCACTGAAAGAGACCCACGGAGGTAAATTAGCCCAGAGGCTGCAATATAGGCAGGACACGGACATGAGATAGACTGAACTCAGCGCTGCTGGGAACCGCGTTGGGTGGTAATAAAGGAGAAAGGAGAAAGTCCAGATCTTTCTGGGAGACCAAAAGCTCAGGCACGTACCACCCAGTCCCATAAAGCAAACGACCTCAGCCCTTTCAGCACACCACGGTGACAATGCTGCCACCAGCATGTCAACCTTCAGCCCTGCTCTCCACACACAGCCTTCCCCGACCACCGCAAGCTATCGTGACGATGGAGGCAGAAGTGCCAGCTCCGGGTACTCACGTTCGATGCAGCGGCACCCCATGCGCAAGCAGCGGGCGTACGCCTCCAGCGAGGACTCGCTCGAGAACTGATCCCCCGTCAGGTACCTTGCACGTGAGAGAACACATCAGCAAAGCATCGCGCTCGCCGCGGGCAGGGATGTCTGCCGGGACATCGCGGACCCGCTCTGCGATGTAAGGGAAGGCGAGAGCGACCTTCCCCCAGCCCTGCCGTCCTCCCCAGGTGAGGGGTGCAACTCTGCTCTGACTGCAAGGGGCTGCAAGCACTGCTCTGAGGTCCAGCCCTGCTTCCGTCCTTTAAATCTGGGCTAAGGTGCTGCCACTGCATCCCAGGAACGGGGAGCACAGAGCCTGTCTGCAAAGAATGCAGCTCCTGCGAGATTCTTCTAGCAGCAGAGAAGGAAAATGGCCAGGTTTTTATCACATCTGTCCTTAGAGGCTGCGGAAGATGACATTGCTAACGGTAAGAAATCTGTTCAGATGTGTGCTGCTGACAACAGCAGAGCGAAAGACTGATGGTTAAACGATGGAGGGAGGACTGGAGTATCAAGAGGACAGCCTCTGATGTACTGACCCCAGTTTAGAAAAGTCTACCTGTCATCACTGGGATCAGGCAAAATCAAGAGAATCCCACCCCGGCACGGGAAAACAGGACACTGGGAGCAGATGGGTGGAGAGAGCCATCCCCTCGTCCTTACGTGTTGTGGGAGGAGGAGATCCAGTAATGGGAGAGGGGGTTGTTCATGTTCTCCAGACACACCATGTCCAGCTGCGAGTTCCAGATGCTGTTCTCTTTGGAAAACAGGAAGGTGAGAAACTGCTCAGGAAGAAACAGAAATGTGTTAATGATGTGGAGCAGCTGGGTGCCGTGGTTTAGCTTCACACCCCTCTCACCCTCCGTGCCAGCAGCTACCGAGCAGGTAGCTGTGTTCCACGCTCAGCACAGCCTGCCCAGAGGCAACCCAGACAGCACACGGCCACCTGACCCAGCCCGCTCGAGTCACCACAGCGCCAGGCATTGCCACCTATCCGCGGTGCTGTGCCAGCTGTCTGGGTACAAACCCTCTGCCCCAGCTGGGGACAAATAAATCACTCTGGATTTTATTTTGCAGCTCACACTGCGGGCAATAGCTCGCTACGGCCATGTGGATCAAGGGACCTTTGTGTGGGAGTCAGTCCGGAGTGGCAGCGACATGGTCATCTCCAGTTGTTTTTATTCTTTTGTTTTCAGCTCTTCCTGCTTTGAAAAGATCCTCACATGCCCCAAAGGGGCATTAAGCCAAATGCAGCCCCTTTCCTCCTCCAAATGAACTGCCTGATGAGCACTCCCAGCTGCACGCATTCAGCACAAGAAGAGAGCCCAGAAGTCACTCCCGCCGCCAACCAGCTCTTGCGCAACGTGGTGACCCCACCGCCTCCATCTCATACAGCAACGCAGCTTACGGGGGCTGCCGTCCTTTAGGCACCCCCACCCCGCAGTGCGGACGCGGAGAGCGGAGCTGTCACACCGCAGGACACACCGCGCGGGGGATGTCACACCCTGCTCCACCTCAGTCCACACACGCTAGTGTCCAAGGTGTCTTACTTCATCCAGGGAGAAATAGGGCTCGTCGATCTCCCTCAGAGGGTCTCTCAGGAAGTTGAACATGAATTCCTGTACCTGAAGGGTATCTGCAGCCCAGAGCTCCTGCAAACCCCAAGACAGACACAAAAAAAAAGAAACCATTTCAGAAAGTATGAGTCAAAACCACGTGCAGCTCACCCAACTAGGAGCTTTAACCGTTAAGGCGGCCGTTTTTAATGCAAGACCATTTCTGCCAGGAATTAACTGTCAGCACAACGCTGGGTAGCACGCAACTGCAGAAATCTGCCCTGGTTCTGAGTGGCCACTGAGAAAACAAATCTCAATGCCAGGCATTTTTCTCTCCGATAGCTCCTCTGCACACATCTGCCAGCCCTCCTCCTTCGGCAGCAGAAGCCAACTCAGCTTTCTTTTGCTTCTCTCCCTCCCTGGGCGCCCCTCATCAGGCCAGCAAAACGGCTGGGTCTCTTTCCTGGTTAACTCTCCGCTCGCTCAGATCACAGGCAGGGAGGCGGCGGTAGGAGACAGGGAGGACGGCGCAAAACGGGAGGCCCCGTGCTCTCACACGAGGCATGGCCGTGCTTTCATGAGCCACCCCATCCTCCTGGAGAAGGAGACCAGCAACAAGACAGGAACCTGGGAAGAATTGTAACAAAGGGTCTGCGCAGCCTGCAAACGTGCTGCTTGCACCCACGTGCGTCTGAGCGGGCATGCTGTGCTTGCTGAAGGATGCTTTCAAATGGAAAGGTCAGCAAGCGAATCAATCAGCTGCTCCTCAGGAGCTGCTGAGACCTCCCGAGCAGACAGGATGGACCACCTGCTTTGGCTTGGGCTGCTGCAAACCTTCAGTACCAGCCGATGCCACAGGGACTGGGCAAATCTCCACTGGCCAGTTCCTCCCACCAGAGACCTCCACCTCTCTCAGATCTTCTGCTCTTGGTCACTTTTCTGACCAGATTGTCTGGCTGAGGCCACATTGATCTTCACCAGCACTTCCCCTGCATCACCTTCTGCTCCAGGAAGGATGCTCTCGGGTTCCAGCTATACCAGGCGGAGCACCCCAGGATCAAATCATCCCAGCACCACGGCAAGGCTACCCTTGGGAGTACCAGATCCCTACTGATACCAGAGCCTACCCCCTCGTCCCTCCCCTGGGAGGGGAGCTCACCCTCTGGTACTCCAGCAAGAACTTCTGCAACTCCAGCAGCGACACCCTGAAGTGCTCAGACCTGAAAAGCAGAGAGAGAGAAGCTTTGGTGACTCATGCAGCACATCACGACCAACCGTTACCAGCGTCATGTGAGATGCCATCCACAACCACCGTGGCGCGTGCAAGCAAGACGTGCCCTGAGCAAGAGCGTTGAGGAGGGCACAACAGCAAACACACCGCAGCTGAGATCATACATCCACATCTCAGAGCCAGGGACTGCTCCAGGAGCAGTCCAGGAGTCACACTGCCAAGGGTAAGACAATATGAAACTGGAGAAGGGCAGCAAAAATCAGAGGGACTGATTTGTACAAAAAAAAATGGAGGGCCTAGCTTGTACAAGAGTGAAAAGAACTAAATAGGTGCAGGGAGGTCAAGGGGTGATTGTAGACAGGACAGAGCTACAGGTATCCAGAGGACATGGACTCCAGGAGGCACAGGGCAGGGAATGAAGGAGGGAATCATTTGTAGCCGATTTTCTCAGAAGACTTGTCCGTGAATGTACCAAGCCGCAACTGACAGCCAAGGGCCACGTTGGGGACTAACACCAAAAACCACAGAAACGGACTGGGCAGTGCTGGCTGCCCTGGGCAGAGGGATGAACCCGATGGTCTGCTGAGATCCCTGACAACTCTCTTTTCTGTGGTTATAAAAAAAAAAAAAGAGAGGAAGCCGTGGGGATTACCTGGACAAGTTAACAAGCCTTTCACTCTTTCCCTTCCATGTCTAAATCCAAGCTCTTTCTATCCCGGTGAGATGCACACAGGGCAGGGAAGGGCGCAGTTGGCAATCTGATTATTTCACGCACACCAACTGACCGGTTTGGGGGTGGCTGACCTGAGCTGGATCCCAGTGGGACGTTTGGGAGCAAGCGAGTCCTTACTGACCCGAGCTGAAGCGTCTACAGCAAAGATGCCTATGCAGAGTGCAAGAATGCAAGCAGCGCGGTGGCCAGCGAGAGGCGTGCAGCATTCCTCCTCCCCACCACGCTGCTGCTGGCACCGAAGCACGTTACGGAGCAAAAGAAAACAGCCCCTTCCCCAGCAAACAGAGAATTATCCACCTTTCTAGGAACGGGACGTCCATCTGCAAAAGAAGCACAAGCGTTAGGTTTGCACTCCATCTCGCCGACGTATGTGAAAGCACAAATTGATCAAGAAAATAACTGGGGCTGCAAACCAGTGCTGCGCAGCTCAGCTTCCCGTACAGCCATCGCTCACCCGCCACCTTCCTCGTCCCCAGCAGCCCTGTGCCAACCAGCCTAAAGGAAAACCCCATTTTTTCCCTCTCCTCCCTGGCCCAGAGGTAGGAGGTGAGAGCTGTTAGCTGAGGGCAGCAGGGTTAAAAAGGCAATTAAGAGGGAATGCCCAGTAACAAATAGTCTCTCTCGCCCACCCTCCTGGCCCTGGAGAATTCAGCTCTTACCATTTTCTGGGCGCTGAACATCAGGCTGCGGTAGAGCTGTGCAAACTGCCCGTACGTGATATCCCCGTTCCTCTGCTCCACGTCCTGCAGTAACAAAACAAAACAAAACAGAGATTTTACAGGGGCCACAGGCAACTCTGCATGGCTCCAGGAGTGTCTCCCCCCACCAGGATTCCTGGGGAAAAAGGAGGAGGAAAAGGCCAAAACCTGGCCAGACTCTGCCTCTTCCCTTTGCCCACCTCTGCTGGGACCAGTGGGACCCTGCAGCGCCCAGGACAGAGGCACATCCTAAACTGGGGTACGCGATTCCCCAAGCTCACCCACATACAGACATCACAGCGCCGATAAAAGCATTGCTGCTTACTTGAACAGTTATAAAAGGATCATTTTAATTTTTTGTTTGCAGAGAGCATCTCTCTGAAGCATCTGGAAACCGCCAGACCTGAAGCGTGTGCTCTCCAGCCTCGGATTTCAGTGCTGGTGGAAATGGCTGGTCACCACGAGATGATCCTCCTGACCAAAGCCACCACCACTGATTTCGCAGACATGCATTCTCTGCTTGTCAGAAATGCACAAAACGACTTCTCTGAGGTGGGGCCGTACAACGTGTTGGTGCAGGACCCCCCGCCCCCAGCCCGGCTGCGGGTCCCCGGCAGGAGCTGAGCCTCAGACACGCTCCTGGTGTTTGAGGATCCTTCAGAGAAGGCTGGTGCGACCTTTCTTAGCAAAACCGAAGCTTTTGTGAAGTTTTAACGAGTAACACCAGTCAAACCCTAAGACCCTCCAAAGCTGTACCCTTGCCATGAGACCAGATGGCGACAGAAGAGATGCCGGTGATGCACCATCCCCTTTGCCCTTTGTTCCTGAACCTGCAGTGACGCTGGCAGAGCCGGCTGCCTGTCACTCGGTGGCAGCGGGATGCGAGACCCGGGATGCAGGACCTGGGATGCAGGACCAGCTGGCCTCCTGCACTCTGCCCCACCAGAGCAAAGCCCTCGACTGGAGCCAGGAGCCATGTGGGGAGCGGGGGAGGCAGGGTGGGGCGAAGAGAGGGCGCTGGCCACAAACGGGCCAGGGTGCGGCACCCAGTGGGAGCTGGCACCTCTTCAGTCGCCGCCGTGGGTGGGGGCCCTCCCGGGAAAGGCTGGGAGCCTCTGCAATATGCAAACGTGCCGTGGGAGTTTAACCACCACCAGGTTTTGCTCCAAGGCAGGCAAGAGGCTGCCCAGGGTCCCCAGCGTGAGCGTGGAGAGCGGAGGGGTCGCACACTCACCGTGAGCCTCTCCCGCAGGAACCTCATGTTGGGGACGCGGTAGTTGACCTGAGACAGCATGTTCTTCAGATCCTTGGCGGAGATCCTGGCTCAGCAGAGGAAAGAGAGGGAAGATGTTCAGGAGCTCTGGGATGGAGGGGTCTCACCCTGGGACTGCGACACCACACGTACAGAGCGGCCGTGCCCAAAGGGGCATCGGCTGTGACATACAGGGACGGATGCGTGTCCCCAGAAGGATGCCAGGGTTGGGACCAAAGGCAGAACAAAAGAAGGTTTTCCATCACAACGAACTCTGCATGTATGCTACATGCGAGGAGCAGAGAGAGGTGCTTGCATCCCGATGGGAACTGCAAACACCGCTCCTGCAAGCTCCCAACACTGCAGGACGAGTCCCAGCACCCTCAGCCCACTCGAGCCGATGCCGCAACAGGCACACAGCATCTGCTGCTTTACAGGAACGACTAGGGAGAAGCATTTTTCAAGTATCTGTGCCCCAACATGGATGCTGGGTGACCAAACCCCTTCCAAAAACCTATCCCCTGGCCTGCGGAGGGAGCTGGAGGAGGGCAGGCTTTGCAAGTGGTTTTGACCCAGCTAATTTTATCCTAAAGAGAGGAAAAAAGGCATTTTCAGTGTCTAGCCGCAGGCACGGCGCTGCCACGTCGTACCCAGCTGTGTCCCCCAGCCATTGCCACGCACGCCGTTGGCACCGGGCAGCCAGCGCGGCTGTCCTTTCCGCTCCGAGGTCCTTCACACCAAAGGTGCCAGTTCCCAAACTGGGGAGGGCTCTGGTGCCAGCCCCGAGTGGGATCCCGCACCCGGACAGAGACAGGCAGCAAGGAGCCCTGTGCCTGTCCTGGCATTGTTCCCCCACGGGGCAACAGCCCTGCAGCAAGGGAAAAACGTGGATGTCTCCCATCTGCAGGATTTAAGAAGCCAAGAGGTCTGCGTGCAATCATTTTCTGGCAGGTCCCGCCTTAAAAGCAAATCCTTGGAGTCCACCCCGGCGATCGCAGATGCCGCTTTTGCCCCACGCCAAGCAAGTGGGAGCCCAGGACCCTGCAGAACGCTCCCCCGTCCCACAAAGCAGGTCTGGCCCTGGGAACACGCAGGGCTTTGAGGCACAAATATAAACGTGCCGCGGAAGGTGTCCTGTGCAGGGGTCACGCTGTCATCTGCAGCGACGGGGAGGAGGAGTGCGAGGCGTGTCCCTTTTACGCTCTCCCCTGGAAACGGGGCGATCTCAAACGACACAGAAAGGCGGAGGGATGGAGGGAGCCCCAGGGAGAGGGACCAAGCGGCTGGTGTCAGGCGCTGCAGAGCTGAGGACACAAAGAGCCCTTGTTTCTGGGCTCAGAGCCGCAGGGGATCAGCACGCATGGCCAGGGCAGGACCTGGCCCGGCTCCCGTGCCATGCTCAAGGCCGAAGACGACCATGCAGGCAGCGTCCTGCCATGCGCTGGGGGGACAGGAAAAAAAAAAAAAAATCTGGCAAATGGCATCATCCAGAAAAAGTTACCTCTGCAGCTCAGGGTAAGCGTTTTGGGGAGGGAAGCCTTGCCCTTGCTCTTCTCCAACACACTCAGCATCCATAGCCATGTGCAGGATGCTGTGCAACCCCCAGGGGAGGGGGTCCCAGCTGCGAGGTTCTGGGCGACACAGAAATGGGGTGATGTGGGGGGAGCGAGCCAGGAGCACAACGGTGGCTCATGAGAGATGCCCTCGCACGCCAAGGACCACAGCGTGCAGCAGCTCTCATGGGACCCCTGACGGGACACCCAGAGCCCCGAGGGCCACACAGCAGCAATCCCTCCTCGGTGAGAAGCTGAGATTGCAGAAAAGCTCTTGGGAAAGGAGCAGGAGGGGCTGCAGCTGCAGGAGCAGCAGCAGGCATGGGGCTGGAGACGCGCAGGAGCCAGCGCCCAGCTCCCGCGATGCTGGGCTGTTTCACAGGACCGTGACGCTGCTGGTTGATGTGATGGCACCAGGAGAGGCAAGGGCAAACTCTAAAAGCTGTGACCAGTATTTCCCTCTCTGCTGCGGCAGGAGGACAGGGTATGGAAGGATTTTATTTACTGTGTGTTACTAATAACGTTAAAGTGCTGGAGACCTTGGATAAACAGCTTGGTAGTATTTTGAGATTAGAAAGTAAAAACCAAATAAACAAACTAATTTCTTCTACGGAAGTTTTTTAAGGTTTCATGATAAACAGGCCAAAGGACAGATCAGGCCCTCTCACCGGGGATGAAAACATTTCCACCCCAGCCTCCAGTTCTGCAACTGCTCTCCGCCACCGGCAGCTCTCCTAGCCAGAGGTGAAACAGTCTCCTCCGCAGCAGTTAGGAAAAAAAACCCCAGCATCCTGTTATCCTCCTCTTTCCACCTAACCTCCCTTGGAAAAACAAATACCCAAGGGCCCAGCAGCCAGTGAAAACAGCCAACATCTGCCGGCGTGCTGGAAGGTATGCACAGGCACCCAGCTGGGAGGCGGGGAAAGGAAAGGGCTCCGGCGCAGGAGGCTGGGGCACGGGGCGAGTGTGGGGTGCGCAAATGCCAGGAAAGACTTCTGCAGCTGCCAAAAACCTGCCCGTTCTGGAAAGGACCAAGGATGGTTTGCAAAAGAAGTTATTTTGAAAAAAAAAAAACCAACACAACTCACCACTCCCTTTTCAAACCCATTTCCAGGCTGAGAAGCAAATGCAAAGAGCTCAGCAACACCAAAGTTAATGCTGAAACACCTCACAAGGGCCAAGACTTGATCCAAGAGATCTATGTGCCCCATAACTGCTGCCTGCACTTCGCATAAAACACAGGGATGCTTGTAAAATGGGGAGATCCAAAACCTTTCCACATTCCCTCCTTGCTGCCCGGGCTGGAGCAGCTCTTCTAATTAAGCATTTGCACTGAAACCTCCCTGCCTGGCTGACAGGTAAGGAATAGATTGTATTTTGCTGCCTCAATTCTAAATGCTAGTAGAAATATGATATTAAGAAAAACAACATGGGAGATGCAACAGGCTGGCTTTCAGCTCTGCTGACCATGCCTCAGGCTGATGAATGCAATCTCTTTGTCCTGTCGGGATGCCATTTCACCAGTTTTACTGTACAACCAGATGAGAAAAAGGACCAATTTTTTCCATTTCTCCTGCATTCATGCTCCAAACCCCCACACAGCCACCTCTGGACCTGCCTCAGTGTTCTCCAATGCTGAATTAGGACTTGTTACAGCCAGTCACCACCGAAAACCAGCACACCACGTCTAAAACCCAAGCCTGGATTTGAGAGGTGTGTGGCATACGCAGAGCAGCTGCAACAGATTAAAGGCGCCTCTCCTTCCCCTTCTGCCTCTGCAAGGGTTTATCCCTCCTCCGCAAAATCCCCGAGCACCCAACGGTGCTCTCATCACGCCGCAATATAAATCATCGCAAAGGCAAAAACGTCTGGTGCAGCGGGATTTCCCCAAGGCAGCATGCTGTGGCTCCCCAGCAGCACGTCCATTGAATTAGGGTTCATTGGAAATGAAAATTAAAAACCTAAAGAACTCAACAAAAAATCCAAAGGAAAGGCTGGGGTTTCAAGTCAAAGATAACCTTTCCAGTTCAAACCCTCCTATGAATGTGCAACGTCTGGGCAAGTGAAGGTTTTCTCTCTTCTTACCTGTCCTCCCGGTTGCGATCCAGCGAGTAGAACTGCTTCCGGAGCCACCTAAACGAAAAGGCAAAACCAGACAAACACTTAACCCCAGCTCCTCAACAATCCTGTCTCTGGAAGATGCTCAGTGCCACGCCGTCCACTCCCACAGCCCACCCTATTTTCCTGCAGGCAACCTGCCCCCCTTTAAAACTGTCTGCCTGAAAGTGAGTGCACAGGTAAGGCAAGATGAAGCCTCCTGGGCACAGAGGCAGGAGTGCCGGGTCAGCGCGGCCCAGAGAGGGGAGGAGATGCTGTCACTGTGCTCACCTTTTTCTGTCAAAAAAGGATACAAAAGGGAAAAAAAAAAAGAAAACAAGAAGTTTCTCACCTTTCAATCTGCAGGGGGGTGGCAGCCCTTAGAGTGTCTGCCACCAGCCAGTTCAGCCCCTTGATCCACATGTTGACCTCGTCCTCGGAAGTGGCTGTGGAAAGTGCACAGGAGAAACGAGAGGGATTCCCTTCAGCTCCCGAGAGCTGGGGGGGGTATCTTTGTCCCCAAGCAGTAATGCTCTGGCTATCCTGGGTGACAGGCCAGCTCCTCCGTAACCTCCCTGTCAGCAGCTGCAGCCTTCCTGAGGGCAGAAGTGCTCTCTCTGTCCCCACCTCCTGCAGCGCTGGCCAGAAGGCAGCATGACTGCCTCCATCAATGCTCGTCTACGTGGTTTAAAGGAGACACAAGCTGTGTACTGTTAGCAGAAAAAGATAACATCCATCAGCTGAACTGCAGCAGTGATTATGCGCCTGTCCTCCATCTGAACAGGAGACTCAACCGCGTAAACCTCCCCTCTTTCCACAGCAAAACATAAGGACAGGTGCTCCAAGTCCCGCTTAAGTTAGCAGACAAGGTGTTGAGGACCTCCGAGACCAACACCTCGGAGGTACCAGGGCTCCCTGAGCTACTGTTTGCCGCTGGCAGTGTTTTCTTTACCTTGCAAGCTGAGGGTCTTCAGCCGGAATTCTGTGCCGTAGAGGACAACGAAACAGTGAGACTGGTCCAGTCGGAAACATGGATCCTCCTGGTACCGGTCAAAATCACGTGAGTTTTTTCCTGGACGAATCTCTTTGATTTCACGAATATCCACTAAGAAAAAGAGAAAACATGAGGGCAGTTCAGCCAACAGCTTGAAATCCCCATGAAGACGGAGGAGAAGGAAGGGCACAGATAAAGTGGTTTTAGTCATCGGAAGCGCTGGATTAGCACCCGTCACGTGACGGCAGATCCACGCCTACAGCAGTGGGGTACCAGGCTCTGAACAGCAAACTGTGTTTCGCTGGCTGTGCTGGAAAGGGAGGATGAGACTGCTGTAAGGATGAGAGCTGCCAGATGTCTGAGGACAGCGGGCAGGTGCCTTCTAGAGGGACTCACTGCATTCTGGCAACAAGTGACCATCACAGCCACCTCCCAGTCCTCTCCCACCACTGCTGATGGCATGGGCTCAGCACCACCAGCCCGGTCCTCAGCACAGCCACGGGTGCCTGGCTCCTCCCAGAGAAGTTGCCCATGCTCCTCACCTTTGACAAGCCCTTCACGAGCCCCAGTTTGCTCCTCAGCCTTCTAAAGCAGCACAGAGACCTTTCCACTTGTCTTGCACATCTCTCTTGCCGCACACACATGGTTGTGCACGCACACAAGCCTGCGAGCACGGCCCCTCGTACCGGTGCCCTAGGAAGCCTCCCCAGCCACCACCCCCCTGTTTACCTCCGTGTCCCCCAGGAACGGTTGGATGTCTCACCGTGGCAATCTCCAGGCACGATGAGCAGAGGGCAGTGCTACTGCAAGCTCCCTCGCCATTTAGGTTCACATTTCATGCTTTCCTCTTCATCCACCCAACATACATCTAAAAACTGCACTTTTTTTTTTGTCTTTCAAGACAGCAACTTTTTTTTTAAGAAAGTTTTTCTACAGAGGTGAACCCTCTCAGGGTGCAGCCTCCTGCCCAGCTGGATGAAATCCTGTTTGCAACTACTGCGTCCTACAAACAAAATGGATTCAAGATCTGCTCCTCTCCAAATTCAAGTTAGATACCTAAACATGAGTTGATGTCTGGTTTAAACAACCTGATGGTTCCCCTGCCTCCCCACTTTCGCCCTAAATTATGTCTACATTTTCTGGCTTCTCCCCCTTGCCCCATAAGCATCCTCCCAGCTCCTCTGGGATGCCCAGGGCAGTCCCTGCCTTCACATAAGAACCATCTTCACCACAAAAACTCTGGCCTTCCCAAGCCAAAGAGGGATGAAGCATTTATCACCTCTGGGTAGTGTTCAGAAGGCCACAGAGGAAAGGACAATTCAAGGATCAACCAAGCCCAGCCTCTGGAGATGCAGTTGTGGTGGATCTGCCACAACTCTGGAACAGATTCAACCACCTGTGACCCCTCTTGTGCTTCCAGGCTGAAACCCCCTCTCCATTTCACTGTCAAACACCTTCCAGAGAGAGAAAATATTAGAAAAAGCATGAAAACAACCAAATCTCCAGAGATCATTTGAATTACAGACACCATCAGGGAGGTCTGGCATCAACCACCTAAACATACGCAAGGTGCTGGTCAGAACCAGAACTGAGGGAGGGGGGGTAACAGCTCAGGGCTCCCACCTCTCTCAGTTTTGTACTGTACATGTAAAACGAGTCCCACTGACTTGATTTTTTAAAAACTGGGTTCTTTTTGAACCTGTGGCAGCAGCAGAGGGGGAGCAGCAAGCCCAAGACGGCAGAGGAAAGCTCTGAAAGTGGCATCTCTTGCCAGATGGGAGATGGCAGGGTCCCACGTCATGAAGCTGGTAATTCAGTTGGACAGCGCGTTACCCCGGCCAGGGCTGGGGCTGGTGACCCCAGGAAGCTGTGCTTATGTTTTCTACCCTCAGGCACATCCCTAACATCAACACGCTTCCTCCAGGGAATGGCTGAAGAGGGCAAGATGAACTGCAGGCAATCAAGCCATGGTCAAATGAAAACCCCAGACGGTGCCCTTCCAACCCAAACTATTCTATGGTTCTACAATTTTAACACCAACCAGCTACCTCGGAGCTGTGCTCTTCTGCAAAGGTCAGCCGTCACCACGCCGGAGTGTTAAATGCCAACCGAGGAGAAGGAGCTGAAGAGAGCCTGGTAAGGGAGCATCTTGCAGCTTCCCTTCCCGAAGAAAATTCTGGGAAAGGACTCTCATTGCCATAAAACAAAGAGAAAACAACAACAGCAACAAGAAAAAAAAAAAAAAAACCCAAACCCAAGAATCCTTGCTTCCTGGAAAAATAGTTTCTTAAATGCTCGGGGGAATCAAATAACATTTCTGAGTCACGTTTCCAAAGCAGATGATGCTTCTGAGCAATGCGGGACGGAGATTACTGCAAACCTGGCGTGTAATTCATCCCAATTAAACTCCACTTACTGCACTCGCTGCGGATCGACTCGCCTTTCATTTCCATTTACTGCCGTTTAAAACTAGACAGAAATGTGACCTGCTCATTACCCGCAGCAGCCGCCGACGGCACTGAACTGCCTCGCGACGGACGATGCTCGCTCCAGACGAACACCACGGCGAGGGCTTGACTTTGGGAGACTCGTAAACGCTGCCCAAGGAACCGGGATCCTCTCCAGGCAGGATACAGCGTGCAGCACCGTGGGTGTGCATCTGGAGACGATGGCAGCCCACGCGCTACCTGACCCAGGACGTATCCAGCCGGAGCACAGCAATACCCCTCTAAAGCTCAGCAGCTCGGGAGAAGAGCACAGAAAGGCTCAGCTCCTCGGGGCCGCAAAGGGAGGACAGACAAGCTCTTAAAATAAGCGAGGGTGTGACATTTTAAGGCATCACCTACCCTTTGGAAATGAGCTGGCTGGAAGTTCAAACGTTAGCGTGCCCTGCCGTAACCTGCCCACGTGCTCACATCCTCAGTGACACAGCATGTTATTTTAGCCCTTAAAAAAAAAACATGTCACAGTTACAGGCTTTGCATCCAGGACGCGCACAGCAGGGCTGAAGACAAATCCTGTCTTTGAAGGATGCAGGGCTTGACCAGTGAGCAAGAACTGGCAGCTGGGTTTTCATGGTAGCTAACCAGGCAATAACTACTGAAGGAAGGTGCCAAAATATTAACGGCCTTCCTTTCCATCACGCCTCAAGTGCCTCGTCTCCGCTTTGGGATGCCGCAGCGCGCTAACTATGCCCCGTGCTCATCTCTCGCTGCACGGCATGCCGGCGGGTTAGTAAGTAAGTAGTAAGATGGAGCTATTGTTACCAACCGCACACCTAAAATCCACGGAATGGAGAGAGCCCCGGAGCAAGCGAGGCGCTGATCAAAGCCAGAAGCACGCAGGGAATTCCTAGGGCGAAGGGCAGCCTCTGCGAGGACCGCGTGCCTGGAGGGAGCTGGGTAAAAACCTCCAGCCCACGCGTGCTTGCAGCTGCTTGCTCATCTCTCTCATCCTCCCCAACATGCCTGTGTGTGGGTTTAGGGTTTGGCTTTGCAGCCCTCCTCTTGCCGCAGAGCAGCCTCTCGAAGCCCGCTGTCGCTACCGACTCAAACACCTTCCTGGCCCCCTCGCAGCATGGAAGGAAATGACTCTTAGCAGGAAGCACAGCAAGCACAAATGCCACCATCCCCACCAAGCAAGCGCCGAAGCGCACGGGGGAGCGGTGCAAAACCTGCCCCGGGTGGGTTTTGCAGCCTGGGCTGAGCACTCCTCAACCTCAGCTCTGCTAACGGCAGCCGGGCTGCAGGCAATGGAGCCAGAGCCCCATCTCTCCTTGTCCTCCCCCGGCTCACACCGACTCGTCTCTCCCACACCCAGGTGCCGCTCTCCCCGTCCTCCAGCCTGTCCCCGCGACCGCCGCGGCCAGGCGCGTGATTCCAGACAATAAACCACACTCCAACCCGTAACTATTTCCACCGCTGTGTCAAGCCCAGCCGTTCCCGCACACCGCAGCCGCTCTCCTGCCGGTAAACAGGAAACCCAGCGCCCGCGGCAGCCTCCCTGCGCTCCCAGGCTTGGGCCACCTTTGTCTTCTCATCCCCTCCAGCTTGCTCCTGCCACGGCAGCTGCACCCACGCCCTTGGATCCGCTTGCCACCGCCCGCATTTACTCGGGCAGAGCCCGGTGGCTTTGCAATCCTGCACGGAGGGTTGTGGGGTCCTCACTGGGAAAGACCTAGCAGGGATGCGGCCAAGGACTATGGGATGACGCTCCAGCACCACGGGTCATACGCAAGCCTGGGCAGAGGAACAAGTGGCAGGTAATCCAGGATGAACCCCTCAAAGACCAGTACTGGCCTTCATCCCATGCGGACTCTGGCAGGAGGAGATGGGACAGCAGAAGCAGAGGGAAGCTCCCTGCTGGAATACAAACCTCACTGTGGCCTGGCAGCACTGAGCTCTCAGAGCAGGGACAGACAAGCAGCAGATGAGACGGGAAACCCGCTGGCTGTCCTCCAGCCTTTCCAGGCGGGCGTGCAGGCAGCGGCCGGGAGAGGCTCCGGGAAGGAGGCAGCAGAGCCCAGCCAGCCCGGAGATGCTCTAAGCTCCTCACATGGTTCCACGTTGAGCCATGCCGCGGCCGTGCAAACAGGTTGTGCCCTTCACAGCGTCCCAAAACTTCCCCCCCAGGCTACCACCAGCAGAAAGGTCTGGCCTTCTGCTTGCCTCTAGCTCTTAAAATAAAAAAAAAAAAAAGGACATGGTCACATTTCAGCAGGAGTGGGTTGCATCAGAAAGAAAAAGCTGACCCCAGATCCAACCCCCGCATCATTTAAGAAGGAAAAAAAACAAACCAAATTACCCTCTAGTTACATGAAAACCAGATCCACTCGAAGGAATTTAAAACCAAAACTTCATCCAAGCCTCATTTAACCGCTGATGGACAGAGTGTTGTAACGTGTAACGATAAGGACACCCCAGAACGGGCTCCGAGGGTTGCAAAATCTCCACCTCCTGAGGATTTTTGGAAAGATGTAAAACTGATTAAACATTTTTTTAAAAGCTGACAAAAAGAGGGTTTAGCCCAGATTCTCTTCCAGGATGGATTTTTTGGGGACAGCCTCCAAGAAAACACCCACTCCTCCCTGACAAGCACCGCTCGGTGCAGTGACGGCCACTCGGTCACTCCCAGCCCAGCTTCACCTCAGCTGGCGACACCAACTGATCCTGCCCCGCAGCAGCAGAAAAGCCTCCAGGTACTCGCTCTGGCAAAGAAAAAGAGGGTTTTCATTTTTTAAAAAAAAGAAGTTTTCCTGCCATTTTGTGGATCCCACTGTTGGTTGTCCCTAGGCTTCCCACCACTGGAAGAGATGCTGGGTGGTCAGGCCCCCAGGGAAAGGCTGCCGAGGGAGAAAGAGACAAAAAAGACATGACTCATGGGTAATAATAAGATAAATCTATTCTGCAATAGCATGGAGAATAAAGTAGCACCACATCCTTCTTCATATTTCAGTGGAAGCCCTCTGAAATGGGTGCTCGGGCCAGCAGTAGACGTTAGGAGCCTGGAGGAGGGCTGCAGCCAACCTTCTCCTGCCAGGGTTCACCAGCTGGCTCACCCCGGGCTGCTCCGCGCTGACTGCAACCCAACACCCGCTCAGCGGGGGAAAAACAAAAAAAAAACCCAAAAACAAACCAAAAAACCAGAAAACACACCACCAACCAAAAATCCCCCCTGATTTCAGGGGAACGGCCGAGCGTGCGCTAAGTGCTTTGCTGGACGGGGGCCAGAGCCCTCAGCACCTCACCGTCTGGAGCCCCGTCGCCTGCCCTTCGCTACTTATCAAGCCTCTTCTGCCTGCAGAGCTCCAGGAGAGCCCAGCTTTTGTCCTCGCACGGACCCCTCCCCACGTCTGCTGGGGATGCCGGAGGAATCGGGCGGGCAGTAACTATCCGAGCTTGAATTTGGCTGGACCGCAAAAATCCAGGCGGCTCTTATGAAACACACGTTGCGCCCATAGTGAACGCAAAAAGCGGGGTCCTGTATTTTACATCCCCTCCGCAAGAAGAAAAGCAATGACCCTAACTGATTAGAAACACATTTCAGAGGGAAGAGCCATGTGTCTCTTATTACAGGTTTTCAGAGGGACAGCTCAACCTCTCAACCCCACAAGCTTCCCTTAACAGAGGAGACACGGAGAGGCAGCGATGGGGTTACTGCATCCTCCTCCCGGCCGCTCTCGCTGCCGCGCTGGCCGTCAGCACAGCTCTGCATCAGCTATCGGGTTTCCGAAGGACGATCCCACACCATTAACAGACGGCTTATCCAGACAGGGCAACAAGAAACCAGCTGAGGCCTCTAATTCGACCTTACTGCTTTTTCAGAGGACAGGAGGCACGGCTGAGGCATCCACATAAACACCAAACCAGCAGCGCCCTGTGTCCCAGCAAACCCCTCGTCCTCTATCAACCTAACAAGGCCATGCTGCCCTTTTAGGGAGGCACCAAAACCCCTGTAAAAAGCTCTCTCAGCCCCGCTACCATCCCAGGGAGGGACACAGCCACCCATTAGGTCCCACTGCTCTTGTTGCTACCACATGCAGGTACTTCTGCCTCAGGAGAAGATGCAGAAGCTTCCCCTCCAGACTCAGCTTGGTTGGTCTCAGGTTGCTCCAGCAAGTTGTTTCATCTCACCTGCTGCCTGCATCAGCAAAGAGCAATTTTTGCTCTGGGCCACTGCATTTTGCTGTGAGGCAACTGTCACGTTAGCTCTACCCAGAAGCAGCAACATCCACGCAGAGAGCACCTTGGGAGAGGAGATGCTGGGAGAAAAAAAAAAATAAAAAAATAGCTCAACAGGCTGGGGATGGGATGACACGGAGCTCCCAACGAGCCAGGATGACTCCATCCATCGGAGCGGAGCAGGAGGATTTGGCAGAGAGCTCAAACGCCACCCTGGGAGCCGGCACCCCTGCCCAGGCAGCGGCAGCGCGCACCGGGCAGCCCACGCGGGGCACGCAGGGACGCGCCGGCTGCTCTGCGGGCACCGACGTTTCCTGCCCGCGCCTCCGGCTGCCGCTGCCCCCGCTGCACCCCTGGGCCACGTGTCCTGCGGCTTCTGAGCTCCAGTTCCTCCCTCCCCTGTACCCCCCCTCAAAATCCTTATCAACTGCAGAGGAAACTAGAGGAGATGCGCAGGGAGATTAGGAGACGCTACGCAGCTGCGTTGCTCTGGGTCGGAGGAGAGGATGCGAGGAGCCGCCCTTCGCTCCTCCGTCCCACGCACCCACGTCACGGGCTGGAGCAGGGAGGCAAAGGTCCTGCCCAGGCATCACCCTGCTCCCACAGGGTGCTGAGGACCTCTCCCCAACCGGACCCAGACCTTGCTGCTCCACCAGCTTTAACCTCACCCAGGTGGCCTTCAAGAGCTCACGAACACCCTCCTGGTGCTCGCTGCGGGCTGGCAGCTGCCTCTCCTGTATTGTCAGCACATTTCTCCTGCTTACTCTCAGCTGCAAGAAAATAAGAGTTTAAAAAAAAAAAAACCCAAAGCTGATCCCCAAAGTGAGCGAAGCAGGATGCTGCTATCTCAGCCTCTGCCCACAGCCCCGTGCAGAGTGGGGACGCGAAAGCTGGCAGTTTCCACGCTGCTGGTCTCAGCCTCCTGGGGACAACTTCACGCTCAGACCCACCTGGCCTGAGCCACCTCCTGCCAGCACTGTCACCGTGTCCACCACCACCGCTCAGCCCCAGCACGGCTGAGAAGGTGGCAATGGACCCAGCTCTACCTCTGGTGGGCTGCAGGACCTTGGGCAAAGCACTTCAGCTCCTTCCACAGGCTCTGCCTGGAGCTGTGGTGATGGGAAGAGCGTGTCACCTGCTACAAACACCGCACCAGTAAGTCCATCCCAAAGCCAGACAAGAAACCACAGCAGCAAATAAAGCAACGGAGCAGAGGTGGGACACCAGTCCTGAGACGTGGTCACTTGCTGCAGTCACAGCCCAAGCCCAGGAGCCCCCAGACCCCCAAATCCTTCCAGGTCCCACGGGCAGCCCTGCCTCCAGATGCCCACAGCCAACACCTCTCCAACCGGGAGAGGGAGGAAGAGAGGTCTGGGAGAAATAGGGTAGGATGCACTGGGGGATGTCTCTTACCCCATGCCAGCTAACAACCAGCAGTTAATTAGCAGGGTTATTACAGGGAACACCTCCACATCCCCTCAGAGGGACCGGCTCTTGTGGCACCTCTTTCCCCTCAGGGATGTTTGCAGGGCACGCAGAGAACTTGCTGGATGCAAAAAGCAGGCATTGGCCCAGTCCCACAGCCAGGCTCTCCTCCTCGAGCAGATGAATTTCTCGCAGGGGATGCTACACACCCACTGACTCCCAGTCTCCCCCAAGCTTTTTCCCACATCAGTGCAAACAGAGCATCCCGTGCAAACTGGTCCCTGGGGCTCCCTTTGCAGGGAGCACGTCAGTCCAGCCCGACACACGCATACAAGGGAGGTGGGAAGAAACGTTTTAGCAGACGCATCTCTTCCACGACTACTGGAGAGAGCACATCTGGCCCGTACCTCACCTCTGGGCCAGCCAGTAGGGAACACTGTGGGAAGAGCAAAAACTTGAGATGTCCCCCCAGATATCCCCCCACCATCCGACACTTTGCTGCTTGGGGGTCTGTTTTAGAGGTTCTCATCCGTCTACAACAGGGCGCAGGCACCCAACTTTAGGACAGCCACTATGAGGAGGGGCGAACCCTGAGCAGCACGAGCAGCCTGCCAAGTATGAAAGTAGAGTTCACGGTGCAGAATTCACCCAGCTCAGTGCTGCTGCTGGGAAGCGCAAACTTCCCCCTTGCTGGACACCAGTAACCCTCTCCCTCCCTTTTGTCTGCACGAAGTCACGGGGTTTTGAACGAGGATTTCTGGATGGCACTGTGCATCGAGGGCTGCCAGCCTTATCCCTTCCCACGCGCAAGGCTGGCACCCATGGGAGCACTGCACTTGTGGCACCTTCATCACACAGGACAGGGGAGCACGTTTCCACCCCAAATCCAAACAGAGCTACTCCAGGTAGGGTAAGCCCCAGTTTTTGCCTGCACGGACACTGCTCTGAAGAAGTCTGTGTCCCTTCCCCAGATGAAAGAAGGCCGGTGGCAGCCTGCAGAGCCACCCTTCAGTCATCAGCCTGCTCTGTTTGAGAGGCACAAGCTTCCACTGACTCAAATGGAAAGGGGAAGCTCGGCACCGGTGCTTCTGGACAGACGGTCTGTCTAGGGATGGCTCTGTAAGCCACTCCCAAGGTGACCTTTTTCCTGCACGGCATCGAGGGCTCCATCCCCCTCAGCCTGGGTGAGAAATGCAACGATCTTACGGGAGCACAACAAATGGAGGGAGGATGGGGGAAATTGAAGGTCTGCGAGCGCAGCTCCTCCAGCCTGTCTCTCCCGCTGTCCCTCCCTCCCGGGTCAGGGGATCTGAGGGGGACCGCAGAGGGCAGGGACGGATCAACAGGGGCGCCCAGCACAGAACGGGGTGAGATGCTCAAGAACGCTGCTCCCTGCGCAGGTGTCTCCCATCAAAAGGCTCAACAGGGAGAACTTCTGTGCAGCATCCCCCTGCTTGAGCTGACAGGGTCACGGATATCCTCAGGCGCCAGCTGGACTCCGAGCCACTGCCAGTGCTGCCTGGGAGGGGAAGAGGACGGCATCAAGCAGAATGGTAAGAAACAAGCAGGAAAGAAGGGCAGACATGGTAACCCAGCGGTTCCTGAGTGCACAAGGCAGTCAAAGGCACAGTTCACAGCACAACAGCCAGGAGCTTGGCAGGACCAGCAAGGAAGCCCTGGTAGAGGTGGATCTGGGGACCTGGGTTTCTCCTTGGAGCTCTCTGGGGATTTTTGCACCCAATATTGGTGCCTTCTTGACTCTTTGATGCCCCACCACAAAGCAAATGGAGACAAGAGTGAACACACACTGTCCTCAGGACAAAGGTGAGGAGTGAAAAACAAAGGACAGAAAAGATCTGTCACAATGGCAGCAAACGCCAGTGATGCTCAGATGCCATGAGTCAGTCTTCACCCATCCCACCAGATGATGCAACCAAGTTTCCGTGACAGCGATTTAACAGCAAAGATGACAGCTGGCCAGGACATTCAGTGGGCAGGAGGGAGATGGCTCGTTCCTGCCCCTACCAGGGCTTCAGCTCTTCAGCATCAGGGTAAAGTTAGGAGGAGGGGAATAGGACAAAGATCCCATCTGCTGCTGAGCCATTTGAGGTCACCACAGCAGCCCGAGCTCTTCCCCCACCACACTCAACTCAAAAGCTGTTTTGAGACAGGAAGGAATGAGTATTCATTAAAGCACAGATGTGATTTCCAGATGTGTGCCCTCTCCTAGATCTCCCTGCATGCCATTATCCACGAGCGAGGCCCCAGAGGGCTGTATCGTCTCCACAGATGATGCAGCGAGTAGCTGAGGCATCTCCTCCTCCTCGGATTGTCCATGCAAGTCCCTGCCACCCATCGTGCCATGAACCAGAGAAAGAGGCAGACAGAGTTAACAGAGCAGCTGCTGGTCAAATCAAACCTCCTCTGTCCTAAGGTGGTTAAAAACAGAAACAATGACTCTCTTCTTCCTTTTTCACCAGTTTTTCTCTATGTGCCCTAACCACGATGGGGCCACTGATGGTGCTGGCTTCACCTTCCATCACCAAGGCAAGAGTATGGTTGATACTCTTGCATCAGAGTATCAATGGCATCTTTTTACAGCACCATCCAACTGAAGATCTCCAGGCATTGAGCAAAACCTACTTAAGCCACACACCGCCCTAGCAGGACACATTATGTTCAGTTTACATCGGAGTAGCAGGAGCTCTTGGTGATGGTCTTCACACCAGGTTCCTCTACCACTTGGGTTTGTTTTTTTTCTTAATGACCTCACCTGAGGTTCATTTGGTCCCCAGAACTGGGAACCTCCTCCTGCTTGCACACAGACCTGCTCCACTGTTCATACCAAACCTGATGTGCCGATGCTTCAAAGTTTCACACTCTCATCTCCAGGCCTTTCCATAACATGCCCCAGAGCCTGAGCTCCTGGGGATTATGGGGACCATGCTCCAACCCGCAGCAAGACCTTGAGGACAGGTTGTTACAAGACATCCAATGCCATAAGAGACACCAGAGAGGCGAAGAAAGAAAAAAAAAAAAGATAAAACTATTCCTGCTGCTTTGCTGGGACATAGAGCCAAGCTGTGTCCTAGCAGAGCCAACTCCCCACTGCCTAGCAAGCCTGCGGAGCCCAGCATCACTCGGGGTCTGCTCTGGGACCCAGGACAGCTTTTTGGTCCTCTGAAGTTGAGGAGGGCTAGCAGGACAAGGACTGCAAGTTTAAAGGAGGATGGGGTATCCAAAGTACCCCAGGATCCTGGCCAGAGGAATCCGAGGTGGATGAGCGATGCCTGCGGGACAGGCGCTGGCAGAGTACCCGAGCACGGCAGCTTGGAGAGACGAGGCAGCAGAGTCTCTGCTTCTGCTCTGACACAGCCCAGGAGCACGAGAGCTTTGCCCTTCGCTCACGCTGAGAAGGACCACATCAGACAGCACCTGAACACTCGGCAAACAATCCCAGCCAGCCCCAACCCCACCTCTCCGCCAGCTGGAAAGCAGATTTATGGGGCGCAGATCGACAGGGCAGGGTGCCAGGGGGGTTAAAGTCCTCTTGGACATCCCGTGCTCCCAGCACAACCAAGCCCCTACCCCAGCCACCCCTGTTATCTGACCCGGCGGCTTAGGGCTGGGGACTGAACGTGAGGAGACACCCTCCAGAGAGGGCGAGGAGGAGGGATGAAGGACACACCGGCGCATGCAGGAGGGATGTCGTTTAATCACATCACCCGGCACTTCTGGGAGCAAGTAAACAGGAAAAAGACTCTCGAGCAGCTGCTCTACCCAGCATCCTCACGGGGTACAGCCGTGACAGCCTTCCTTGATGTCCCCTCTCAGTGACAACAATTTCCAGCTCTGGATGGTCCAGCCCTAGCACGGATAGATGCTCACATGGAGCAGGCTGGGGCCATGCACTGCACAAACCCAGGAGGAGAGGAGCAAGGCACACCACAGCGTGAGTCATGGGAGCTCCAGCAGAGATGGAGAGCAGGACACCACCGTACTGGAGCAGCTCATGGTGTCAGGAGGCAGCAGAGCAGCCATGGCATCGCTACGCGTAGCCTTCCAGCACCCATCCCTCCAGGTACCACAATCCTGGTAGCACAGTGGGATGGACCACGGCAGGGTTCCTGTGCATCCAGCTCCTGGGTGACAGGTTTTAAAGCCAGAGGGAAAAGGCAACCCAAGGCAACCTCAACCCCTGAGGACAATTCACCCCACAGGTCTCTCCCCGAAGGGCCACAAGCGGGAAGGCAGCAGCGACCACATCTGTGGGAAGACAGCAGTCCTGCAGGCACCTCCGTAGGGGTAAAGGCTGGAGCTGAGCCAGCACAGCTCTGGGTGTGCTGACTTCGTGTGTCAAGGAAGATTTTTTTTTTTTTTTTAAAAAGTGACATTCCAAGAAAAAGAAAATAAATGCATTTGTAACAACTTGGGGAGAACAAACAACCCATAAGGCACAGTCCTGCCCTTCTGCCGTTTCATTCTCAAGGCCAGCGGACAAAGTCAGCTCAGCAAAGCATCCCGTTCATGGAAACTCATGTGCTGGACCACAACCTTCGCCGGGATAATCTTTAAAATAACAGTATGTGTTTGCCTGCCTGTGGGTGGCCAGAAGCACAACGGGGTAACATATTAATGGCACAAGAAGAAACAATTGCATGAAACCTCAGAACCACAAGTTTTTTCAAACAGAAGGTAGGAGCTGCAGAGAAAGCATGGGAGAGGTCTGTTCCCAACTCTGGAAGGCTTTCCACAGCTCTCCAGCCAGCTCAGCTCAGGACCCCCAGCTCCAAATGGGGCTGAGGAGCCACCAGACCACACAGGCAGCAGAGATGGAGCTGAAAAGCAAACTGAAAATCACAGACACTTTTTGGAGCATGTCAGCTTCATAAAGCTCTGCTGATTTCTACAGCTTTCGAGCTGCCAGCTTCTACTAGAGACTCCAGCTGTGGGGGTGTTGCTTTTTGGGTGCTCCACGTGAGCACAATCGTGTGTCCTCTCGCCGTCCGACACAACAAGGTGTTTGTATGTGATGGGGATGTGTCAAGAGGCAGCAAGGTGCCCGGAGATAAGGAGAGCTGGGCCAGGAGGGACCAGCCCGGCACAGCCATCAGGCAGCGGCACGCAGCCCTGCTTGCAGTTCCAGTGCTGGGGGATCTTCAGAAAGACAAAAAGTTCTCAGAAATGAGGAAGTTTCTCATTTGAATCAACATCCAAAAGCTTTTTCTGTGTAAAACAGCTCTTTGTGCAGCAGAAAAAATCCTCAAAACTTAACGCTTGAAGCCGTTTTGAAGGAAAGCTTTCTCCAGCGCTGTGAAATCCCTTGGGGAATGGCCGTTGTCACCGTGTCCAGTCTGGGAGATGCCCTCCCGACGCTGCCTGATGCTCGGCAGAAGAGATGAGCAAGGACGGCAGAGCCGAGGAAAAGCCGTGAGGTCACCCACCCCCGCGCAGGCAGGACATGGCGCGGAGGACGCGCTAGGTACCGAAGTGATCCCACAGGCAATCCCAGCAAACGCCGTGGCCAAGTCAGCCTCCCAGGTCCGCGTTCGCT
>WHYT01015938.1:213539-261167 GCA_009806455.1 Tetrax tetrax | reverse complement strand
CTGTGGGGTCTGGCACGCGTGATGGGGTGGGGGCATCCCACGGCGCGCGGGGTACTCCGTGGCACGCATCGGTACCCCGTCTGCCACGCACCCCACGGCACGAGGCACGACAAGTGTGCGAAGCACCCCACGGCGTGGCCCGTGTGGGGTCCCAGGGGTGCCGCGTCCCTCAGCACTGCGTCCCACACGCCATCGCCCCGGTGCACAGCCGTGGGGCTGAGGGGCTCAGTCCCCCCAAGCCTCCCGCCACTGCCCTGTCACCCCTCGTGTCCCCCGTGGGGGCTGTGCGGGGCGAGCGGGCACACGCAGGGACACAGAGGGGAGCAGGGCATGGGCCAGGCTGGGAGCTGCTCTCCTCTCCCTGCCCTCCCAGGGCCACCCCCAGCCCCGCTGCGCTGGGACAGGCCAAGCGAGGTGGCTTTTCCTGGGGACAGTCCCTTCCGTCAAAAGCCAGGCCTGTGGCTGCCACATCTTCGTCCCCACGAATCACAGCCGTGGGGTTTGCGGGGCGGCAAACAGCATCCCCTTGGCCAGGGGGAGCTGGGGGTCGTGGGAGGCTCTCCAGCCCTGCTCCGGCCACACAAAGCGGGGTTAGCAAGGGGATAAGCGGCTGAATTGGGAAGCCTTTCAGGGCGGTTTGCTCCATTCATGTGGTTTAAGCCTGCAATTTCCCTTTCTGCACTGCTGGCCTTCCTCCCTATGCCCTCCTCCCCATCGGGACACCCCAGGGGGGGCTGCGTGCTCGGGCTGGTGTCCCGGGTCCGGCACAAACACTGAGGTGCAGTGGTGGGTGCATCACCTGTTGGGGTGGCATCGCCTTCCTGGCCAGGAACCGGCCTGCCTGAGGGCGAGTGTGGCCCCGATATGGGAGAGCAGTGCAGGGATTTCCCACGGGGAGAGCCCGGAGGGGATGTACCCTATACATAAATGCGCAGATACATGTATATATGCATGTATGTATACAATACATACACACACACACGTGTTTGCAGGCCCACGGCAAGGCAGCGTGCAGCCGAGCAGCTCTTATCTCAGAATCAAAACCTGCCTGTGAAAATCGACCGGCGTACCACAGCCCCGTATGGGTGCCGGGACGCCAGGGACCTGCTCGGCTCAGGCGGAGCTGCCCGGACCGTGCCGGTGGGAGCCCCGAGGTGGCTGGTGAGCCCATGGTCACGGCACAGGACCCTCTGCCCCGCTCCCCCCGGGGTGAGCCACTGGAGACATCTCTCCTTGCTTATGTAAGGGCCTGGCTCGGGACTGGCAGGAAGCAGCCGGCTCCCAGTGGTCTTAAAATAGTCGAGCATCATGGGCACACCCTTGTTTTTGAGGGCAAAACCTGAGCAGGGAGTGTGGCCATCGAAGAAGCAGAAAAGGTAACTCCCTCCCTCCCAAACAGCGCCTGCTTATGCTGATGGAGAGCACGCGTGCCAGTGCGTCCCCAGCCCTGGGTGGCCGGCGCATGGAAGCGGTGGTTTGCAATGAGGTGTCTGCGATGGGTGTTTTTCCTTCTCTGAGTCTGACTAAACACTGCTTAGCCTTGCATTAACTCTCCGTGTCTGCGATGCTGCACGCCGAGGAATGTCACAGTTTAATTTGACAGCACGCGAAACCGCTTTTGCCTCTCTGCTGCCTGCCAGCCTCGTTCACTGGTCCCAGCTCCTGCACCAGCCAGGCTGCAGGCAATTGCCCCCAGCCCCTCAGGGCAGCAGGAACTTCCATCATGTCCCCGTTATCCTGCCCTTCCCAGGCTTTGGTCTGCAGTGGGTCAGACAATTTTATTTTTGAAGAAATTCCCCGGCTCATGTTCATCATACGGCTCCAGAGGGGGTGGGCTTTGCCAGTCTCCCCTTGCAAACACCCTTGGAGAAGGGGTTTTCCCCTCTGTGCTGGCCCCTGCACCTGCAGATCTCCCCAGCTCCAAAGCATGGGGTGCCAAGCCCCTCCATATCCTGCGGGATTCCTGGAGCAGTTCCATCCTCTGCCCAGGAACAGGCAGCAGGCTAACAGCCAGGTGACCTCCAGTTTAAGGACAGCCCCTGGCCTTGTTCGAGGGCTGGGGAGCAAAATCCAGGGAAACAAAATCCTGAGGCCACCTCAGGGGTGAGCGTGGGGGGTGTCCATAGCACAGCATCCCTCTGACACCAGTGTCAGAATGGATGCGTCCCTCTCCCACCCTGGGAACCGTATGTCGAGAGACGTGCCCGATCCTCATCCGAGTGATGGTACTTGGCATCTTGCCGTCCCCGGGAGAGATGCACCACTCCAGGTTATTTATTATTTCCCGTCTGTTCTGCGCTGCCTGGGGTGAGTAAATGAGAAACCAGCCCAGGAGGGGTGGAAAAGCTTCCCCTCGGCCCTGCAGCGAGAAGGATCTGCAAAATCCAGAGGGAACGTGGTGCGGAGCTACCTCCCGCCCTGGAGTGGTGTGAGCAGACACAGAGCAGCACAAGGCGTTTTTTTTTTGCCGGGGATGGAGAGCAGACCCGCCTGGGGCCGCAGAGCTGCTGCGGATGCTGGCGCGGTGCCTGCCGTGTGCTCACCGAGGAGCTGGGGCGAAGCCGCACCCGCAGGCAGGGCTGCCCCCCCCCAGCATCATCCTGCCCCTTCCAGGCTCTCACTGTGAGATCTCTCTGGATTACAAACCGGCACCTGATGGGAAACCCGCTGCAGCTCCAGGTCCCCTGTCCCCGCTCCCTGATGTACCGGGAGCACTTTTTTAACATCCTGAATTCACCTGGTTTCAATTTCCAAACTGAATCCTGTAAGAGTTCAAGGCGGATGGCGCTGCACCCAACGGGGTTTGCAGCCTCCCCTTGGCTGTTGGGCCCAGTTTGAACCTAAATTTTGCCCCTTCTGCTGGTCACGTCACCACTGCCTCAATTTCCCTCGCTGCCAAACATAAGCTCTGTTGCAGGAAAGCCCTACTGAGGTGGCAGCACCAGAGCAGGTGAGGACCAGGCGCTACAGTGGTGGGATGTAAAACAGGATGCAGCACGTTTCTGCGTTTGCACAGTGAGTCAACCGGGTCTGGGAATTCTCCATTGAAAGTGTGGGATGGGTGGTCCTGATCCTGCTATGCCACAGGCTAAAACAGATTAACTCCTCAGCTCCCTGCCTGGGACAGAGCCGGCAATGGAGCGCCGGTGCTGCCTGGTGTTCAGAGGGAGCCGAGCGCCTTTTCAAGGGCTGGTTTTGCACCAACAAATTTCTCCCTTCCACTGACCGCGAGAGGCACAGCACAGCACACCCCAGCCTGGGCCATCAGCCTGGTCTCGCGGCTCCAGACAGAGTGGGGTCCGAAAGCCAGGACCCCTACCCTGGCCGGGGGCATCCCACCACGCCGAGGGAGAGGCAGCACATCCCTCCCCGCTGCCTTCAACCAGACAGGGGGAGAACATCATTTCCCTGCTCAGCAGCGTAGGATATGGGAATTTAATTCGGCCAGGTCTGAAGGCGGGGAGGGAGGGCTGTATAAATAGAAGGGATGTTTCTACCGGCTGCGTTGTTCCAGGCACGGGCAGGTCCGGAGCACAATGAGCCCCTTTCCCTCTCCGCTGGCATTTTCTCTGCTGCACCTTGGAAAGGCCCCAGAGAGTAAATGGTAACTCCTGCCAAACGGTGAGTATTTGCATCCACAACAAAGCGCCTGGAAATATCGCAGCGGGCAGCAGGAAGCCCTGCTCACGGCCGGCTGCCCAGAGGCTCCTGCGGCTGGCTGAGCCCAAGCCCGCAGCCACCCCCGCGGGGCCTGGGAGCCCAGCAAGCATCAGGATGCTTGGGAGGTGCTGGACCTGGCCCCAGCTCCCCTCTTCTCCTCCACAGAGCCTCCTCTGCGTTGCTGGCTGGAGCACTGGGCTGCCGTTAACCAGCTTCCAGGCTCCCGATCCCACGCTCCAGCCAGGGCACAGATCAGTGCAGAGAACGCGCCCAGCAGCTACGTGGGGTAAAGGAAAACCAAAACACTCACGATGCCCTTCCTCGTGCACCCAGCTGCAGCACGTCCTGGCTCTCTCACAAAGCAGCCTCTTCCAAGGAAGACGAGCTGAACATCACCCTGCCACAGGGGTACCAGGGCCAAACAAGCACCACCCCACCCCTTCTCCCTGCCAGAGCTCAGCTGCCTCAGGTGACTTTCCATATCACTAAAGGAACGGCCTTCACTTCCAAGGATGCTTGAGGACACCCCAAATACACACGCATAGCCACCTTCCTGATGTTCCCTCTCACTCAGAAAGGCAGCCAGCGAGTCCCAGAACGGATCTTTACCCCGCGTCTGCAGCCGCGTCTCAGGGCGAGGGCAGGCTCTGTGCTGTGCAGGCTGCACGTGGACAGGGCTCCAGCGGGGACCAAGCAGTTTCTTATTAAAAAGGAATAAAATCCTTCAGGCAATTCCTGCTGGAGTCGGGAACAGGGACTGGGCAGCTCTGCGCCCAAAAAGCAGGAGGGTTGGGCTGTTGGTACTTAACCGCATTATTCGAGGCAGTTTCCCCTGGGGGTGCACAAACCAGGACAAGTTGCTGTGCGGGGGGCACAGCTGAAGGATCTGGGCACCAGACGAGCGGATGGACCACCTCAAGCCTCAGCGTTAATGCCAGCTCATGAGCAAGCAGGAGGATGAGAGGCTGACAGGACAGCCTTACTCAGCTCTCGTCTCTAACCAGGGCTCCAGAACACCCCACGCTGCGATGCTGCAGGCCCAACTCCTCCACCCACAGTGGGTCTTGGCTACGTGACCATACAGACCTACCACAGACCACAGAGCCACCACAACTCAACACCAGCAAGCAGCGATGACAGCTCCTGAAAACATCAGGGCAACGTCAGCAGCTAGGCAAAGCACTGCCCCTTCCAAAAGCCAGCCGTGGCCAGGTGCTTCACTTCAGATCCCTGGCATCACTATGAACCCGCACGCTCTCAACTTGTCGCTGATGAAGACACAACTGCTGGGTCAATCCCAGCCCACCTGGCCCTTGCCATGGCCTCAACGTCCTCTGCGCAGCCCTGTTGAAATGAGAAAGGCTCAAACACCTCACTGCGGAGGCTGTGCCTGCAGAAACACCGTGGTGCCAAGCTCACCATCTCCTCCTCAACCTCGGGGACCTCATGGCCCAGGGCCCGAGGTGAAAGAACACACAGACACCAACGCTCAGTTAAGTTGTAGGAATTTATTTTAAATAACCTACAGTTGATTAAAAGGGAATTCATGATAAAAATAGAAGATACTTGTTGAGGAAAGGCTGCAGGAAATGGTCTTCGCACACACACTACGCTAACAATGCCTCTAAAACTAATGATTATAGCAAAAAAAGGTTTCACATTAAAATTCTGCTTTTTAATTTTTTAAAATTTTTTTACACAATTACAAAAGAAAAAATAAAAGCCCTAAAATCTTGATTATTTTCCTTTTTGGACCGATGCTCATTTCCCTCGAAATTTATTGACCTGTGAAACTTCTTTTTACACAATAAAATCTTTCAAGTAAAAGAGGGGCGTGGGGCTTAGAAAAAAAGGGGGGGGAAAGGTAAAACAGTCTGGCAAACCTAAAATGTAGATATTCTTGAAGTGTACAGAGTGGGCTCAGAACAAAGGGTGATGAGAATGTCATTTGTTGCCAATTTCACTTGTCCTCAAATTCCACACGCGCCTCCCCACCGCACGGCCCCCCTCTCCCAACCCGCTTCCCCAAATCTACACGATCTTTAAGATCAAGAAGAAAAAAAAAATGGTTTAAATATTTTAAAATAATTAAAAGAAATAAAAATTCACATTTAAAAAAGGAACACTCAAGTCAGGAGGCCGATCTCCCATCACGCTTTGCTCTGAACAAATGCCGTGGATATTTGTAATTCATGTCCCAATGCCATGACTGTTTCAAGTGACAAATTAAAAAAGATTTGGGTATTTCCATGACTATAGAGTGACAGCCGTAACAGGTGCGTTGGTTTTCTTAAATTTTGTTTATTTGTTAAATTCTGAAACAAGGCAGGAGGGGGAGGGGAAGGGCAGGGGTTAAGGAGTCCATTTTCTATTAAAATATAGAAGTTATTGCAAAACCCTAACTGTAAAAACGCACCAATATAATTGGATTTTGTATACAGTAGCTAAAGATTCCCACGCTCTCAGTGTGATGGTGAATTTGCCTGGCGGAAGGTTGACAAATCCCCCATCCACTTGCCCTGCCTCAAGAGAAAAACCACGCAAACCAGACAGCTAGAATTTGGATCTCTGAAACATTTTTAAATAAGTTGTCCATAGGACAACTGGCTCAGCTCCTTTAGGATATTTCCAGGTTATACTTTCTGCAAGATGTTGGCTGTGTTATCTGATGCTCACTTGCCCCTTCCCTCCCCCATCCCCACATCCAAGGACAAGTAAGGCTCACAGTTTATCAATCTCCCTAAAAACCAGGCTACTCCCCCCCTTTTTCCCATAAAATTCAGCTCATTAAAAACAAGTTAAAACTCATAGTCTTCCTCTGCCATGTCGATAGCCCAGGCAAATTTCTCTCGTTGGGTTTTGTTATAAATCTTCTCTATAGGAATTCCCCACTTCTTACACCTGCAGAAGAGGAGAGGCTGTTAGAGTCAAGACATCACAGGCCCTCAACCCCTCGCTGTGAGAACTGCCCTGCTCTGCCCCAGAACCTTCCTGGCTCTGCTCCTTGACAAGACACACCACCCAGCTCAGCAGGACCGGCCTCCCAGTGTTGGATCCTGCAGGTTCTCCAACCCACCAGCTCCCAGCGCAGTGCTGGTTTTGGCTGGCATGTTACCCTTGGCTCTAGAGACTCTTTTTACACCTTCCTGATTTTAACATTTAAGGGAAGGTCACAGAGAAAATACATCTCTGGCTGCACAGGGGCACTGCTCTCAGCCACAGCCCTTGTCTGCCAACTGGGGAGACAAGACAGAAGAGAAGGGGTCTGTTCCTTCCAGGCAGATGCTTACCAAGCAACAGAGATCCTAGGATCCAGATAGTTGAGTTTGGAGGTGCCCAAAGCGATCTGCTTGTTCTCCTCCCTATCTGTAGCCTGAACCTCCAGCTTCATCAGTTGCTCCTCAATCCTCTGCACTGCTTTCTTCTTGCTCTCCACTGTCCTGCGGTGGGAAAGAATCAAAGTATTTAATTCTTAATGCCCTGCTAGGCTCGAGATGGCAGCAGTGTGGGAACCCAAGGGGACTCTGCTCAAGGTAAGCAAAGCCACCAGCCACAAAGGGCAGCTGTGTCAGCACAGACGGTGACACAAAACACTCAGCACATGCAATTAAGAACTGACATTTTCAAAGAGGCAGAGCAGATCTTAAGCAGCAGTTTTGTTTTAAAGGGTTGGAAGCAACAGCCTGAACTGTACTAATGCTACACCCACTTTAAAACCAGCCCATCTATCCCTCTGTAACAGTCATGCTGTGATTCTGCTTTCAGAGCTCCCTTAACTCAGCACCCCTGCCACTACTCTGCAGAGCCCACACAGAGTCAGGGTGCCTCATCTGCACCATCGGCTTCCAAGAGAGCAGGGCAGAACCCAGGAAAGTGCACGCCCAGTTGTGTAACTCCTGGCTTCCTGGCTCTCCATAAAGATGGCAATGCTCTGCCTGGTCCTGGGCAGCAGGGTGGTTGAGCACTGGCTTGGGCTCAGCTCGGAGGACTAAGGGACACAGCAGAGACTAATGCTAGCAACCACATCACCCTACGGTCCTCAACTTGGAGGCCATTTCTTCATGCACAGAATAAAGAGGGGACAAGAAAGCCTGAGGAAATCTCAGATCACAGGCTGAGGAAACAGAAGACAGGGTGAAGGACCAATTTGGAGCTGAGAGTATTGAGGCCATTGCACAGCCTAGTGTAACACCAGCCTTACTTTTTAGACTTCTCATCCCTCCGGACCTTGGCATCAGCTTTGGCGCTTTTCAGTTCTCTCCTGGCATCAGCTAACTGCTCCTTCTTGGCATCGATCTAGGAGAGGCAAAACCAGATGGCAGCACTGTGAACAAGCTGCTAAAAACTGTGGCAGTCACCTGTGGGTGGCATGACCCAGGGAGTGAATCTGTGACCATGTTCAGAACCTATCAGCGCTCAGCCCCACTTCTGCAGAACAATTAGGCCATTGGCCTTTCAGGTTGCTGCAAAGTCTAGTGTGGTGAAATACTCCCAGGGCCCCATTTGTTTCCAAAGACAAGGTGGCACTGGGAGCCCTCTCGCACGTAGCTGCAACCAAGCAGGGGAAGGAACTGGCTTGGCCTGGCACTGGCCAACAGCCTCTCAAGGCAGCTTGTCTGCCTCCACTGTATCCTCCCATTACCAATTCTGATGGTAACACGGAAGGATCATCCCTGTTCCCTCAGCAGGAAACTATTCTTGCCCCAAATTCTACAGGCTGAAAGCTGTTAAGGCTTCAGGCAGTTCTTCTCCACTTAGTTTAGGATTGAGGGAGATTCAGCGTTTTGCAGCCCCTGTTCAACCATTCCCCTTAGACATCTCCCAAGCTCTAAGATCTAGGGTGAAGGCAGCCATGTTAGGTGTTACAGAAGCAGGGGACACCGCAGTGCCAAACCAGAAGTTCTTATTGTGAAGGTTATTCTAAAGCCAGACCAGGAACAGACCTAACCCCTTTGGACCTCATGGCCTTCACCAGAAACAATCTGCAAAGGAAGAGGTCAAGTCAGAGGGGCGTAATGTACCATGTACACAGCCTGCACTGACAGTGGCCTGGGATTCATCCAACAGGAGTGGACGCCCACTCTGGGTTCTTTAGGGGACACAAATCAGAGCTAGAGACTGCTGCTCTGAAGTTTCAATGGCAGCAGAACACATAGCTATGGCATAAAGGGAGACAAAAAGGGTCTGGTCTTGGTCTTCACAAGTAAAAGATGACTCAGGCTGAAAGGTGTCCTTTTCAGCTCACTACTCTGCTTCTGGAGTCCTCCTCTCCATGCAGGCCCACCTCGGATGTAGCACTAACCAACTCCTGACAGGGAAAAGCACGCTCAGCTTCCATTTCACCCCATGTGAAAGGAAACGTGACTCTTGAGACGCAGCACATGGAGCCCTGGCCCAAACCAAGAGCTGGGCAAGGGTGGGGGTACCTTGCTCTGCAGGTTCATCATGGACTTCTCGAAGGTCTTCGGTGGAGCCCTCTGGTGGTTACACAAAATGGCAACCGCTCTGTTGGCACGGTTATAGGAAAGGATCTTCGCTGGGATGTTGTCATCCGCTGCAAAGCACAAGCAAGTGGTGAACAGGTGGGTTCTCCAGGGCGTGCAGCCCCAGCCAGCATCCCATCGACTCTGTAAGTTTACAGTCACTGAAGAACTGACCTTCCCCTCCCACGGGCCAGCCTCAGCACTGCACTCTAATTAGTCCTAAGCCTGACCACTTCCACCCTGGGCTCTTTCTGGGACACTTTCTTGATAGCAACAAAGGCACCACTTGCCACTGAAGAGGGGGAAAGCACATCCATGCTCACAGCAGAGGACAGCAGGGCCATACTGCCCAAGACACTGCTGGGCTTCACAGATGCAATGTGCTCAGTTTGTAAATTTGTTAAAGTGCAAGCTACCAGCGCTCGACTGAGAGGTTTTGTGAATGAGCAGCTAAGAAACGTGGGGCTGTTACAGATGCATCTGCCTTGCTGGCCACCTACAGCATTTAAAAATCAACAGAAAGCAAGAGATTTGGTAAAGGACAGAGGACAGACAGACTAGCAGGCACACCTTGGTGTGCTCACAAGTCCACTCTGCCCTGCCCCAGTGCTGGGCTGCTCAGCTACCCCAGAAGATTGCCTGGCAGCAGATTTTTGGTCAGGTCTCAGCTGTATGACATTTACACTGCGATGAGGAAGTGGTGTACAGATACAAGGCTTGTGGTTAAGCCCATGAAGCCAGGTCTGTACTGCACGGTAAGATCTGTTACCCTCAGAGTTTCAAGGTCAAGACTTACGATTAGTGAGCTCCTTGAGCTGCTGCTGTAGCGTGATGGAGGCATTGTAAGTACGGAATACCTTGGCTGTCAGTCCCTCCATAAGGTCTTGAAGATGTTTATTTAAGATACTGGTCTAAGGAAGCAGAAAGGAGACGACAGTCAGCACTAGAATTGACCATGGCATTTGTGAAATCTCTGGACACACTGCTGATGAAGACGCACAGCCCACAGCTGAAGCCCAGTGTACTCAGACCTGACCACAACAGAATGGTCACAATATTACTGAAACCACAGGAGAAGTGAACAAAGAAGGAATAAGCATAAGATTGGTATCAAGTACCACAAGTGGCCAAAAAAGCCTTCTTCAGTGTGGAGGTTGTGGTTGCCAACAGGTAGAAACGTGTGTGTCCCCATTCCAGGGAAAGTGCCTGAACCACTGTGGTGCTCCCAAATGCATCCCCCTAAATGTGCAGATGGGGATGGCATCCAAAAATCTATCACCTCACAGTCACCTTCTCTAAACTCTGAAAAAAACCTCCCCAGGCCAGAGCCAGCCAGGCTCACCAGGACCAAAGCCCATCAACTTCAGGAACCTGCAGGCACAGTGGACACTGGATTGAGACAGACTCTCACTGCTTTTAGACCGCTCAGGCCAGCTCTGGAACAGAACTGCTTCCAAAACCATTTCTGGAATAGAGCAGCTGTTATGGCCTGGTGCGGAGTGAGCCTGTTCACGGTGTTCTACCACCATCCCTCCCCATTAACTACGTGCTTACATTGAGGCGGTCAAAGAGGTCATCCTCAGGCTGCTTGTTCTCCATGAACAGCTGAAGATTCTTAAACACCTGCAGGAAAAGAAAACCAGTAACTTCAGGGACACAGACCAGACAGCGCTGGGTAGCAGTAACACGTAAGGAAGCAACACTCCCGGGGAGACACTTAAACAGGGACAATGCTGGATGTTATTTCCCAGCAGGCAAAGATCCATCTCTTGGTACAACACCTGTGTTGAAGGCCTCTCCTCAGCAACAGGAGTCCTGAGCATTCAATGCCCTTTATACTCATCCTTTAGATCAAGATCGCAGGAGACCTGATTCTGCTCTGGCTTAGCTGCCTAACAGAGAAAAGAGACCCCAAAGCTACTATCCTTCTCTTATCTCCATCATTACTCCAGCCAAAGAGACCCCTGAGCCATTTCCCATGGAGAGAAGCTACCAAAACCCAGCCCTTCTCATTGCTTTGTTAATTGTTTCATATAGTTCCACCCCAAACATATCTCATTGGGTTAGGGAGAACAATCAAAGCATCTTTTGATTACACGGAGATCACAAATCCCAGCTCTGTGTGCTCCAAATCCCCAATTCCCAGCTTCTCAACAACACACATTCTTCTTCTACAGACATCTAATAGACAAAGATTTCTAGCTCTACAATAATCCGTTCCTCATTGTAAGAAGAGACACCAAGAGATACCAACGCCAATAAATTCCAACAGGAAAAATGTCGTCTTCTTTAAACAGGGAACTAAGAATTCCAACACATGCTCATTTCATGGCAGTTGTAGTTTGGTTTTTCCCAGTTATTTTGCTTCCCAAGAGGCTAACTTTTACTGCAGATTGTTGTTACGATTACTGCAGTATTATACATGCGGTATCTAACGTACTGTGCTCTGCAGTGCTGTGGGCCAGATGCAAAGCTGATACACCCACAAAACCAAAAGTCTTTTTGGATAGTGCCCTTCAGGTTCACACTGCTGGATGGGGACTTATTCTGGAACGAAGTCAAGATCACAGCAGATTTGAAACTGGTGGATGACAAAGAAATAAATGAATTAACATTGTCTAGGAAAGAAGTCTTGCTTGGTAGATACTTAGATCCATAGGCCAGAAGTGTCAGTGCACCTACTCTGTTTGCTTTGGAGCACCCAAGACCTAAACCTACCTCAGTGAGGGCTCAGATCCAATGTGAACAAAACCACCGTGACCGAGAAGCTAGTATGATGGAAGCCCAAGTCAAACTGCTACTCTAACAGTGCCATTTTGCATGGTATTTCAGAACCTTTTATACTATTGTGTATGGGCCTAGAACTCTACCATCTACAGGTGACAAAACCAACTCTGCTGACCAGAACAAGACCAAAGAAACTCATCTAACATAGCTGTTAGTTGCATTATGCAAACTCTCAACACTGAGACCACAGGGAAGAGCACTGAGATGTTTAAATATCTCATCTGCTGGGCTATGTCATATCATCAGCAGCCTTATCTTCCATGGCACTGCCAATAAAAAAGGAAGAATAGTAACTGACTTATTTTCTATCTAGATATCAGGTCAGCGCAGCAGCACTCTGTTATTGCCACCAAAACTGTGTTGACCACATTTTTTTCTGCAATTCCATCTGTGTATGTGTTTGTGGAGACATCTTACCCTCTTCTCAACAGGGACTTTGTTGTAGTATCGGATGGAGTCTTTTCCGAGGAAGTCAAACTCAACCACGTATTCCTGGCCGTCCAGTTCAGGATGCAGCTTGATATGTTCTACTCTCAGAGAGCAGCAGCCCACGGTGTCAGCTGTCTCTCCTTCTTCTTTTTCATTACCAGCTCTCAGGGCAAGCTACATTTATATCAAGACAAAAGAGGTAAGCACTTCAAACCATCCCAGTAACGTTATGTTGGAAACTTTCAGACACTGGCCTAGAATCAGCAGTGTCCAGAAGAGAAGGGGAGAAAATGCATTTGCGTGGATAAAACTGATACTTAGAAAATTCTAATAAAAACCACCTTAAGTTCTCTTTAAATTTGTTCTAAATAACTACACTAAAGCCACAAATCTACCGATCTACCAGAATACCTCATTTTTTTTAACGAGACGTTTAAAGCAAGATGTTTTACCAACTTTCGCTCATTAATTAACTCCAACTGTAAGACAGTTCTGACTAATGGAAATCCATTTGAAATGGTTGGTATTTCTTAAAAATCAAACTGACTTCCATGGGAACTCAACTTGATACAAAGTCATAGAGCTCAGCTGTTCATCTTCTAGGATCCTACCTCTTCCCTGCACACTAAATAAATACACTTTAAATAACATATGGGACACTTTAAGTTATAGAAATAATCAAAAGGCTACATTTGGCTGCATTAAAAAAAATGTGTTTTAACAGTACTGGCTAAACCCATTTCTAATTTTTAAAGAAAAACCTCCAGTGCTGTTATGAAACCACAATTTTTCAAATCAAAGTTCCCTGGTTTACACCAAACTATTTTGAACAAAACCTGTTAATTTAGTTTATCAAAACACCATACATTATCAGGTCAACATCTCTCTGGGAACTGGTTTTAAGTGGCTTTAAATTCATTAATACAGCTGCAGTTTTCTTTACACTGTGGTGAAAAAATTAGTGTAATTATGAAACCTCAAGACCATGACCTCAAACTAAAGAGGTGACAAATGAGTAGAAATTCCCAGCAGGAAAACTGAAACAGCTGGAGACAAAAGACCCACACAAACTTCCCAGTAATCCAACTGGGCGACTCTGGAACCAGGCTGTGAATCCTGCCTGAACTAAAACAATGCCGCCTGAAATAGCCACGTTCAGTACAATAGCTTATTGCTCTGGATTCCAGGTAATGGGAAGGAAAAGGAGACAGGATCCTGCCCACCAGGAAGTCTCAGGATACCTTATTAACTGGGCCCAATTCTGCCCATTCTGAGCACTCCCAGCAGGACAGGAAAGGTAAGAGGAGCGTGCTGCGGAACAAGCCTTACTTTATCGATGAAGTACAGCGCCACAGCCCTCTGTCGTACTTTCATCTCTTTGGATTTCCAGTCTTCTCGGTATTGATTTCGGATTTTATCTACGCACTTCTTCAATCTCCGAGCTGTCTCATACTTCTGCCAGTCCTTCTCACCCTGCAGAAACAGTCGGAATACAGTCAGCATCAGAAAGGAAAGGACCAGTTCCAATCTGCATCTCGCGGCTTTCCAAGTCTGTGTGTGGCAAATGGCCTCACTGTACAAAAGCACTGAGATTCCGCTTCCGAACAGCTCAGCTTTAAACTATGCTGCCACGCAGCTGTAGGTCATTCACATTTCCATGATACTGAACACTTCCATAGAAGCAACTAAAAGACACAAAAGATACATCTTCCATGCTTCTCAGCATATAAATGGTTTCCTCTGCTTTATTCAGATGACACTTATGCTCTTTTAGCTGTATAATTAAACACCCATAAAACATAAAAGCAACATCAACAGTTCATCATCATTATTATATATTCAAGCCATGGCGAAAAGAGGGCATGAATTCACAAGGTACAGAGATTTTTCCCTGTACTTGTAGGACAAACCTCTTGTTTCCAATCCAGGAAAAAAATCTCTTAAGAAAAAGACTTTATGAGAAGAACTTAAATCCTACCGTTGAAACGGAAAGCTATTTATCTCTCAACAGATTTATCATTGCTTTTATGGAATTGATCTGTTGACTGGTCATTTGCTTCCACAGCAGGGTTTGTTTTCCTTCAGTCATGATGAGCTCCTTATCAGTCTTCTCAGCCAGTAGCCTGGCCGCGTTTTTAATTTTACAATTGACTGATTAGCAACCCATGGTTAGAACTTCAGCACACGATCAGGCAGGGGAAGTTAGGACAGAAGTAGGTAAAATATCCACCAGAGCAAGTTTGTTCTTGGATAAATTGCTTGGTTTTAGGTTTACACAGAGTAACATAGGAATGAATGACACAATGATGAAACAGCAAGACAGCTTTACGTCCTATCTCTCTCCTAGCTAACAGCTACCTTTGCCTCTTGGAGACATGATCAGTAGGATTTTTTTTAAACTAGATCTTTACCTTAATCCTTGAGCTAGGGTTCAACATGATGTATTTGATAGAGCCTTGGATGTTCTCAGTCCATGACACCAGCCAGGTAACCTTGTTATCATGCCGGACCTCCTTCCATTTGTGTCCTGGTGGAGGAGCAGGGATCTTGGAATCCCTGCAGAGAATTAAAAAACAATAAAAACAATTTAAAGACACTTCCACTGCATCAAAATAGAGAAAGCAATAAATACTATAACACAAAGAAAGCACAGGAAAGAAACTGAGGCAACATAACTACATATTTCCACAAACGAAGTCAAGTGAATCAAACTAAACCCAGATCAGAAATGCAACTGCCATCAATTTGTATGTGCCGAAGAACTGTACTACAGGTGGGAACACACATTGCTAGGATCAGCTTTGATCTGTACACACTGCAATAATGTGGATGCTTATCTGGACAAGACTGAAGAGAAGCCCACCAAACATCAAGGAAGACAAAACAGGGAAACCTACCTAGAAGAAACTTAGTTTCTGGCAATACTAGCAGGAAAGACTGTTTAAACAGATGTAGGTTGCAGGCATGAGGAAGAAAATATGTTGACAGAAGTTCTACATGAAACCCATGATAGCCTTGTTCAGCCTTTGCTTGTGTCTTACCCATGTAAGAATAAGATAAGCAGCATGTCTATTTCCACGTCCTGGAATATCAACCTACACAGGATTTTTAAAAAGAAGCTATCCTATCCAGAAACCAAAGCCAAGGTGTAAAGTATCCAGTGCTCACTTGCTGCAGTTAATGATGATATCTTCTGGCATGATGCGTCTCTTCAACATGCCCATTTTGGGATGGTTCCCACGACCTCGGAAGAGACCTGGAGGTTCAATCTTGAAGTTGGCAATCCTCTCCTTGTGGTTGTCCATCACACAGTAACCATATTCCTTCAATAGCCGCTCGTTCTCGTCTTTGATTTTCTGAAAAAAGCCAAAAGCAAAGATGATACGGTACAGCCAGGACCACACACGTATCTCTACACGCCAAGACTTTAAAAAATTTTATATTTGCACCATGCTGATGCTGAAGACCCAACTTAAAACTAGATCCCCATCATGCCAAGTGCTGTATCAACACAGAGTGGCAGACTGTCCAGAATAGCATTCATAAAACAAAAGCAGCACAGACAAATCAGAAAAAAAAAGGGAAAGAATGTGTGAAAACTCCATTAAAACTTGTATTTGAGGGAAAGAGGCTAGGGCTGCTGAAGACAGCTACCACTTTGTCAGAACAGAGGCATTTACCTCTATCCACACAGCACAGCTACAAGGGCAGTCAGCCCCGGCACAGTACTGCTGCTTTATCATCTATACTCAGCATCTGACATGCACTGGACTTTACATTTTGTGGTTTATGTATAAAAACCCAGGCTTCTGTGTTTGAAATCAGCATTGGAAAGCAGGCAGAAAAATGTCTCCAGTCTGCCACATGTCAAGTCTGTGGCAGCAAACGCTCTTACAAGCAGAACACAGTCTCCTAAGTAAAAATGTGCTGAGATTTCACTGCATACTTCTGTGCTTGGACTGTAATTATATAGAAGGAAAAATAAAAACATGGCAGCTCAAAATAAAACATCTGACCCATAGGCAGCACTGGTGTTCCAGCTAAGAATCTAACAGGAAAAGCCACTTCTGCTCCATTGAAACAGCTACCACGGATGGAAATGAGAAGGGCTCACCCACATGTTTCTCAAATGGGAACAGTAGCAAGACATGGGGTCTCTATTCTAGTGGAACCCCTCTGACCCCAAAGGCCATACTTCTGAGCTACCAGGCCCCTCACTCAAAGGACAATTACTGAAGCGTTGCAAAAGAGCAACTGAGAACTTGGGGCAAGTTTCCAACTTCCATTGCAGTAAGTACTCAGTCATCTAAACACTATTTAATTCTCTCCCCACAAGCCACTGTAGCCATGCTACTGGAAAATAAAGTTTGTTTTTTATTCAGAAAACTGTATTACATGATATTTATGACTTATTCTTTCATTTTATTCTCTAATGTCATTGCTGCATCACTTCCACCAGACCAAATTTTACCCTCCAAACCCAAAGAGTTTCTAAAATGAAAATCTGTCCTTATCTGAGGCTCATGACTGGCCTAGAATCAACGCTGCCATGGGGGTAGCACCTCTGATTCTCTTTATTTACTTATGCAGGAGTAGGAGCCTCAGCCCTATCAATATAGGTCAGGGTGCAGATTCAGCTGTAATTCACAGTGTTTTGCCCTACCTGAGCTGCACAGAAAAGATTCCTACAGTTAACATGAAAGTAATTTGAAATCAAGTAAACACTGACTTGTAAACGGCAAGGCAGGCAGAGGAATGATTACACAAAGATGTTTACAAGCCAGCAATGAATCAAGAAGTCTCCTAGAATTCCCTCTGGTACCTGTTTCTCCTCCTTGGACATCTGTTTCCTAGCTTCCGTCTGAGCTTTGAAATACTGGCTCATGTGGGTGAAGTCACACTTGCTGAGGTTGGTGATAGTGCTCTTCTCTTCAGAGGTCATTTCCTTGCAGAAAGAAAGGGGCACTTTAAGTTTTCATACATAGTAAGTTTTCATGCATTGTAATCCTACCCCAGGCAGTTTAAACAGGAACAACAGACAAGTTCTCACAATAAACCCCCAAGAAGCCCCAAATTCTTGCACATGCTCACTCCAGCTAAGGTCAAAGAGAAAGGGACAAGAATCAGAGTGTATGGAGCGCTGGCCTGCCAGCAGTTTGCTCTCTGTGAACTCTGGGCAATGCTGTACCACCTGCCAGAGCGCTCTCACACTGAACAGTGGCTGAGACTGCGGAGGGACAGGGAGGAAAATCCAGTAACCCATTTGGGAACACTGCATCACCTGCTCCAAAGGCTCGATCTTATGGCTGACCAGATGACTGAGGTGAAATTCTGAGTTTCAGGTCTTTGCAAGGGGTTTCCTTCTAATGTAAAGCTGTAACAGTCAGATCAGCTACACCCCATCATGCTGTAAGAGGCAAATTTGTTTGGAAGAAGTCTGACTTTGTTGGTTTAGAAAGATCTTTGTGACAGGGCCCTTCCCGATGTAATGACACAATCGACTGGAAAGTTCACAGCTACAATCTGAGGCAGGTTTCAGTTGCCATAAGCTAACTTTCCTGTGCATGGAACAAGTAGTCCCTTTTCACTGCCTGGTGCTGAGGAGACACCAGCCATGCCTGCAGTCATTGCTGCCCAGGACTACGTGCATACCTTTCTCCAGTCTTTGAAGAAGTTTTTCCTGAAGATCTCCTTTGTAGTGTATTCATGATCAAGCATTTTTGCAAAGAATGTGGCAACTTCTTCTGCTTTGGTGCTCAGCTTCATGACTTTACCTACAAAGAAAATTTTTATTTTTAAATAAAATGGTAAGCAGGAACTAAAGCCAGAAAGAAGCCGTAGTAGCCACCTTAAAGGATGCTGTTATTTTCACCACAGAGAAGTTTTTCTTAAAAATGTTATGTAGTACAGCAAATCGGATGGACAAAGGAAACAGAGGAACACAATTGCTTGACTTTCATCATAAACATTTTGAAAAAAGTTTCCTCTGGAATATAAACACTAAAAAAAGCAACAGCAATCTGATGAGACAGGTCAGAGACCCAGGGCAGGAAGGGGGAAAAGCCTCTTGCAGGAAACCCTGTGCTGTGGTGCATATGCTCCTGGGGAGATACTGCTGTTTGAAGTGAAAAAGACAAAGGACTTCATTAAATTTCATATTCCAGCACTCAGACATACAGAAAATACAGTCTCTGTATTCCTCTTCTGCCCACAGAGGGACTGTGCTTTGGAACACCCCTTCTAGCCTTTAGCTATTTCTAGCCAGGAAGAGCCCTTCCTATGTGCACACCACAAATAGGCTGGAAAACGATGCCAAGTATTTAACTTTCCTTCATCGCAGGGAAATGTGTCAGGATTCTGCTAATTTTTCCCTTTGCTGTGGGAATGCACTCCTGTGTCTCCACATCAGGCTCAAAAGCCACTCATTTTTAAGAAAGACTGAGCTTAGGGTGAATGGAAAGGCCACACTTCAGCTTATCTGCAAGACTGCAGTACAAAGTGAAATTGCTGCAAGGGAAGACCTTAAAAAAAAAAAAAAAAAAACCAAAAACACAAGGGAAAAGAGGCTGCTGCAACATCGAAGTCGTGGATTTGACATCTAACATTCCTACTGAGAGTCTTTTTGGTCCGGATTGCATTCCTGACAACACGTGAGGTGCCAGTGATCCCTGTGAAGGATTCTGCATGCAGCTCACTTCTCCAGGTAGCTGCAAGAAATATTTAAAGTCCCAATGGGCTGGCATACAGTCAACACCTGTGGACTTTTTAAAGACCATTTTACTGCACAAAAGTCAATACAAGAAACACTATTGTTGATTCTATGCTCTTGGAAAAAAACCCCACATTTTTGATTTACAACATGTTTTTAGAAGTTACATCATCTCCAAAATTAAGGGAGTCAGCTATAAAGCCTTAAGATCTATAAACCCTCGTAAAACAGGACTTAGCAAAAGGTCCTCCAAATGATCTGAGAATATTCCACAATTAAATTCAACCAACAGAAACTCTGCCAATTTTTAAGCTGCAACCTAAAATACAGCACTTGTTTGCTTGTAACAGGAAATGGGGGAAGGGAGAGACAGCAAGGGAAACTGTTTTTCCAGGCTGCAAGTCTAGCTTGAAAGAAGCCATCAAGTTAGTAACATTATGGGGCTAAAATGACTGATATTTTTTCCCAGTAGCTGAAGGCTCAGTCATCTTTATCTAATAACTTCAGAATGTATTTAATTGGACTCAATTTCCTCTTTTTTACAAACATTTGAAAAGGCTCTCAGCGACCGGGCTGGACATTTAAAGAAAAAAAGAGGTGTAAATATTAGTTAACTGACTTAAAAACTGAAAACCAGAGAGCAACTGGGGAACATAACAAGCAGAAGAGACCACATGGCCATAACTGAAATGCAGCTGCCACCATCTACACTCTCACCTTGCCACATCTACAGAAAACCACGCAAGTTGAAGCCACCTCTGAAGTACAAACAGTAGCTTGTTAACCCACAGTCACTCAAACATATAGTCAAGCTCTAAAAAATGGCTTTGGCCTTTCAGGCTCCTTCACTGAATCTGGTATCGTAACAATAGCTCCAGCAGTCGTTAGGCTGGATGGAAACAGTCTCACTGCAATGCAATCACAGGGCTGGGACAGGGACAGGGTTCCTCCAGCGAGAGCCTGCAGCCTGGCAGCTGGCTGGCCAGCCATAGCATGATTATTGGACTCTACAAATCATCCTGGGATAATCTTGACATTAGACAATGCCTTGTGAGCACAGACAGCAGCTCTCAGCAGCTGCTGTGTAAATCAGACAGGCTGATTTTTTGCCTAGTTTCTCAAGGAAGACTTATGTGATTGCTTTATTTGTGAGACTCCCCTGCCCACCCCATAACTGTTGAGCCTATTAATTTCTGCCATGATAGAGGCTGCAAAAATCCCTGCACTTCCTAGAGGTTTTGTGAAATAGATGGCTAGACAGAAGAGGAGCTTATGGCTGCCTGCACTGAAGGGACAGCTACAGCGTAATTTTCCCCTCCCCTTCCCTAGACAGCAGGAAAGATATCATACGTTCTTCAACAGAGGAAAAAAGCGTCCAATTTTGTGTCAAGTTCTTATCAAACCCCAAGAATGAAGTCTGTAGGCATCCCTGATGGCTGTGCTGCTCGCTTGAAGAGAGCCTTTAATAGGATGCAGTATGTTTATTTCACTGCAGTGTTCCTGAAATTGAATGCCACCTATTCCTCAGTATTTAAAAGCACTGTGCCATGTCACATGAAAACAGCACATTGCTCCTGGAAGAGTTCCATGCACAGATGTCCCCTTCACCCAAAATTACATTTTCATCCATTCAAATATCTCCCACTTAACTCAATCCAGGGTTAATTTGATCCTTCATTTAACATGATCACAAGACTAAAAGGAAACACACGGGTCATCAAGTCCGGTCTCCAGCAGGCATCACATCATATAATCCCTTCCACATGAGCTTCTAACAACCAGTCAGCCCAGCATATTAGAATGCCACATCAGTTAGCCCTACCACACACAACGGTTAGTGAGTGGGACCATGACTTACAGAGCGCCGTGTCCTTGAGGCCGGGGTCATCCCGCACATTCCTACAAGATTCTAAGCATCTGTACCAAAATTCAACAGTCTTTTATTCCGCTCATACCACCAACTGATCTTGAATTTCATCACAGATGATGGAAGTTGCAATTCATAAGGTTAAAGAAAACAGAGCAAGCCTAGAGACGACCAGCGACAAAGTATCTACAATTCTGTACTCTACTGGTTGTACACTGCTACTCTCAGGCACAAGACACTCCCGTGCTGTTAAGTAACCCGAGAGATTTACCACCATAACAGAGTGAGAACAAGTTCATCTCCGCATCAAGTTGGTTAGCAGGATTCAGCAGGCTGTTCCATCACTTCTACAGATCCTTCCTTCATTTAGCTATGGAGGAACTTCTTTTAAACTAACCACTGAAACAGAACCACCTCCTCATCTCATCAGTCCCCAGAAGAATGTCATAACACCCTGAGAATGTTTATTTCTCTTCCCAGCAAGTGGAAACAGATTAACTCACCATCATAATAAAACTTGACATTTTCAGGCAGAGGTTCATATGGTGGAGCAAACACAGGACCTTTGTGCTCTAGGAACTTCCATTTAATGCCTTCAGGGTAGCGCTCTTCCTCCCACCTTCAAGAGAGAAATATGAACCAATATTACTTTAAGTTCCTAATCTTAATTTTATTACTATGTGGGTATAACAGTATGCTAAAGAAAATCAGCAAGCAATCATTGCTTTACGAGGCACAGACCAAGTACAAATACTCAATGAACCATCACTATTTCTTTTATTTTTTTTTTTTTACCTTTTTTCTTTTTTCCCCATTTTAAAAAAGTATAACCATGTCATAAACAGAACACCCTGGGTCGCAGGTTATCTGATGACACCATAGTCCTCACCTCCCATTTGCTGTGCTTTTCACAAAATCACACAGCTGAAAAAGCTTAGAACTTCAGAAAAGGAAGAATTCAGTCTGGTAAAGCAGCTAGAATCATGCCAAATTAGAGTCAGCTGGGATCTAACAGCAGGTCCAGGATGCCTGCTCAGCAAAGCCAAACAATTGTAGTATATTACGCAGCTGCTTTCAGATGTGGACAAGTATGTCATTAAGGGCACCGATAAAGAAACAGATGTTCATTAACGACCTAAATGAGAACAAACCTGCTCGGACGAGAAAGACTGAAGCCTGCTTTCATCATTTTAAATTCATTCCAATTCTTTGAGTAAGAAAAGCATACTTGAAAAACAGATAGCGCAGGAAAATTGCAAACTTGCCTTAAAGCACCTCTACAAAAATGTTTTGCAAATGATGCATCAAGCATCACAACACAGCAAGGTAGGCACCACCAAGCCCACATTCCAACTGAACAAACTCACAGGGTCAGTAACTCATCTACACAGAAAAGGGGTCCTGCTAGGCCAGCATCCTCCCCCCAGCTCCCAGTACCCTGTGCCCAAGCCACTGATTCCACACTGCTCCCCTCCCTGCTACACGTATTTCACAACTACCGTAACATTACAGCTACATGCTGCTGGCACAGGATTCCCTGCTGAGAAAGGCTATTTCACCTTAGCGATTAATCAGCTGGAAGACCGTTAACCTATCACAGCACTTGATCTTTAAATTGCCCAGAGAACTTTGTTGAGCAACCATGAGACTACAAAAAAGCTTCAGCTTCCCTCTAGTGTCAGCCCTACAGAGCAGTCCCATGCTGGGTGCAAGGGTGGCTGAGAAAAGATGTGCGTGGACTGCATGAATCTCAGGAACTGTGATACACCAGTACAGATCACTTCACCCCTAATGAGGTAACGGTCACTGTACAGAAGATAAGCACTACGAAGAGAAAAAAGAGCTTCTGCTAGTTAGACAGGCTCCACCTCTGACCACAGCACTACACCTGACTCTTTCTCCTGAGAAGCACAGTAACATCTTTAACAGCAAAGCACACAGTCCCAGCTATCAGGACGAAACCTGCACGTCAGCTTTCAGTCCCTGGCTAGGAAGAAGGCTTGAGTAAACTATGTTGATACAAGAAACTAATATTGACATTCGAAGTCTAGATCCCAAATATTTACATTCTTAATGATTGTTTTTAAAATTAATTAGAAGCTAGAAATCTAAATATTTTGTCAAACATAGGTCTAGGTTCTTCCAGAAGCAGCAGCTCCTTCCAGCAAAATAAATCTAAACCATTTGCTTCTCCTGCCAGCCAGAAAAAGGCTATCCTCTCTGACGATGAATATTTTTATTCCACTAAGAAAAAATGAAGGGATCATTCACAGTAGCTACTACTTTATAGGATAAGTTTGTCATTCTTGCTTTTCAGCTGTGGCTTTTTAAGATTTAGCACTCTGGTATTTACTTGATGAGAAATTTTGTTCCTCTACCCACTCCTGTTCTGTTATAAAGGACGTATGCAAAAGGAGTAATAGAAAGGCAGTAGTTTAAATAGATAACTGAAGCACATTGTGCCTTTTGGGAGGGCTACAAGGAAACATGAGATCCACGGGGCGGTTTCTAAGCCCAAAGCTACCAGGAAGTTTGCCACAAAAAGATCACAAACCATTTCCAATGCCACCTCGCCTTCCTAAACCTCGTACATAAGCGTTAGGACAAAAGGTAAAAGTGAGCCTCCTGAGGTTCATCCTCATTTGGTTTTAAACAAAAAAAAAAAAGCACTAAAACAACACTGCCCAAAGTAGCTCCTGGTCCTAAAGCAACATTCTACAAATGACTCTGCAGCAGCAAGGAGAATGCTGCCTATTGGGAAAGCTGCCTTACTGAATTCAGCAGAAATTGTGCTAATCAGTCATACAGGTTCCTTGATTAAATCCTGTATCAAAGCTAAGCAAGCCAGAGTGGCTCAGGAAGGGAGAGCTGGCAGGGTTTTTCAAGTGGAATGAAAATAGAGAAGGTTCTTAGGAGAAAGACAGAATACGCCTCAGGGATATGTTATATCAAGGAAATGAACTTGCTGTAACACAAGGTGGGAGAAGTGCTCATAAGGTACACTTCTGGATCACATACCCTGCACACGCTGACAGGGTGTGAAAATGACCTCTAAAAGAGCTCCACATGGTGATGAGCGAGGCCAACGCCTTGGGAATGTCTAACATCAAGTATTCACATAAGTGAGGATGAAAACGCTCAAGGCAGCAAGCACTTGAGGAAGTGGTTAAAAAGAGATATCAGACATTCAGAAAATCGCCTCAGATGGAATAGAAAATGCCCTCAAGAGACACAACTGAAGTACAGACGAAACGCTGTCCAGCAAAGACACGCTATACAAAGCTGCAGATGGAACATCAGCAGAAGGATGCAGATACCTACTGCCAAATTTTGTAAAACACGCTTTCAAAGGCAGTTTTGCTCAGCGGTAAGCACAAATTGCAGAGCTTAACGCAGCTACCTGGGACCTTGCTGCCCGGGCAGGCGAGGGGAGAACAGGATGGCTTTCCAGTTTGCTGCTGAAGGATACAGCTTACAGTAAAAGGGAGTTGTGGTAACAGAATATTAAGTTAGACAGAACCAGCAAGGGCAGCTGAGACAGCCAAAAAGCCAACAGATCGTTAAGGCTTGAAGAGACCTTCTGTAGCTTCCTACTGCTTCATGTCTTTGTAGTCAAAGCACATTAAAAATGTGCTGTCAAAGGGATCAAGAAAAAAGTGGATTGCTCAGGGAAAAAAAAAAAAAATCCGGGTAGTTCTGGGGAGGGGCCTGAAAACCAAATTTCTAAGAGAGCATACAAGTATGAAAAAATATGCAAATACTGTTGCTCTAAGGAAGCCATGACAACCAAAGAGCAGTATGCAAAGACTATTAACAGTACAGAAGAATTTTTCTTTTTAAAGGTGAATCAGTAAGAATGACAATAAAAGGAGTAAAAGACTGAACCTGACAGGATTGAAGATTGCAAAGCCATCCCAAACACTACAGATCTATCAAAAATAGCCAAATGATCTGAGAAAATGCTCATGGAAACATCGTCCCCAAAAGGTCATAAAAAGGCATTACAGGAGATTACAGGAGTGTAGAAAACACAGGCTTTCGAAAACCACCAATGCATTAAACTGAGGGAAGTACTGAGGCCCAAACTTCAAAACACACAAGTAATAGCTCCTCAAATCTGGTCATAACAATAGCTTGAACCACTCTGGATAGTTAAAAATCCAGCAGGTTTCTTACACAGAGCACTGCTGATGCAGTACAGCTCTGTGTTCCAAATGAACTACGAAGTTAAGATTTATTTTTAAAAGGCTTTAAAAACATTTAAGAGTGAAAGCACAACTTAAGTTGCTCAGCGATGTTACTTTAGGAGTGCTTTCCATTCAAAATTTATCTTCATTTTCCAAACATCCCAAGCTCAGTCAAGCAACTTGCACTTTTGTTGTCAGGAGCAGATTTGAGAGGCACACAGCTAGACTAAAAGGTGCACATCCACTCATGTTGCACCCTGTATACAACACAGATAAGATCAACTAGCGTCCTAGTTAATACATCTGCACATATCCATATACTCCTGTGACACCCTCAAGTGCACAAATTTTTATATTGCTATGAAGCCTGTCAGCAAGAGAAGGTTCTGGGCAGAAGGATACCAGTATCTGATCGTTACGGGTAGCCTCTGCATTCTACAAATAGGAAAAAAAAACCAACAAAACCACCACACAACACAAAAAGCTTATTTCTTGTTTTAGGTATACCAAAACAGGTATTTCACTTCAGCTTCAGAGGATGAACACAGTGAATGAGCTATGTAGAACTTACCAGAACGTAAGTCAACTTTTCAGAACAAATCCTCATGAACCAAGAGAAAGCCAGATGTGCTTACTCACTCAGCATGGGAGGGAACAGGGGAAGCCCAGGTGCAGAGGGTAGCCCACATCACTGGTATATAGTTACCATTTCCATTTTTGCTCCTCTTCTTTCTTCGGCTTCTTTTTCTTGTCTGCTTCAGGGACTTTCTTATCTTTGTTCTTAGCTTTCTTTGCTTTGATGTCCTGCTAAATAAGTGAGAATCTGTTAGAATAAGCTAACATACTTACTTACTCCCTGAAAAGACATTTTAAAACTAGAAGACACTCTTGGGGTATATAAGTTCGACCACAAACAACGGAATTATTGTGGCCTGACTGCATAAATCTGATCTTAGATAATCCTGTCAAAGTCCACTGATGGTCCCACTTATGTTTTAAGCCAAGTTCTTTTACTTCACACTTGGGACATGCTAAGTGCACATACAGCCAGTTATTCTGCCTCACCTGCTAAGCGGCAAGTCTGGGCCATAGTGAAACGATTGCTTGGTTACAGAAACACCCTCCTTGGCCTGCACCAGTGTATCTAGTCTGGGAGATGCTGCAGAACACACTTACACCACTCTGGGGTGGCTTCTGGGAATGTACTGGTATATGCTCACTACAGAGACACTCTCATTTAAGGGAAGAACTAACCATGCTGGCAGGAAGTGCTAGCAACATGTGAGTCACAAGGGTGTCTTTGCTAGATCTGATGAGTCGCAAACGATGGCAAACCTCTCTTCACCAAGCCCCTCTCCTAAGAAATCTCCACCCTAAGCTCCATCTAAAAGCTTTAAGCGTCTTTCTAGCAGCTAATCCCAGTTTTATCTCCTCTGCTTCTGAACTGTGCTACATCATCTGTGCAATTACCAGACGTTGTTAGCAAGGCTCCTCTACTCAAAGCGAGCAACAACAGAAGGACTGTGAACTGCCTGGAACAGGCTTGAAGTTCACATCCTGGAGACATCTCCTCCAGCTGTTGTTTTAAGAGTGGAGAGTAAGTTTTCCTGACTTTTTATAAATTATGGCTCAGATAAGTTAACCCACACCATAGGTGCAAATTTACCACACTCAGCTTTGTCCCAGACTGGCCCCTGCCTCCCTAACTTTGAATCAGATTCTCCCTGCTCTACACAATTCAACAACAAATTGCCAGTCCTGCTTTTCTTGATCACAGAAGTAAACTCATCTTTCACGTTACCTCTTCTTCCTCTTGTTTCCTTTTCTTTGCTTTCTTGATGTCTTCTGTTTTGATTTTCTTGGGTTTGTACTCAGCACTGGAAGAGCAAAAAGACTAGCTGATGAAAATAATCAATTTTCTAGTACAAAAAATAAAGAGAAGTCATACATATGCAAAGTTTGCGTGCACAAGTTCACAATATTTCTGGCATATTTAATTTCTGAAGAATGTAATTTTATGTCCTGAAGTCTGAAGACTGAATAACCCCCATCCAGCAAAACGGTCTACAAAAATCCCCAAACCCCTGTGAACACCTCTCCACAAGTTTCAGACTGCTGAAGTAAAAATCTTCCTTGATGAAGAATCAATTCAAAAGCATTAGTAGCCACCCAGTGATTACATGGGATGGCATAAATGGGCAAAAGCTTAGTGGCATATTCTACCCCAACCCCTTTTCCAGTCATCCGTCTGAGTTCTACCCACAAGGCTCAGTTTTTGCATCTCCCACTAGTTCAAACAATAGCAAAACTGACTACTGGCAAAGTCTTAATCTTTCCATTGCAGACATGAGATGGGAGGTCACAAAAACTTGACAGAAGGCAGTAAATGATTACAAAAGAGATGTCACACCCATCTCTCTTGGAAACTGAGAAATACCACATAGGGACAGAATGCCACTATGGTTAAATCCTTCCAACCCCTTAACTCCAGACTGCTAATAAGGTCACACTATCTAAAAAGCTGGATGCACGTAGATGGTGACACATCACCGTGTGGTGTAACTGGGCTTTTACTTTACTAGGTACGTTCCTGTATCAGGCAAACACCATGTGGGTTTTTTTCTTTCGATTTAGAGACAAAAATCCTCAGCATAACCCGTGACATATTTAGACTGTAGGTGAATCATGCTAAGCAGTGCAGGCAAACCTCCCCACCACCTCCAAACAGGCTGACAATGCATTTTCTTCCTCTTGTGCAGTCATTTCCTCACCCAACACAAACCACTGCAGCCACTTAGCTAGCTTTAATACCTCACTTGCTCAGATTTATGTTTGCAGTCTTCATCAGTGTCTTTTCTCTACCTACCTTCCGGGTTTTTTCTTTTTTATTTACTAGCACTGCAACATTTCACAGCACTGCCTGCAGAAGCAGGCAATGGTATTTTACCTTGGACACAAGCAACACTATCCTTCCCTGCTCAGCGAACTTCTAACAGCGTAAGGAGTCTGGTCTCAGACCTCCAGTCACCCATCTGAACCAGTTTGTGCTGACGACCTGAAAACCCACCTGCTCCTTCAATGTTCTCTTTTAAAAACTAAAGGCAAACATCGAAGTCACCAGCACCCACACCACTTACTCATCATCTTCTCGAGGTCTCTTCAGGGGTTTGGAGTCCTCTTTAGGAGATGCATAAAACCCATCATCATCTGGCTCATCTTTAATACGTGGTGGGCTATAAAAAGAAGCAAAGAAAGATGGTTCTAACTTCAAAGAGGAAGTTTCTGGGAAACCAGCAACATTTCAGTTTTAAGAAATGATCATCTTCAAAATGGACATGTTTTCCAGTCCTGGAATGTGTTATCACCTTAAGACTCTGAAGACCTGAGGATATTCTCTGAATATCCACAGACAGCATAAGGAGAGTCTTGCAGTGTCTATGTATTTGCCATTTCTCAACCAAAATCAAGATCAATTTCAGGTGCTTAGATTTTACTGTGTTTCTTCGAGGTTTTAAGTAAAAACAACAGTAGCTTCCAGCACTTCCAAATATACTTAAAACTGAAATGCATGCACATATGGAGTCAAATAGCGGACATCGTTCAGTTTCAACTCAATATCCTTATTGAGCCTGGTAGAAGAGAAAAAGATCAGCAGCTACAAGATTTGAAAGTTATTCCCCTGAATCTTCCGCCAACTAAATATTGAGGCATGTGTAAACCAGAAAAGGAAACAAAGATTTGGCAGAGTTAAACTTAGGAGTCTTTTTCCACTACCCAAATTGTGGGAAGCTAACAATCCTGACCATTTCAACAGATCACAAATGTTAAATTAGGCTCAACATTTTCAACTACAGTATTGTAAGACATCAGTAATAAGAAAAAAAAAAAAATCAAGTATGAGTGCAAGAGAGACTATCCCTTTAAACAAACTCATTATTTCTAGATTTCACAAAAACATATTTCACTTATCTTCATAAAGAAAACGATGTCTCAAGGAGTCCAAAATTACATTTTAAAGCACTTAGCCCTGCTCCACGCAGGTAGAAAAAGTAACAGTACCACCGTGGGCTTTCCTATTCATACTCAATCAGCCACTTCTATATCAGATTGACTCAGTTTCCAAGTCAACACACGGATTTTGCAATTGGATGGAGTGGGAGAAAAAAAAAAGCAGCATTCTGCTTTGTAGATCACACTCAGCAAGAGCCATTCTGGAGTCTTATTTTAGCTGGTACTGCGTCCGCGAAGCAGAACAAGGCAGTTTGCTCTTTCACAGCTGTAAAGCCACTGCAGTGCTGGCAGATGCAACTCAGGGGAAACAGATACGTGCTGCTGGAAGAAGCCATTTCTGTGGCATTGCCTGTGATTAACTAAGACACAAGTCTGCAGCACGTAGACAGTTGCAAAACATCTATGGAAAAAGAGGTATTTGTGCCATTTAATTTATTCTTCCTTCCAGGCAGAAATCTAGAACTGCAGTTCATTAAGCCCTTAGGAATTTTATCTGGTCTATTTTAATGCTGAAATATTTCACAACATTTTGTAATAGCAAGAAATAAAGTGTGATTATATTAAAAGAAAGGAGCTGTATGACCAAGCTGAACCTTGACTTGCATTGTTCCCAAGACTGCAACATTGCTCACCCTACCCAGTCTTAAGGAAGAAAATCAAAACCAGCTGAGTGAGGACATTTTTCTCTGGCGAATTTGTAAAAGAACATTTCAGCAGGAAAAAAAAAGAAAACAATTACTTTACTTTTAGCTAGCTTTTGGCCCTGAAGAAGGCACAGTTGTGATGGCTCCTCCAGGCTTTCCTCAAGCACACAAAAAATGCTCATGGACCTAAAGAGGACCCAGTTACCTTGATAGGAGAACACTCAATGAGATTAGCACATACATGCAATTCTGCTGAATAGCAGAGGTTTGAGTTATTGACTGTCTCCCACACCACGAAACACCTAAACATCGCTTCCTACTTCCAGAGTATCCCCAAAAGGGCCTGGAGAGGGCGCCTCTTCCCTGTGCCAAGCATAACTACTTTGTATTTTTAAATAGGAGTAAGAAAATGAAACAGATGGAGGAACTCATGTCAAGAGGGCACATTCAGAATATGCGAAGAACAACTAACAGGCATGGACTAGACAGGTGTCTTCTCCCAATCTCTCTGCAACCACAGAACATGGGGAAATTGGAAGGATATTTTTTTTTCTAAAGTGGATTCATAAAATTGGACACATGATTGAAAACTTTTCTTGCCTAACAGATATGAACACGTGCACCCACGATACCACAGACCTCCAATAAGTCAGTGGACCCGACTCACCATCTTAAAAACAATCAATGGCTGGATTTTAACAAGTCACAAGAGATCTTGGTTGATCAACTATTAAAAAAAAAGTAGTATTCTATCAATTTTTTGCTTCAGGTTTTTAGTAAGATTATTTAGTGATGACAGATAAAACACCTACATCCAGGAGGCTCTATTATTAGCAGAAATGTGGTAGAGTAGGATATGTATGTTTTTTCTGAAGGTACTTCTGATCTTACACAAGCACCCTCCTTGGTCACTCCTCTGCAGAGGCTTTAGGCTGTAATCACTTACACAAGAGACATCCAGGGCAATCCAGAGTGTCTTTACAAGGCCCTGTCTCCAGAAGGCTGCCAGCAGGGTTCAAGTACCAATTTTACAACAGAGGCTCTTTCAACTCCAGCTACCAGTGTTTCCATAGTTCAATCTGTCCTCGGAAGAATTAAACTATTTAATACCTGGACAAACCCAGCATGCGCAGGCAGACACCAGGTATTCAACCAGGTATTCATCTCCAGTTTCTAGGTAGGCAGATTAATTACCAATTTCTGTAACTGAGAAGAATGTACTGCCTGAAAGGGTCAAAAGCGTTCAAATTTTTTCCCAAGAGCAATTGAGAGGAATCAAACACTGAGCACCTAAGAATAGTCAAACTGCTACTTCTTCTGGATCATAGACCTCATTTTCTTACCTGGAGAAACCATTTTCCTTTTCCTTCTTTATTTTGAAATCACCAGAAGCTAATTTCATCTGAAAAACATAAGTAGTAGGAGCTGATTAGCACCACCCAGAGCACCTTGTGTTTTTCCCACATTCAACACAGGCAGGATATTTAACTTGCGGAAGGAACCAAAGGGCACTGGGACTGTATCTTCGTCCCCTGTAGCCCTTAGTGACCTACATGACACACCCAAAAAGGCAATGTTTTCTGTAAGTCTTAGTCAATTCAGTATTTTTTGACCCTCCAATTTCTTCAAGAGATGGCAGTTAAGTGTATAGTTTGTCACTGCATGGAATGAACATTATCTAACAGATTTTTCTGCCTTGTCTCTGAATCTAAGCTTGGCAAAACGAAAAGTAACAGGGGAAAAAACGTGGAGCCAGTGGACACAGCTCCACTGTGGAACTTTCCATTCACAATACCTGCAGATAAATCCCTTACAAGTTCACATCTAGCACTCCGCAAACAATGTCTCTGGGTTAACACTGAAATAATTCTCTCCAGATTGATAAAAACTCGGAAGTATAAGCTACATCCAACCCACTGAGTTTGTACTGTTCAGCAGTACAAACCAGAACCATCCTCTTGTCTCTCCCACAGGAGACACCTACCTTCTCTTCCTTTCTCTTCTCCTTGTCTTTATCTTTGTGTTTGTCTTTGTGTTTCTCTGAGCTGCCATCTTTGTGTTTGGTTTTCTCCTTGTCTTTGTGTTTCTTTTCCGAGGAATCTTTGTGCTCACTGCAAGACAAGAGAGTATGTTTGCAGAGGGAACATGAGGAGACTGGACTCATACAGACAACTTCCAGCAGTAGAGTGTCACAGGTTTTGGTGATTAAAAACTCTACAAAATAAGGTATCAACTTAACAGGACGATCCACCACAGTTTCCTGTCACGTCATCCATTCTCCCCGGGAGGAAGAGGAACAGGAGGGGAACATACCACAAAACCACAGCCGCCAAGTGCTCCACTTCAGGAAAACCCCTCTCAGCCTGGATTGCTGAGGAAATCCACAGCTGCTACGCTTAAAGCTCAACCCTTTAGGTTGAATTCCCACTGTCTCTGCTTTTCCTCTTTTTCCTAGTCCACATAAACGCTCACTGGAATAGAGCTGCCAGCCCTGTCAATGCCCATGTCAGCTTTTGCTCAGACAACAGTTTGTCATTGCAGCAGTTCTCATCTCTGGAACTTAAAGAGAAAAATCGCTGATCTCTATTATTCCCAAACAGATGGGAAAACCAGAGCAAACAGGATGTGTGATGTCCTTGTGTTTATGTAAAGTCACAGAAAAGGCAGGAATAATGTAGTCCTCAATCGGAGGTGTTTCATCGGCTCTGCCTCACCGCTGTGGTCACTCCAGCTCTGTTGGGCTGAGACGACCCTGCCATGTAGGATGGGAACTCACCAAAGGTCTGCCACTACTTAGAGTCTGGTGCTACGGGTAACAGTGTTGAGAGCTGAAATATCCAAAATTCTTCAGTCAGAACAGAGGAAAAAATGTCCCCAGGGAGAAGAAAATAAACCTTTTTTTACTCTGTTTCTACCTCCTTCTGATTTTTGAGGCATTTGGGTAAATTCGGATCACGTTTTCAAGCTTTTCTTACAGAAAGGCAGGCACATGGCTGTTTTCAAATGAAAATGTGTTTTCTGATGGAAGGACCTGACCTTTGGAGCCGGAAAGTGAGGAAATGCTGTCCGGATACTCACGACAGAAACTGCAAGAACTGGCCACGAGGATTAGCAGCAGTGTTGTGGAAGCCAAGCAGCGAGTCTGTCAATTCAACAGGCGTTCAATACAAATCTACAGGGTTGTGTCCTTCAGGTCACCAGGGGCTTAAGCAAGCCAAAGGCACAGGGGCAATCAGGGGCCAAGCAAGCTGCCTTCCTCGTGCTGGCAGTTCATGCTCCTCCTTCCTCAGCACTTCACTCCCATCACCACCGTTCTCTGGGACACGCTCTGCTTCTCCCTAGGACCACGCGACGCAATGCAAAGCTTTACCAGAAACAGGCAGTTTCATTATTTCAGTTATTCCAACACTCAAGTGCAAGCCCAAAGCGACCTGAAGAAACATAGTCCTGAAAAACAGCAAGCCTGGAACGCTAGGTGAGAGTGTGATTTTTAAAAAAGATAGACGCTTCAAGCCTCCTTGCTGTCATAAAATCCAGGCTGGGGTTGGATGTTTGATGGCTACAGAAAGGAAGCAGCATCAAGCCTGTATGTGATTAAGATGAAGGCAACCGCAGTCAGATACACCAACCCACACCCAGCTGTAGAACTGCGGAGGAACGTCCAACGTGGAGAGCTATGGAGTCCCACATAACACTAGCACAAACACACCTAAATCTGCGAAATCAGTATATTCATGTGCTGTGTCACATTAAAAGAGTTCAGTAGGAAGAGAAACTAGTTTCATTTGAACTCTCTTTATACGACATATTAAACTGTAAAGGAGTATCTGAATATTAAAAGGCAAGTGGCACTCTAGAAATTCTTGTAGATAGACACGCAGCACCACATGTTGCCTGTGAGTGAGGATTCAACAACTGCAGACTATTCTTACCAGCAGATCATGTTAGGTACACTGTGTGATCAGGACATGAAAGTACATACACAGAACATCCTGACACTGGATCTCAGAAATCCACGAGATGCCTGCTACTCTTGCTCAGATCTGACATCCCAGTTTCCGTACCCTGTTTGCTCGTCAGTATCTCAGACTCAAGACAGCTATTTCATTTGCCTTTGCTCCAACTAGATTCATTGACTGTCTGAAAGTACAAACCTCACATATTATTAATCATTTTTAAACTCAGGAAGGTCTGGAAATTCTGATTGGTATCTTGTAGTGTTATTTGTCCCTCATTTGCCAACGATTTAAGTTTTACAATTACAAAGGTATATCATCATACAGGAAAAATCATAGCGAACAAACACACAAGGCTTAGACCCATTTTGCTTTCTGTAAGTCTGCTTGTTTCTGTTTTCTGACTCTTTCTTGCTCTTATTTGGTATTTAAATCCTACCTAAAATAACGTTTTACTCAGAAAACAATTTGCACCTTCAAAGCATGGTACACTCTGCAATCGATGGAGTTAGTTCTCTACGGTAAAGTCCATGACAGTGTTGCTTGGGAGTTGGGGGTGAGGTGGGGGGGGAGTAAGTTTTCAAAAGCAGCAGACTCGTTCTTGCTAGGAGCCAAAAGCACTACCTTTCAATATGTGACTGGTAGAGCCCTGGGATGTACACAAAACATGACTAAATGCAAATTAAGAGACAACAATATACATCTGCAAAGCTAATACAGAAGTAGGCAGAAAGTCCTATTGGCCTAGAGAAGCAGGGACAATTTTAATGTGTGTTGAATGTTTACACGTTACAGCTGAAATTAAAAAAAGTGCTAAAAAGTTAGGCTTGCCTAAGCAGAAGCTTAGATGATATCCCTCTCAAAAGGGAGTAAGTGGCCACCATCAAAAAGCTGTTATGCAATCTAATCTAAAGCAAAGACTTTTCAGCACTGGCGTCAAAATCAAGAAGTCTGGATTCCTGACTCAGTCTCAGTTGTTGGGTTGTTTTTTTTTTATTTTTTAATCACAAGACTATCCTTCCCCTTTGCTCTGCAGCGAGCAGTAGGATTTCTCACCAAAGCAATGTGGGCTCAGATAACTCCAGTTTCACGCTTCAGCTTCATTTTCAAAATAGAATTGATGGCTAGGCCCTGAGGTGCTGCTTGCTGGTGCTCCCGGTCTGTGACTGGAAGAAATTCCCCAGATAAAAATCTGACTTCATGTGCTACTTGCTCCAGTGTAAAAAGAGAACATAAATTTCCTTCTCTTGTTCATAAGCAGACTGCTTATCAGCCCTGTGTGTTTCCAGACACCGGACCAGAGCTCTGATTCAGTAACCGAGTCCGAAATTTCCTGACGTGTGCCATGATGAACGCACGTGCCCCTCGTCCCTGGGAGGGCCCGAAATCTGCACCTCTCAGAAAAGCTCATTTGGAAACGCGCTGATAACGAAGGCCTCAGGCGACAATTCTGAGAAGAGTAACTTCTTTTTTTCTCTAAAAGCACAGCAAGTTGCACAGATATTAACTTCAGTCAGTAAGCTGAGCAGCTTTGGTCTTTCATTTGGCTAAGAGATTTATGCCAACCTCCAGGGGAACCAATTGAACCACCACACTAATCCCAGAAGAAAAGAGAAGGCAACAGGATGCCATCTTTACCCTGAAGAAGAGGTTTCAGTCTTCTATCAGAAAGCTATTTCCAGGCAACCCCAAAGCTATTATTAGGAGGCAACAATTTAAATGGGAACAATTTAAACATCAGAAGTCTGTCTTCTTGGCTGATTTGAAAATAAAAAAAAAAATCACTTCTCTTTAACAAAAAAAAACTAACCACAACCAAACAAAAAGGTCTCAAAACTACGTGCACCCAGCTAATTTTATCCTGACTCCATGTCTCAGAGCAGTGCGGATTCTTTGTCACCCTTGCTGCACGTACCCCTCTGCCAACCAGCCACCTTGAAGTCACCGAAGCCGGACAGCAAAACCCTCCTAAGATAGATGGAAACTTCAGGGTGAGCTAGCCTGAAAAGAGGACAACGGGGTCATGAAACAGTTGTTTCAGAAGTACCCAGCCTTGCTGGCTGTATTCCTTTTCACCCAGACCATTACTGTCGAACCACTGCAACAGCACTCGGAGTTACACAGCTCTGAAGATGCCTAATGCTGACAGCCTGCGTTGTTACTGTTGGTGGTGTTTGTTTGCTTTCTTTTTAAAGGTAACAAACAAAAAGTAGAATAAGGCACCATATTAATACAGGCAGACCCAGGGATAACAGCATCCAGAGACATATCACGGTACTGGCTTGGTTCAGACAAAGGCCAGGTCAGTAGGAACGCATCTCCTAAAGCACCACAGCCTTTCGGCGAGCTTGCCTACTGTCTTTCATTTAGAGTTTTAGCGTGAACAAGGACAGCTGAAGGCTTTTGAGAGCTCAGGCTGAAGCGCACGAGGCAGTACGTGCAACCAAAGCAGCAGTTTCCCTTGAAAGTATGGCATTATTTCCCAGGGCGGATGCCTGCAGGAGGCCAGGAGGGAGGAGAGGAGGGAGCACCGGCACCTGGCAGCAGCTGCTCGGGCTGCGATCACGTGGGAAAGTCACAAGTGGAAAGTGTTTCCAAAGAATGGCAGATGTGCAGATCACAGCTTCCTTCTCCAAACTACAACAGCTTTGCAGTAATTTAACACCACATTCTTCAGGTGCCATTTATGTACTTTAATAATCCCTTCCCAGGCCATTTCCATTCCAGCTTCAACAGCACAAGCTGGGAAGGATGCTTTATCTAAAGTGTCTCTAATTCCCCCTCTCTCTCATTTTCTCAGCTGTAATTAGCTCGTGTCTGGGAATCTGCTACTAGCAAGCACCAGCCTGCTGCAAGCACAGCTTTGCTTTCCTACTCGGGAGCTGCCGTAACGCAGCTGAAGCGTAAAATAACAGGGAGCTGGGATTTTAGCGAAATCTAAAAACACAATAGGGAGAGAGCAGAGGTTACGCAGCTCGTGTCTCGTTTGACGTAATACAATATTAATGGAAAACTGTGATCATACTCAGACTAACGCGTACCAAGGAAGGGCTGACTGTGCAGGGAGCATTTCAGAAGCAGAAGGCACACCAGCAAAGGACATGGTTTCAGCTGGCTTGCAGGATTTTGTGCTGCTGGAGGGTTATCATATGGTATTACAGGGAATGAACACACAAGCCCCAATGGTTCTGCTGGGATTTCAGCAATACAATTAAGAAAAACCTGAAACCACTTTTCCAGGAGTTGAAAGGAGTCTTTTTACCAGTTTTCACAGATAGTAGATCAAGCCTTCAGCAAGAGGAACAAGATAAAAAGCTTGACTAATCAACAGCTGATAAAAATATTACAAAGCACATTACATATTACAATATTCGCACATTGAGACAAGGATCAAGTTTTAGGGACATGTGGACTAGTAAATGAAAAGTAAAAATTTTTACTACTGGAAAGCAGTGTCACATTAAAAAGCTGATGAAGGTGAACTGTGCACTCAAGTGGGTGAGTGAAAACAAACTCACCCACCCTAGGGAACAGGGGGTGCTGAAATCTTTTTTTTTTTTTTTAATTGCTTTTTTCCCCTGCATCAGATATCCCTGGCTCTTCCTGCCTTCAATGCACATAATTCTTAGCAGTTCGGGATCACGTAATAAATCAGAGGTGTGCAAGAAGTCCGAACTGGAATTTATCTTCATTCACAGCTAGCAAATGTTTTCCAGCTAGCTGGAATCTCTGTTTTTCCTAGCAAAACCATAAAAACTGGAAGATGCCAGTGAAGACCAGGTCTAGAAATCCCTTATGTGTTCCACGCTTCTGTTCGTCTCAAGCTGTGATCACAAGAGATTCAGTAAATGGAGGAAATACGCAATCTGACAGAAGATTTTTTTTTCCTGCGGCTCAGATGCTTGTCACATTGACAGCACGGATCAGCGCTGCAAGAGCGGTCTCTTTACTCCCATCCCCTGTCACAGCCACTTCTGCGCCCTTCAGTGTAGTGGCAGCCCACACCCCATGCACAAAGCCCAGACACCTGCCAGAAAGACACTTATTGCCACAAACACTTCTAAACTCAGCTCTAAGAATTCTTGGCTTCAAAGGTCCCATTATTTCATCACTTGACATGGTCTTCTTGTTTGAAATGCTCGTCTCCCACAGATCAGAAACCTACTGCCACATTAGATGTGTTTAATTTTACTTTTTTAACCACTGACATTTATATTTAATGGGTGTGTATTAGATTTCCTTTGGGGGATCAGGAGTACAGTGTTGAGAAAAGGAGCAAAAGAAAACACTTTGCTTGACAGCGATTGCTCGATCGCAATATGGTTTTGTTCTTTGATAGGGATTTTTCTTAAGTGGGCTTTGCATTTTCTTTCCCTGAGGGGTGACAGAAGATCTGAGGCATACAAATGTTCTCTCCTAGTTTACTACAGCTGTAAATGAGTGGTTAAGATACAAAAGTGTCATCTTGTGAGTGGGAGAGGAGGAAAGCAAGAAGCAAAATTAAGAAATTCTACATACCCCTCCACACGCTTCTGCCATATGAAATAAAAAATTACCTATTTTAGATCTTTGAGACTTATCTTGGCAGTTTAGAGCCTTCGAAGTCTGGATACAGGAAACATTTATTCTCCTGCATTGGCATTTTTCTGCCTTCTCGATGCAGGTTTTATTTTAAAAGTCTTTTCTTTAGTACAGGGCAGGAAATGAAATTGTCAAACTATTGCAAACAGACAAAACCAATCTGCTTCAAACACAACCAGACAGCGCTCCTAACTGCGAACAATGTCCGATGCAGTACCGTGCGCTTCTCAGAATGCAATCAGGGGACTCTTCACACACCGTATAAAACACCACGGAGGTACAAACCCAAGTGTCACCAACAATGGCTTGGATGTCTGCTAAAGCACCGTTCAACCTCTCTGAGAATTATCAAAGATACATCACATCTTTTGCAATAACACAGCAGCTTTTCTGAAATACAGAATGGATTTTTCTGAAGATTTACATGTAATTCTATTAATCTCAGATAAACTTTTCCAAAGGATTTATTTTCAATTTTAGGAACAGGTGGCAGGCTTTTATCAAGTGCTTTAAAAATTCCCCATACAGGTAAAAAACATTGGAAAATCCCACATTTTTGTCACCCTGGAATTTTTTGTTTAATTTCTAACAGAGTAATGGCTATTTTTCACTTGTTTTTCATTGTCAAAAGAGAAACTTCATACAAACAGGCAGGTTTTTTTCCTTCACAGTTCTTCTGTGAAGAAACATCTGCTACCAAAACAGCTGTCGCAATCCTCAGCGGGGCAGAGGCTCTCAGGTCTGCTGTGGTCCCCCGCAGTTGGGTTCAGCTGATGCTTCTGCTGCAGATGGGAGGTGCTGGATGGTCCCAGTGGAGGGACAGTGACATGGTGGCACTGCTGCGGGGCTGGGTTTTGGAAGGGGTACTTCGTCACCTCCGTTTATAAAAACAAGACCTTCAACCCAGCAGAGTCTTTACAACAAGTTGTAATGAGATGGGGAGCGACTATGAAAATCTCTCGTACAACACAGAGGTTCACTGCTTCTCTCACTGGAAAGGACTCAACAGAGCTGTTGAACTTGAAGAGTTTTCTTTTACAAAAAAAAAAACAAACACGTTGCAAACTTGCTGATCACTAGTTGCTGTCAGTAGTCTAGCAGATGTCATCTATGTAGCAGATGCTATCCAAAAAATAAACCCACCTAAGATGCCCCTTCAAGGTGGAGGTGCCATTTGAACAATGGGTGAGAAAGTAACCGCTTTTCAGAAGAAACTCGTGCAAAGAGAGCATCATGAAAACAGATCCATCAGTACATGATTTCATTGCCAAAACTGATGTAAGTGTGTAACCAAGAAAAACTCTCCCAGCTGCACGCTTGAAAGACTCAAACTGAATTTTCTAACCTCTCTTCCAAGCCAAGAGTTTTCATTTGTTTTGAAGTCATTTGCTAAAAAAAAAAAATCTAAAAATGCAACACCTTTCAGTCAGCTTGCAGGCCTAACTGGCTGATACAGTGAAGATGGACATTTACCAGCTCAGTGTCAAAAACCTCATTTGCCTAAGCAGTGGATGGGTTGAAAGATGAGTATCTCTGTTTAGTAAGCACAGCCAACAATGCACTTCTTCCATTTGCACCTACACTTCTGCATGATGAATATTTTTCAGCAGTGATGGTCATTACAACGAAGTATCAAAAGAAACTGGGCCTAGAACTAGCCCTTTAAATGGCTTTATTAAGGGCTAAGCCAAGGTTTTCCTAATTAAGCCTAGGCAATCACAGAGCCCTCACTTGTCTTCCCCAGTAACAATTTTGCTTTTGGTCTTGTTATATCACAGCTAAGAGCCCTTCTGAAAGAGGACAATCCTCCAGTATTTCCCCACAAAGCAATTTCCTCCTTTCCCACTGCTGGCAGTATTAAAAACTATTGAAAAAGGTAACAGTGATCAAATGCCCCCTCTCCAGTGCAACCCATCTGCTTAGCAGTATGGTAACGATGGACACTGGACAGTCACACATGTCGTCCTAAAATTCAGACTTCTCTGTGCATCCTGGCTCTGTCCAGGAAAGTATTTTGGTACAGTGACTGTAGTAACAGAGCCTGCAACTGAAACTCAGCTTGCTTCAGTCCTTCTCCATCCTGCCCCATAACTCACCGGTCTGGCCTCTTCCATCCTTGGATGCACACCTTCCATCAACACTTGGCAGCTGCCTGTCCACAAGCACAGGCTCCGTTCAGGTCCTTCCAGCAGCTCCCCTCTAAGCAACTCCCTGCCCACCACAGATCTTCCTCCACCTCCAACCCCGTATTGTGCACTGCTGGGCTACCTCCTTCACAAAACAGCAGCTACCTAAACCTAATCCTCACAGACAAAATTTACATTTATGGAATTCTGTGGATGACAGCTGAATCAAAGGACTTGGGGAAGAAATGCTTAAGTTTCAATTACGAGGTCGGTTATTTCTAAGAAGTTTGTGTTAGAAGTCATCTGGCTTTACACAGCAAGCAGCCATGCACCCAGCACATGACTGAGCAGTGAAAATTTTTGAGCGCTCCTGATCCAACCAAAGCACCACACGCGTGTCCGCGTACATCATCCTCCCCAAGTACCACCTTAGAGACCGTATCTCAGGATTCAGCACTAGAATACATTCCTTTTCAAGGTGGAAGTTTTAAAAGGCAGAAAATACACTTTAGAAGAATGCTGCAAGCTGTGCACTCAGCCTGGGGAAGTCTCCCCCCAAAACATGCCTTGAACACACCCCCTGCACACGCATGCACTCAGGCCATCCACATAGGTGTACCGTGTCACAGGTCTCAAAGATGCAGTATCTTGTGCTCAGAGGACAAATGAGGACTCAATAGATAACTGAAAGTGACTGGAAGCTTTAGGCAGAGTGCCTAGAAAACACGATGCCTTTCGCACAGGGATTTCAAGGCTACACTGCAGGGAGGAAGGAATTACTTCAAGATAAAGCATGATTACAAATCATCTCATGAGCTATACCTCAGAAAACACATTAGCCATTCTTATCTCCTTTCCGCTGTTTTGGTATTTACTGTTTACACAATCAGCGTGCAGCTTCAAGTTATAAGCTGTAATTAGGTCTTCCAGTTAAAAATTGGCTGACCATTTCTAACTCCTACACAAATGAATTCTGGAAATTTTAAGACAGTGCTTACACTGCTCCTTACAAAAGGATGTGCTTTGCTAAGAATGTAGGAGAATGGTTTTTCAAGTGAAGCAATGAACATCTGGAAACGTGACAGTCAAGTTTGGGTACATGCTTGAAGATGAAAAAAAATGAAAATCAGAAATCAAGACATTATACATATGTGAGCAAAGAAGAGTAAAGACAGTGTATCCAAAGCATTTCACCTTTCCTGTGGAAGTCAGTAAACACTGCAAGTTATTTGACCTAGATTTTTGCCCCCCCATCGACCATTTACTTTCAAATAAAAAAAAAAAACCCGCCATGTTATGGAACAGTAAGGTTGTGTGACTTCTCAAAAGGTCACAGAAAACTCAAAGTGCGACCCCAATGAAACAAACCCACTACTCAGCACAGACTCTCCCTTCCTTTCCACGCTTCTTTTTAATAGAAATAGTTGTTAACATAAGCTTTTTAATTAATTTTTAGATTGTTATCACAGTTGCACAGCAGCTATAAACACTTGCTTGGCCATGGCATAAACACTGTGTCCCTCACCAAGTGTCACAACAGACACTTGCCTTCCAGGGACTGATCTTTGCAAGCTTCACTGTCAACGTGGGCTCCATGGCACCTGCATGTCAGGAGTTACAAGTAGGAAAGCTTTTCTGAGTAACGTCCTGCGTGTGATGTACTTTCTCTGTGCTCCATCATACCACATCACCATGGACAGACCTGCACATGGCGGTTATCGCAGTTCACAGCCTAGGCTAGGGTATCAACTGGACCAGGGAACTCATTACCACCTCAAGAGCTACATGTCATCACAGAGTGTTTATGTTCAGTGTGGATGACACAGCAGGTGACTGGCACGAAACACCTTCCCCAGATAGTGACAGCGTAGCGTATCAATCACACCAGACAAAATAGCATGCAACCCTTCCAAATTCATCATCTAACCCAACAGAAGTTCTTAACATTGCTGCACAGTGTTAAAATATTCAGCTACTGCGGTAGTAGGTCAGGGACACCACCACCATCCTGGGGAATCATCTTTCCAGACACTTCTAATTATTAGAAGGCTTACTAGTCACATCAGGTTCACCTATGCTAAAACAGAGGTGTTTACACCAACACTTAGGAGAGCTCCACATTTCTGACAAACAATTGGAACCATGCAAGCAAAAGACTATGAACAAAACTGATCAGTCTTTGTGAAGGTGGGGTTAAACTAGTTTTCAATGCCTTTGATAGCATTAAGCTACAATAATCTTTTAGACATTAGTAGTGGCTTGCATTTACAAGATACACTACTTGAGCTACCCACATGGAAACGCATGCATGACAGAAGTTAGGCTTAAAGCACCTACACTCATATAAACCACATTCAAAATGTAGCAATTCCGTCCTCGAGTATAACCAGAGTAATTCTTGTGAGACTGCTTGTGCAATGGTGTTTCAGCCTACGGGGCTTCATCGACTTTTTCCTCACCTATTACTGTGCTTGGACTTTTCCCGGTCTTTTTCCTTGTCCTTCTTGTGCTCTTTGTGCCGGTGTTCTCGGTCTTTGTGTTTATCTTTGTGTTTGTGAGAATCTGCAAGCAGAGAGGCAAAAAAAATTAAGAAATGAAGTTGGGAGAAAACTCCACGCCTCCCTTGTGAACCTCTGCATTTTTCCCCACCCCGTACCAGTATTTCTGTGACTCAAAATTTGTATCAAAACTCTTCATTTCAGAGGTCCTAAATGGATCCATTGTTCCTGCAGTACAAGTTAATTCATCTTGGCAACAGCTGCTTTTATATGGTCTTTAGTTCAATGACCTTTAAATGCTTTACAGACCCTGAAGAAACGCAACCCTTCTTATTAAGTAGGTAAGTATGGCTATAGCAAGTTCAATCTCACGTGGCAGACGGGAAACCTCGCTTCCTATGCCTCCAAGTATTTCACGTCAAGTAGATTATAAGGATACAGGAACAGAACATAAAGTATAGGTCTGCTGGATCGTAGAATTTAGCCTGCTACTTCCACAAGTATCTAGTCTAGACAAACCAGTCTCCCCTGAATTAAAATAATCTTACTCTTATTCCCAGCAGTCCATGACCTGATAGGCACATAGCAAGGGAAAGGGGGAGTAACGAATGAAGAGGAAAACAAAGAGTGAAAAGGAAAGAGGACCAGGAATTCTTCCTCATCCTTCTCTCCTGCAGGAAACACTTACCTCCCTCTGATAACAGCCCCACCAAGAAAACCCAACATGACAGCTGTAATGAGTACGTGCTGGTGGTAACCCACCTACACAGGTTAGGACTGGTCCAAATTAAGTGACAGTTCAGAAATAGGAGTAAATCTACATGAACACAGTAATTTTATGGGTATCAATTTCTACTCAGTGACATTTCCCATCCTCAGTGACAACAATAAAGTCCTTTAAAGCACCAAGGAAATAGATCCAATACAGAAAAAGAGCAAGATAGTTGAATAAACACATTTACAAGCATCTTTGAGTCCTTAAGTTTTTTATAAATAGATCAAAAAGGAGCTGAGAGTGAACCAGCATCTCAAACCCACCTCAAAAGGCACTATTCATTTACTGTTGAGGTTGCTCCTGTTAATTCTGGGAAGAATGTCTGCATGCCCAAAGACTCCTCTCAGCTTTCTTTTTTTTTTTTTTTTTAAGTGCTTCTCAAAGCAACTAAAATTAAGCAAGCTCCTCAGGATAGCTAAAAGGCCGTGCTGACTTTGGCAACTGTTTTCAGATAATAGCACCAGAATTTCCACCAGAGATCCTCGATGTAAGGCATTAATGCTTAATTAATCGTAGAGATGTTACTGTGCCTCTAAAAAGGCTACTATCCCTACACTAAGAATAGTAAACTGCAACACAAGGGTTTTGTGACTTTCAGAATCACATGAGAAATGCATTGCAGAGCCAGGAACAAGTCTCATCCTCCCGACTCCAAGTCTTTCGCCACAAATTTTTCTCCTTAACTGACACCAGCTCTTATAACCTCAAAACATCAAACTGGTTTTAGTGGAAACATACCCACAGTCACATTTCCACATAACATGATTTTAATTTCTTGCTTCCTACAACTTCAGGTATTGTTTTCAGACAGCTGCAGTAAGACAACATGGAGCAACATGTGAATGCTGACATTCAAGCCCCCACATCTTTCCTCGATCCTCCTGAACTTGGCAACACCTCCCAGTGCTTTGGTGTATATGGCACATACATTTAAAGCACAACATTTTGTTTTCTGCATTTTGATACACAGGCACGTGGCAGGTTACGTGGAGCCTTTGGTGTTACAGCATATGACACCTAGGAGTTTTCAAGTACCTAAACAGCAAAATCTATTTCACAGCAGGCAGAGCTCTGCAGGCATCTCTCGCAAACTGCGTGGGGACCCGACACCTACACGCTCTGAACCGCCAAGAAGCAATTTCTCAGTACCCTTCTTCCCACCAGGACAACACACATTTCACTGGCAAAAATGTTTTCGCAGTGCATTTCACACTTCAGAAGTCTTCAGTTTAGCCAGTAGCTGGAAGCTCAGGCTGTTTGCAAACTGCCTGGGTTTTATTCCGCAGACAGTTTACTCACCGATTCCTAAAGCACCAGCTGAAGGGAACAGCCATCTATTTACACTTGATGAATAGGTAAATTGCTAGAAAAACCATCACGATGCTATACATAGAGCTATGTACGCTCACTTTATAACACACTCGCTTTTTAAGGAGGCACATACAACATAAAGTCAAGGATTTTTCTACCAGTCAATCCACAGAAAACACGTGCAACTGAGCTCAATGCTATTCTCTTTAGAGCTTACAACCACAAGATCATTTTTCACCAAAAGAACCCAAAACAGAAGTTTTACCTTCATCACCAGATTCCCTTCCAGCTGAAATTAATATTTGCTCTTGAAAAGCAGCTCCAGGGCTGTACCCTGGAAACACCGGAGTCAGTCATCTCTATTTCCCCAGTCCTCTGCACATCTACAATGATTTGGTATTTTCAGACAATTAAAGCCTGGTACAGCAGCAAAAAAAAAAAAAATGCCTGACCAGTTAAACTAGCTCTGCTTGGTAGTATTTGTCACCACTCAGCTTTCATTTACTGTCTAGCAAAGCGTTTCTAGCAGGAAGATCTTTCAGAGAGGTATCCTGGCTACCAGGCGGGCCGAGGCAGCTGGGGAGCCGCGGGTTGGGCGCAGGGTCCCGAAGGCAGAAGGGCAGAACTGGCAGGAGAGCTTTCACCCAAGTGCAGCCAAGGCTCACCAGGCACTTGGCCTCTCCAACTGGACAGCATTTTAAACGCAGTATTTCGATAGAGGTGAGTGTACGACCTCCCAGACACGTCTCCTAACAACTGAATTGTTCTGGAATATTTCCCTAGTATTCAGGCTCAATAATGTTCCTTTCTGACGCAATGCCTTGAAGTAGGTTAAGAATGAAGACTTCAAAAGAGTTTATTAACGAGTTGTGAGCTGACATACGTATGTCTTCAGAAGGCATTAAAGCTCCTTGTTTCCCTTTTTTTTTTTTCCTCTCTCCTTTTCGAGGGTCAGGAGACTGGGTCAGTAAAAAAGGACAGAATCTTTTTTTTTTTTGGCCTATCACACAAAAATGCTTTGTTCCAGACTGGCTTTCTCTGGGAGTTCAAGTTGATGATTATTTAGTGGCTGACAAGAAACAAGTTTAGCCATTTCATTCCAGTTTGTATACCCACTTCACAGAAACCAATGCAGCATCACCTCCAACTGAATTACACAGGCAACAGGTAACTGAACAGGGAACAAAGCTTTAAGACACACTGGGCCACCTCGCACCAAACCTCATCAACACAGAAGCAATCAATGGAGGCGTTCCTGTCCGTAATATACTTTCTTGGATATATTTAGCATAAAGATTCCTAGAAGAATCTCCAGTAACTCTCTCCCAGCCTGCAGCTGATCAGCAGTTGACTAGGTCCAGCCTCACAAGCTACAGAATGAGGTCAGACATTATCACACATTCAGTTTCCTGCCTTTTATGTCTTCCCTCAAGTATGTCTGCTCCCTCTAACACTAAACAAGGAGATAAACGCTATTGCTTCTCCAAGAGCATCAGCAAAGTCCAGTCTACTGTGAGCAAAGTTCAAGTCCCCAAAAGCTAGTGTGGTATTTAAAAGAATTCAGAAATCGAAGTGTCTCTCTCCAGCATCAAGGTTACAGTGGGGACAAGAGTTATGCTCACTGGGCAAAGATCCATTACCCCTCAGGCTCTCCCTTCAGTATCCTCTAACCCAAACAGAGCTTTTGGCATCTCTTCTGTTCCACAAACTTGATGTCCCTGGCACTGGATCACTGTCTGTTAATGCTGAGCCTGGTATGTTTCCAAAAGATTACCGCAGTCCCCATACTATTCCTGCCATTCCTCCTGTACCTCCAACTATCAGCAGCAGCTCTGCATTTTTGTACGTTGATTCATCTTTCAACTCTGTTTAATTACAAGGACATCTGATTTAAGGATGGGAAATTCTAAGCACTTTTGGTCTGTGGCTCTGTTTTGTTCTCCCCCTGCCCCGCCTTCGCTCCACCGCTAAGTCTCTGGGGAAAGGCTGAGTCATAACCCTATTTGCAATACTTGTATATACGTACTACTGCAACACTGCAGTTTTACTCTTTATCCAGGAGCAGAGCTGTAAAAGGTTAGGCATCTCCAACTACAGCAGGACGAGAACAGCGATGAAGCAAGCCCTCCTCCAAGCAGGCAGCTGCCACCTGGAGATGCACAGTGCCAACCGACAGCAAAGGTGAGCAGTCTCCTCTCATAATGAGAGCAACCTCAGCCTTAACAGATTAATCTGGTGACAAAACAATTATGTGGGACTACACTGTTTTAATTAATAAACAGTTTTTGAAGCCCCTTCTCCACAGCCCAGCCCTCCCCCAAAAGATTACTTCCAGATCACAATCAAGGAAAGCAGGCCTACTTCCTACAGTAACATTTCGGTTTTGATGGCAACTTTTCTAATAAAATCCTGAAGTCACAGAAAGGGGCATAAGTTCTTGTATGCCCAATCAGTACAGCTATCAATATTACTTGGGGGAATATCGCTGGCACATGACACGGGATGCTATAGATGTCATTTTATCCAACTCCCACTGCCCACTTTTATCCTACTTCCAGTTTACCCCACTTTCATCATTTTGCTTTTTTTTTTTTTTTTTTTTTT
>WHYT01015938.1:190586-211659 GCA_009806455.1 Tetrax tetrax | reverse complement strand
AGAACAAAAAAAAAAAAAAAAAAAAAACAAACAAATCCCACAGGCTATCTTCTGTGACTGAAGCCTCTGGACATGAATTAACCTGAAGCAAATGTCATGGCTGGCATTTCATCAATCTAAACCAACCTGCAGAGGCTGGGTAGATATGCAAGATGAGCTGCGAGAGCCTATTCAGAAACAGAAGGACAGATACTCTTTAGTGGATGTTTTGAGACCTTCTTCAATTTTTTTTTTTTCAGCCACACCGGATTCATTGCATATTTTCCATGTATCTCATTTTTTCATCTTCTGGGGAAGGACCTAATACCCTGTGGGTAATCAACGCTTAAGGAATTGAGATAATTGTGTGGCATAAAGTGATACTGATCTTAAACTGCTACACTGCAAGCATTCTGCAGCAAAACAACTAACAGTGCAGACAGCAGAAGGAAGTTTAATGACCTGTCAGTGCCTTTTACATGGTCTCTTCTGAAAGAGGTGGCACATACACATACGCCTATTCCGCAGCAGATCTTAGTCGCTGTGTAACAAACACATAAAATCATTGCAAGTAGAATTGCAGTAGACAATATTACACAAAGGACAAGACTGAGGAAGCCTTATAAAGCATTAAAATACATGTTTGATCAGTACAGAAAGGCTAAATTAATAGCTGCTTCTTACACATGCCAAAAGGCTCCCAACCGAGAGACAACAATGAAGTTTCAATCCATTATTTGCATTCAGAACCAAAAAAGTTCCATGTAAACAGAAACATGTGTTTGCAGGGATTCCCAAGATGTAAAACATTCCCCTGTTAATTGTATAAATAAGAGTCAGAGACTGAAATCCATTAGTATGTTTCCACTAACAAAGTAGAATAAAACAGAACAGCAAGTTAAAATTCCAGGGAAATGACCAGCATCAGCGTACAACTTCAAACGCTGCAGTGCTGGCATGGAAGAGAAGAAAGTCCAGAGTTGTTTCTCAAGGAAACAAGGTAAGAGCGACCCCGTTCTTATCCCTAGTAATATTTAGTCTTATAAGGCTACACTCTTATAAGTAGAAATACTTACTTTCCATAGCCTCCTCCATTCAGAACTTGAATACCTTGCACACTAATACCCCTTACTGGGGTAAAATAGTTTCAACAGCTTTTCCCTTTTGCTTTATGGGTTTACACCCATATGAACAAAGTTACACTCTGCACACACACCTCCAAAGCAGCAGCAAAACTGAAGATACACTTTTGCCTCAAGTTTCAAAAGCCACAGCCCATCATGTCTCTGCACATCAGGAGGCCAGGATGAGGCCGAGAGAAGATTTAGGGAAAAAATCCAGGTAGTGAGTACTGTGGGACTCGGGAACGTTCCAGGAGACTCTAGAAATAAAGTAGTGTTGGAAGTATGTGCAAGTTTATATGGGATACATGCACCTCACTCCTAGCTGTTACCACGTGCAGCAACTGCCTTGCTTTCCTTCCCCTCCAGCTCTGACGAGCCCACAATTACCTTCCACCGTCAATGAAGGGGTCCAAACATGTAGGAAAGTGGGAAGGTAGACAAGCGTAGCAGCCAATGACCCTCTCCAAAGCCAGTCCTACCTGTATCCGAGTATCAAAACCAGCCCAAAATGCAAAAGGTAAGAGTAAACAAAGGACAGCCACGAGCTCGAGCTTTGGTACCTCTCAGGTTTCAAAAACCTTACACTCGATTGCAACCAAGTCCGTAATCCAATTTACCAACACACGTACGTACAGGACTGAGACCCCGGAGGGCTTTCAGGCACATAAACTGAGTGTTGCCAGGGGAAATAGCCGTTAACAATTGGGAAAAAAAAAAACTGCATTAAAAAAGTAGTTACAGGTAGGTTTCTTGTGGATTTCTTTCAGATAACCTCACACCAAACAATTTTTACTAGAGCATCTAATCTCAGACTTGTCCAAATTTTGCACCCATTGTGCAAAACTCAGCTAACATAACCAGCACAGCAGGAAGGCCAGGCTCGCTGAGAAAGCCCGACAACTGTTCATAAACCAGCCTGGCATCTAGGAGAGAAAAACTACTTTAAAATGATGAAAGAAGGTAAAATTTAAGGGCACGCAAATAGATAAGACGAGGGACTAATCCTATTTTCAGAGTTAGAAAGCAACTAACCTTTCACACAGATCCAAGGCTTCGCACCGAAACCCTCACACGGTGCTGTCACACAATCTTCTCTCGGGAAGAGACAAGGGGAGGGGTGCACGCACCGCAGCAGAGACAAAGACAAAAAGAACTGCCCAGGGTCACTCCGAGTCGCTCAGCAGCAAGAAGCAGAGGCACTTGCGCCTCTGCAGAACCAGGGCAGAAGGCGTGCAAAGTCCTACAGCCGGGCCATTGCAACACTTAGTGTCATGTTTAGACTTTGGAGCTATCAGGGACTGCAGAAGATAACCTATCCCTTACCTCAACACAACCCAGAGCAAAATGGCTCACTTAACCCTTACTTTTCTGGTCTATGGGAATTTTTTTTCCTTATGGAGTTCTTGTCCAGCAGTCTGGGCTGCAGAATTTCTGGGACAACACAATGCTCTTCATTAATTCCCCTCTCACGAAGGATGTGCAAGCCAGGGTGGACCGTAACACTCACTTTTGCTCAGCCATCGAGTGCAGTTACATCAGAAACACTTTTCCTCTTTGGTTGCTTCTTAGCTTGAAGAACCCCAGCTTCTGCTCAACTGCAGCATAAAAATCAAGCCTAGACTTTAAGTGAGGAGTGCAGCGACTCTGTTCCTGCCTGCATCTCTGTCACAGGTAGGTGGGCTGAATCATCTTCTGGAGATTTTTGACAAAGAATCGCCCGGGGAACAGCTTTGAGAGTTACTTCAGTAGACTGGGTCAAGAGCAAAGAAAATCTTTCGGTGCAATCTGCGACAAATTCACACGGCAGGCAGAGAACTTCATGTACTGTACTCCATCCGTAGACTGAGTCAGTGCCCCTAGCAGAAGGCTTTTCCGCCTCCAACTGCTCTTTATACCATCATTAAGAAGGTGCAAACAACACACTTTGAGCTGCGGAGGCAACAGCTGCTTACTGCAAGTAGAATCTCAAGACAGGTGAATCAGGAGAAAAGAGGGGCATGCAATTATAATTTCTAGTCCTTAGAGAAGATAATAGAAACTTCAGCTATACTAAAAAATAAAGAGATTGATATTATTTTGGGGAATAAGAAGAAAAGATTCAGTTCTAAAAACTGCACTACCCAACAGGAAAACTGCTGTGTTGTCAGGAATAATTACACTGCAGTGATGTCAACTAGAAAAATATTTTCACTTGCTAGCTGTGTAAATCCCTAGTATTTTTGGATTCACTAAAAAGAAGTTTGTAAAGACTCCCTGAAATCCTGACACTTCCTCAGCGCAAGAGTGATGTCTCAACAGTAGCTGACACAGAGCCTGTATTCATACCAACAACACACGAGGGCAGGGCTGGCATGTTTGACTATCCTGGGTCTGACCCAGAACAAGGGCTCCCCCCAAGCAAAAATTTTACAGAAGATCAAAAAAAAAAAAAAAAAAAAAAAAAAGCAGCTGCAGTGAAATGCTTCTCTAGCAGCAGTCAATGACCAGCCTCCTGTCAGCAGTCAGGATCACACGCAGTTCATACATATGGGAGTGGTGCAAGCTGTGCTCAGCGTCCTCAGAGGAGAGGCTCTCGTGGCTCTCTCATCTGCTCAAAGCCTTTTATTAAGCGTCCCTGGACAACACGATGTGGCTTTGGCCAGTGCTGGTCTCCCGCTTGCTGCGGGGAGGAAAGACTTGAAGAGGCAGCGCCCTTGGGAACAACATAAGGCCTCTGCAGTTCCCAGTATTAGAGTATAAATTGAGTCTGCAAGACAGAAAAGAGGTTGGTACAAGCTTTAAATCATCTCTGCCAAGCAGTACCGCTGTTTCACATGCTGGAGTCAGAGGATTCTCGTACTACTTGTTTAATACCATGCTAGTAAGCTGAACCGATGGTGGAAGCACAGCCAAACTCTTATAAAAAGTTTGTTTCAGAAGACCAGTCACTTATTTTTATCACACTCAAGCTGGTTCCTCACTGTATGAGCAACTCCCACACTGATTCCAGCTGGTGGTTTGTTTTGGGGGTTGGTTGTTTGGTTTTTTCTCTCCTATCCACAATGATTTCTTTCAAGCACAGGGTAGCACTGGATGGACACAGCCCAATTTCACCTCTGTTCTCCCTGCGGGCGAGTTAAGCGATCCATCACCCAGCCAGGCTAATTCCAACGTTGTCTGCAAGCATCTTATCACCAGAGCCTGCTTCTCCACAAGTCCCACTCAAGACAAGGGAGTGAATGCAATTCCCCTGCCTTAAGCAGACAGTACTGCAATCAGCATACAAGAAGAAACTTGATTCCAGCCCAAACACACAAGAAAGTAAACAAAAGATAAATGTTTAATGACAGTTGAGATTTCTGCACTTCCAAGGTACTCGTGAGTCTTCTGAAAGGAAGCATCACCACAGCGGTGTAGGTCACAGCAGCTCTGAAAGCGAGTTTTAAAATAAGGCTTGGACTGCAATACTTAAGTGACCACGAAGTACAGCTCCAAGATACTGCGCACCAAATTCCACTGGAAGTCTTCAATTCACATCAGCAGACACGAACTGTTATGTTAAATCACTGATTTTAATCTTGTTATGCACCTGTAATCTGTTTATTTTGTTAAATCCAGGTCGAGTCTCACTAGCTGGCAGCTGTTAAATCACAGTGATACAGATACCTGAATATAAAATGTAACCATTAATGCAGGATAACATGCTGTGGTTACTTTATTACGCATAATAAACTCCTAACTTTTTCAATTAAAAAAGCTCCACGCTCCATGTAAATATATTATCAGTTTGGTGAGGTTGTTTTTGTTTGTAGTTTGTTTTGGTTTTTTTAAACTAGTGGCTTGCATCATTGGATGGAAATCAGATTTTTATTAAATATACAGCCAACACTTTCAGATTGCACCTTACAGAAAACTCACATCTGCCTTGAATGAAACTTATGAAGGGGAGAAAAACATTTACTTAAGTTGCTTCACATCTGAAGTCTGTTAAAACAAAGTAAGCATAATCCTTGAAAACTGAACTGAATCAACTGCTTCTGGTTTCTTTGTCCCTCAATTTTAAGAGTAGTGCTTTTTTACCCATGCAGAAATAACTAGTGCTCACAAGTGGTGTGAAAAGTTAGCTTTCTTTTTTCAGCTTTCAATGGCTTCCACTACCACAGTCCCTAAATGAGCTATTTAAACTGAAGGAAACACGCTGCAGGTGCAGAGTCATCAAAAGTTCGTTTATCACTGCACTTCAAACTGCAAGTGCTTAACTAATGACTTCCATCATATCAGGGGTTCTGCTTTACAACTGCTGCAACATGATCACACTCTACTTTTCAAGTCTTCTGAACGTGAAACCTAACATTACTTAAATATTTTAAGAGGTTGGTTGGTGAGAGGGTTAGAAACACGCTTGAAGAACTGAGCACTACGGAAGCAACCACAGAGATTCAAGACTCTGTTATTCCTCTTTACTATAACCTCTAATGAGAAAAACAAGTTATATAGCTTATTTTCAGGAGTATTCCAAGGGAAAAAAAAAAATCAAATATTTATTTCCACTTGATTATTTGACAGCAGAAATAGGCAAAGGAAACAAAGATATTTACAATCTCATAATTTATTCTTGAATGATTCAACTGTAAGGCTAGGAAAAACTGCTCTTAAAAGCTTCTTGGCTTCCAGTTGAGACAAATTTTTAAAAGGCTATTCCAATTGTTACTAGAGTCAAAATTAAATCAATACATCTGTTAAAATTTATTATGAGTTTTACATGAAGGGCTAATACCACCCTGAAAGCTGTTGCCACTCCAGCTGATTCAGTAGTTTGCTCCTACGCAAACAGCCCAGAGCAGCAGCTGTGCTGGTCCCTCCTCTCCTCCTCTTCCAAGCATTTCCAGCCTGCGCCAGACAAAATCACTTTTGGGAGTGAGAGTGCCATGCAGGTACCCAGCAGCAGAAAGCAAGGCTGACACTCTGCAGAGTAAGTTCTGCTCTACACAAAACAGCACAGCAGCCCCAGCGCCTCTGAAACTGCCACGCATTTCACCTGGTTGAGTTTGCACGCATTTCAGTGACACTATTTGGCAAGTTTTGAAGTGTACCAATTTATTTTTGAACTTGGATCTGTTTAACAACTAGCAATTATCTTCCTGTACTCCAGTCTCTAGACAACAAGAAAAAAACCTCTTTTTTTTTCCTGTGATGACAACTGCAACCTGCGATCACGTTTTACATGACGCTATCAGATGTAAAAAGGCACCAACACTGAAACATCGCAGCCTTAAGCTTCCATTAGTGATTGTGGCAGTACTAGTTAAATCCTGTAAGTGGAGTAAATTATGTGATGAGTAGCGCTAATACCATAACCTATTCTCAAAACCAGCAAATGATACGAGATACATAACTTCTCATGCCATTCCTAAAACTAAGAAGCTACACAGACAGATCAAGATATTCCTGGAGAAAGAGGTGTCATAAAATTGAAAGTTAAGTAAACAGCTTGTAACAGTAGTACTTATCTTCTAGTGATGGTGTAACTGAAATACCTCAAATTTGTTGGAGACAATATAAATTCAACCTGGTTTCCTAAGGACATTGTCTGCATCTCTAAGATGTGAAACAGGTCAGCAGCCTCTGCTTAAGAAAGCATCTATAACCAGAAAAACAGTTCAACATAGGTTTTCACAAGAGACTTTAGGGTACCAGTTACCTTGGGATTAAAATATAAACCAAGATATTTTCTGCCACTGCAGTCTCTGTGCTAAGTACTGGAATCTTGTCTGCTAGCACTTCACAGTAAGAGAGCTACCCCAACACAAACCCTGTGTTTTTCTTTTGAAGTGAAAGCAAGAACCAGAGACAAGTAAAACAAAAACACAATTTGCTAATACCAAGCATCACATTTGCAAAACAAACAAACAAAAAAAAATTAAAACTTTGCTACAGCGAGAAGCGTGCAGTTTATGTCAAATCCAGCACTTGTTCCATCAAGGAGCGCACGAGAAATTGCTTCACGAGCTGCAGGCACATCTGACATACAGGAGTAATTCTGGTCTGATCAAGTGCGAGGGAAAACTGTAGTGACCAACAGCGACGAAACATTATTTGACTCCCAGTGTACAAAGATGCTTGACAACCTATTTACGTACTGATGCCTTTTTGGATTAACAATCTCCTCAAGTCATTTGATCTGAATTTCGTTCTGTATGTCAACAAACTCATTCAGATCACAGGATCTGGGAAATCACACCCCTGTAGTTGGCAAAGCGCTAACCACGCTGCCTAATAATTTACTGTTTGGATACCTGGCAGTCATGGGAGGAAACAGTTCAAGAAACAGCTTATGAGATGAAGAACTGAGCGTCACTGATACTTGCTGACCAAATGACACCAGCTCCAGAACATGGAAATAAGAGACCTATGAGAAACCTAGCAGTGACACGAATTTCCATTCATTTTTAAGCCTTCAAACACTTCATGGATGTTTAGAAGAAAGCATTTCTGAATGTCAGATCTTATCTGAACTGAAAACTACCGGAAAACTTACTTTTCCAGTCTCTGAAGCAACTACCATTTGTTTGTAGCCCATGTACTAAAATTTTAATACTTTTTTTTCCAGTTTTGGGGAAAACAACTAAAGTAAAGGTTTCTTTGACTCTGTCCTGCTATAGAGTTATTTGCCAAAGACTAATTCCAGACCTCTGCTGAGATTACTGTTAATACACACAAAAAGACACTATAAAAACTCAGCTCAGAAGGAAAAAGAAATAAAATAACATATTTATTTCAGTTCAATTCAAAAAGTAAATATTTGTCATGTGTAAGTCAGTAGACTTCTTCCCTAGGACTTCTCTGTAAAAATGAAACTGAGAAGTGTTCCTTTCGCCAGCTCCACGGCCCTCCCAAAACGCAAACACACAGATGTTATGCAGAGGACTCCCTGAACTACAGAGTTCCCTGTAGGATTTAAGATTTCTTAGTCTGGATTAGTCTGAGGGTCCTGTGGATGGGTGGAGTATTTACAAAAAGGGAGAAAAAACACAAGAACTTAAATTAAAAACAATTTAATTCTGACATTAATAAATGAGGCTCACATCTGTTTTGAACGCTGTTTCATGTTCTTGTGAAATAGCTACAGGGGACTTCTTTCACAAAACAATGCTCCACAGCTTCGTTCTCTATAAAGGAATCCGTTTAAAAACACACACTTTAACTTCAGTACACAAAGACTTAATAAACCTCCCGATCTTTCAGAAACACGGCCAAGGCATCAGCACTGTTTCGCACTGTAACCAAGTACTCTGATGAGCTACGGGCAAAGCCCAAGCACAGATCAATTCCTAGGAGATCCAATCCCCCTCCTGAACCAGCTATCCCTGCTATCAACACCAGCGTAACCTGTTTGCTAAAATGCGTGTAGACCAGACTCAGCTGGCGGGTAAAATCAGCACCAGCAACTTGGGCAGGGGGGAGGAGGGGGGAGAATCAGATTCCTGAAAGAGGCAAATGTTGTGCTGAATGGGCACTGCAAGAAAGGCCTCCTCATGAATACAGAGAAAGACAGAATATTCTAACTCAGCCTATGGTTCAACAATAAATTCACTTTTTCCTCTACACAGAGAAGCTCACAGTGATGGAGAGCGAAACCATAAACTGAAGACCGTACACCACCGACAAGAGTCTCAACAACAAGCCTGGGCAGGAGGGAAGGGGCAAACATGTCAGACACAGAAAGCGATGCTTGAAGAATGACAGCTTTGCACCTTCGTTTATGAAACAAAGAACTGATGGACTGATCAATTCAAGTGCTTCTGCCTTTTGCCTAAGATTGAATTTAAGAACTGAATTACTGGGATAGCAACCTTCTTGCGAGCTGTGGTCTCCATCCACTGCAAGCCAAGCTATGGACCGGGGCAAACAGAACTACACCGAGCTGGGCTCTCCCACGAACACATGCTGACAACTAAAGAAGCCAAGTGTAGAGCATCAAGTGCCAAGCCCTATTTTCCTCTATGTCTAGACAATTAGAGCAGCCTAAAACCTAGAAAGATGCTTCCTTTAGATACAAGTGATGCTGAATAAGCCTACTTGATAAAAGAAAAACATTGTTTATGACAGCTACCAAACTCCAGAGAGCAGCATATTTTAAATTAGAAGACTGTATCTACTTGTAGAAACAGGTATTTCAAGGACAGCTTGCTTGTGCTTCCCTAATGAAGTGCAGGTGACATACACAGCTATGATTTTATGACTCAGACACAATGCCTGCTCCTCAGAGGCTTCCCAGTTTTGAGGTAGGAAGAACACAGGAGGATCTAAGAAAGCAAAAGTAAAAAAGGCTCTTGAAATATGCATGTTACCCACACTCACATCCAAAGGTATCCTGGACAGCTGGAGAGATATTCCAATCTGCTAGAGCAAGATGAAGTAACCCAAACACCTACACAGCTCCAGTGTGACAACTGGCAAATATCAGAGTTAACAGCACTGATACCTGACTCAGATTTGTGATGGTGTTTGTTTACTAAAAAGATGGATCAAGATGACACCTATAACAGGATTGGGCAACACTGCAGAAGTGAATCAAGGGCACTGTTGTTAAGAGTTCATCTCTTGCATTGTATTTGCAGTCACATGAACCTACTGCCTCTGGATGCGGCAATTTACCCTTGGGTACTGAACACAGCTTGCGCCATACTTTTTCTACTGTCAGAAAGCACTCGAGACTTTTTGCTTGTTATCCCTGAGGTGCACAGTCATCAAACTGAAGGAACCCAATCTTCAGTCAAAATCAATGCTAAAAACTAAATGTCAAGGGGAAACACCGGGAAGGAAAGTCTACTCTGATCCACGTGTAAAGGGGTTTCCTGTGCGCAAGAAGCATTCTAACAGATAGAGCACACGTACCAGCCTCAGTGACATTCTCGGTCCTCAAAAGAAGAGCAAGCAGCTTTTTATTCCCCATCTGGTGGTCATTAGAGTACAAACCTCAGAGTACGTCACTAGTACTACTCCATCCCTCCATTTTGTACACGCTGCTTGTGTTGCAATGAATCATACCCTCACACGGGTCTCCAAAGAGCTCCTGGTTCCAGTTTCCCAAAAGGCTAGGTGAAAATGGAGAGCGCTCGTCTAACTTGTAAGAGTACCTTCTTAGGCAAGCTAAAACTGGCACCCGCCCATCCCCGCTGTTTTATCTCTCCAGTAATTGATCTTACTCACACACTTGCTAGCACTCACAAACTGGCAGAAGACATAATATGCTCCTCTTATTGCTCAAGGCAGTTAGGAGACACTCATACCAAGGTGGCACACACGGCGCAAGAGACTAACCTGAAGAGTACTCGGTACTGGAACCCCGCACACAGACCAGGAAACCACTGGTCTCCCTACTGTAAATCCAGTTATTTCACTAATTACAAAACCCAGCACACAATGTTTTAGTATATGTGAAATAATTTAGTACCACAGAAAAAAAATGCAAGCTTTAACTCCTGAGGCAAGTTCTGCATTTAAGAAAATATTACAGTTTATGCTACAACTGCAGAAGCTGCTTTTTTTTGTGGATTACCCTTTGCTAACCACCTCAGTCCTCAGCTGGAGAGAGAACTAAATGACATAAACAAAAGTCCAAGTTAGAATTGAGTCTTAGTCCTAGCTAGACAGCTTTATATCTATTTCTGCGCTGGAAGAAATCTCTCCCACTCATTTCTTGTTTCTCCACCTCTGAGAAGAGCATAAGAGGACAGTGCTCCCTCTTCTCCCACTGTGTTCCCTATTTAAACAGTATGGCCTTAGGACAGGATAACAAAGTACGGCACAAAGGACCTTAATCCCAGGCGTAGTGTCCATGGATAGCAGAACGTCCCTCCTCAGTGGTTCCTGCCTTCAGCTTCAAAAGTCTCTCTCTTCATATTCAGCCCTTCATCTTCACATAACCTGACCAGAGCACGAAGCAACACAGACTACACCGATAGCTCCCAAGACAGCATCACACAAAATCAGAAGCTGGAACAAGAACTACCAACCTACTTAGCTACAGATCTCCCCAAGGACAGAAAGAACTCTGCAAGCCTCTGATTTGCATCTACTGCAGAGCAAATGATGGAAGACAGCCCTCCTACCTGGTCATTGGGTGTCCAGACCATCTCATGTCACACACCGTGTTGTCCCTTCGCCACCACCTGTACTTTTCTCCTCCTAAAACTCTGCTTGCAGATCACAAAAATAGGAGCCTCCTAGTTGTGCTACCCTAACTCCAGAAATCTCTGCATTTCAGTTAGAAGACCACTACATGTTTCTCAACTCTATCACCAAATACTTAAAAATCTGCTACAGACACTATATTTCAAAAGAGAAAAAGAAGGCAAGAGCCTACTTTTTCCTCGTCCTGTCCCCTGAAAGGTCTTCTGAGGCCAACTCTCCAAAACGAGAAATTGCAGCCTCAGAGGAAGATGAGCAGCTGTTTTGACAAGTCTGGCCCTTGTTCAAATACTGGAATATAAGCCTTGAGCGGTAATACATTGCCATCAATAAAGTTCAACTGAAGTGCATCGCCCTGGCCCTAAAACACAGGTCATCTATTCCACACTACATACAAAGGAAAATCTACCACTGTCATTTGAATTGAAAAGGTATACAGAAGAAAAGTGGCAAATAAAGGAAGAAAAAAGGTCCTGGATAACACTCTAAGTTCATATTCTCTTGTGTCAGAAGCAGTGTTAGGCAATACACCAGAGTAAAAGGACAAATGCCAGGAAAAATGAAAAACCTATCAGTACTTGGGTATTGCTCCATTCCTATTAATCATTTTCTTGATTTTTTTTTTTTCAACCACATCTCTTGTCAATATATTTCTCGATATTCTTTTTAAATGAAATTATTTTTTAAATTCTTACAATTTTTTCATTTAGACACAGACACACATCATCTAGCTGCACCAAGATGGACAGACATTTGGACAACAAGACAACTTCCAATTCCATGCCATCTACACTGAGTAGTGGAGTAAGCTCAACACTTCAGAAATTATAAAGCATTCAGTAAAATTCATTCCAAAGTAGCCAGCCAAACAGTGCTCATGCCATTAGCTCATTAGCCCTTACGTCCAGTGGGCTTAAGACAGGACAAGCTGTATGTAGTCTCACCCACGCTGAACACAAGACCTCACATTTCATTTGTTCCTATCATTTATTGTTCCTATCCTGTTTATTCCCTAACACAGCAAAATGCTCTACTACCAAGGTCCCAGATGCTTGCTGCAAAAATTAGGAAGACTGTGCAAATCAATGATTTGAATTTCAAAATGAGCACTAAGTAGTAACAGTTACCAGCGTCTTACTTTTAGAAAACAATTGAAAATAGCATTATGGGGGAAAATGGGACATTTTGAGGAATTAGATCTATGCCTTCACTGAGAATGTAACAGCCTTGCACCCCCAAATAAAGTTGTACTATCTGCTAAACACTGCATGTCAGCTGTACACTGCAGCTGACAGACACGTCACTACTACATCCTCACCACAGAGCACATCTTTAACGGACACAGGTACCCAGCCTAGCCAAAGATGAGTACACAGACTGATCAAAATATTTTAGTAAAGCTACAAGTACACTCCAAGCTTTCCTGAGGCAGAAATCAATCTCTCTTCAGCCATGGAAAGATACAGCCAGCTGCAGAATCGCTCTGCTGCAGCACTGAATTCCGTGCATGTCCATCTGTCTTTAACAGTCAACCATCTATGTTGGGCAAAGGAGCAAATCTTCCTCTTTTGAGGAAGAGCTCAGCACTCTGTAATACCGCTAGAGAAGGAAGCCATTGTCTTTATAACACTTCCTGAAACACTCCTCCTCCGACAAAGGTATAAGGTAAAAATACATACACGCACACCCACACAGCTCACCACTGCGCAAAGCACATGGTAAGCTCGTGAACAAATACATTCGTATCAAAAATACCGACAAGGAATCCAGAAAGATCTGCTGATCAGAAGCTTTGTGGGAAGCAACTTTTGGTTCCAAGACTGACAGGAGCCTTCTAATAAAAAAATTTCCCAGTACTTTGACGTTGTCCCTCTTTATTCCGCCATCATTCCGGTTTCCAAAGTTACCATCTTCAAACTTAAAAAGGGATGTAAGCACTTTAGGTGGAGACACAGGTTGTTTTTCTTGATGAGGTACTGTCTGCTGAGGCTGAATGACAAGCACCTACACTAACTTTCCTGTTATGTCTCCCAACTTTGAGCCTGCACTGCCCCCATCCCATCAAGATACGCATTTCAGACATTTTCCAGCCCCTGCCACCAAAGCTTTCCAAGACAGGAGTAAAGCTCAACGCTGGGAACGGGAAGTTTCGAAACACACAGCGGCTGCCACTACAAGTTAATTGGCTAAGCTGGCTACCACTGTGACCATCTTCAAGTGACACTATTGAGAGTTAAGTAACAGCTATGAATAAAGGGAACTGCCCTAGGGTGAAGCAACAGTATCAAGAGTTATATTCACCAGAGCTGTTTGTCAATTTCTTCATTTTTTGTGCAGAGTATGTTATTCTAGTGGACAAACAGGCCTTGAGATGATGGAAAACATCACTAGAACTTTGTGATAACACTAGCAAATTTGTGAGGCAATGATTTGAACTGCTGTCCCTCTTCTACTCATCTTTCCTCATTACAAGACTATCTCTGTCCTTAACTGTTAACAGGAAATCAATTGCCAACATCTCCCACTTCCCCAAACGCATGATGTCTGATCAGTCCACCAGTTGGGCTGGAGCATCTCCCAGAATATTGTTTATTACAACGACTGGCACAAACCTCTTATTTCATATCACTACTCCTGCTGACACTGCAACACAGACTGAGGTTTAACAGAATACTACTGTTATCTCAAAGAAGTCTGAGAATCACTGATGTTTAGCAGGTGTTACAAAAGAACAAGTTTCAGGAAGACTGACTGCAGTGCCATACTCTCCCCTTCCATTCTCAGATAAGAGTTCTCACTTGGTCATCAGCTGAGCAGCTACATAGGTCAAGTTTAGAAATCAAATTTAAAACTTGAAAACATGCATGTATGCTAACGTTCCTAAAGTCAACAGTAACTTTCAACCACTCTTTGTACCTTACAAGTGACAAGAATACAAGATTAAATTCACCCTTTCTATTCACGCCACCTTCCAAACGCCCCAGCTCTCGCTGTGACATCAGAAGGTATTGCTGCAGCTCACTCTTTATGAGCACTAGTTTAAAAAGCCAGCACTCAAGATGAAAATATTTCTAACTATAAATCTGATTAAATCCACTGGAACTATATAGTATTTATGTCAGGCAGGACATTTTGAAATGCGGTGCTAAAAATACCGTAGTCTCACACACACCGGGAAACCATTACTACCACTTGTTCAGCCGAACTACTACATAGCAGGAGCCTGCAGTAGAAAAGATGCTCTCTGCTCTGCCCAGAGCAGCACTTAAACATGGTATTAATTCCAGTATCCAACCAGTGACAGACAGTGGAAGCCACCAGAGGCACATGCGGTGGGAGCTCCCTGGAGCAGCCAGCTAATAGACAGCAGTAACTGGGCATACTGTTTAAAAGGAATAATCCTACTGTAGCTGAGAACTGGGTTTTAAACTCATTTTCTGGCTTTTCTTTCAGCAGAGCAGGTCAGCAACAAACTCCCTACCAGAACAACAGCAAGTCCATAGCCTTCCCCTGTTCTCTCAACAGGAGGAAGCATTTTGAAATCTAATGATGATACATATTTAAACGCTGATCGTGCTAAACAGCTCAGAACAGAGTCACGCAGGGAGAAGGTATGGCTGGGCTTATTTGTCATATGCTGCTGCCTCGGTCAAATGAAACAGCTTCAGAACAGCAAGGTGATAAACACAGACTTCTACAATGAATATCCTCTCTCAGATTTGGAAACCTAAAACACAGTCCTTCAAAACTGCAGGCAGGACTAGAATACATAATGCTAAATAATATTTTGCTCCCATGTTTCGGAGTGTGCAGTTTTCTATAAAACTTGGGGCAGCTTGTATAAAACTAGCAGTCACAAATGCAATTCAATTTAATAAGCCAATAAATATTTCTGAACGCATGTCTTACAAGGATAGGAGAAATTACATTAGCACAACCAGCTCAAGCAGACTTGAAGGAGAAGCTATCCCATCTTGAAAAGCCACAGAAGAAAATCCACACTGATTTCTTATGTTAAACTGTCCTTTTCTTAAATAGCAACTGTGTCATTAAAGTCCATCCCTGCAGTCCAATTAAAAAAAAAAAGCAGATATACTGTCAGAGCTCCGCTGATTTTAGCAGAACTACAGCAATTTACAGCACCGGTAACAACCTGACCTGGAGCCTCTCTCTAACAGGGCACTGCCTTGTGCTATTTCAGCAGGTATTACTTTAACAGGAATCCAGTGAAATCATTAACAGAGGAATTTGAGTCAATGAGATGTTAAGTACTTGCTATAATTACATATTATTGCAGTTTCTGCTGACAGCACAACTCAGGAGTCTGGAATTCAATGAACTATAAAAAAAAAAAAATATCTGAAGTCACAGTTGTAAATGAAATCAAACCTGAATTTGTGTTTGATCATGTTTATGAGCTGCGTGCCTAATTTAGGGGAAGGCAGGTAAAAAGCCACACTTTTACATTGGTCCTCTGGTTAAATTGTTTTCATGTTTTACAAAGTAAACAAAGTAGCCCTGATAGCATTCTGACAACAGATATTGCTTAACACTGTAGTAAAAGGAAAAACATCTTAAGAAAATCTGCTAGAAGTAGGAAGCACACAGGCCATTAACCTCGAAACACATATTACAGCACATTTAGGTAATTCTGTTGAGTTTTAACAAAAACAAAAGTTGGCTGCAGCTAAGAGAAATACATTCAACTCCCCACTCCCACAAGATACCCATTAAGTTTTACCCTGAATGCTGAAGGTGTCAAAACGATTAACACAACAGACCTCAAAGTCTTCACTGAAGCCCTTCAGAGGCTACTGCTGGGAAAATAGATGCAAACAACTTGTGCAGCACACAATATTTAAGAGTATCTTTATCAACAATACATTTATTTACATACATTTCTGAGGTGTCAAAAATGATCAATTCACTTCAGAGTAGCCACACTTGTAACAATTTGAGGATAACAGCTCACTGTTATGTTCTACAAGCCCCGCAACAGATTGTTGTGAACATACTGAAAATCAACGCCAAAACAAAATTAAGAAATTTTGCAGAGATTGGCGTCTGATGTTAAATATTTCTAAAATAATAATAAAAAAAGCTAAGTGGTTTCTGGCTTAAAGCTACCCCAAAGTATTGTTCTGAGGCTGTGGGCAGCACTTCTCACAATGCAGGCTCATCATCCAGCACTGCAGGCTGGGAGTGAAGGCAGAGAGTGACTCAAGGCTCGTGTTGGAAGGAACAAACTACATTCTTCAGGGTTCACATCTCCAACTATCACAAAAAAGGGAAAGGAAATTTTAAGTGGAGATATCAATCTGCATCTAAATACCACTAACTACCTTTTGTATTTTGGATCCTTTGCCAAACATTTGACATTTAAACGCGCTGGTGACGACATGCTCCCAGGGAACTTAAAAGAAAATTTCGCCCTGACGATAGAGCACAAGCGTTTACCTTCAAGCTTCCTAACTTCACGGAGTTTGTTCAGCACAGCGGCTCTAACAGCAGCGCTAAGGTACACACAGCCCTGTGTCAGAAGTGGTCCTGCTCACCTTCAGAAAACACTCACCCATCCAGAAGGCACCAACAAAGCAACAGCAAGGAAGAACAAATCTGGTCTCCCGTGGACTGTTTCCCAACAATTGAAAAATCTTCAGGATTTCCGTTACGTTGCTTTTCAGCTTGTTAGCATTTAAATCACCCTCACCTTTTACGTGCGCAGCTCTATCACACACGAAACATGAATTTAATGCAAAAGACAAAAATTTGCTGAAATTCCGTAACCTGTAAGGCATTTGTTCAACACTCTATTTAATTTACGTTTCCCTCGTGCTCACTCCCCTTTGTATCTTCACCCTGACACATACAGAGATGCCATATGAGCGCTCAGGCCAAAATAAAAAACCTGCCAGTTTCTGATAAGACACTACAGCAGCAAGAGCTTTTTTTTTCCCCTTTTAAAAAATTCACTGTTGAAGCAAGCCCCTCCTTCAAACACGTTTGACTTCCAGAAGCCATCTCTAAGATGCTGGACAATCAAATTCACACTTGACTCCTGTTAATATACTGTAACGTACAGTGATATTGGACCAATAATGTTAAGATGCAGTTTGAGGCAAATCAACCACAGGAAAAAAACAAACAAACAAACAAAAACAATAACAAAAAAAACCCAAACCACCACCAAACACTGCTTAGGGTGATGTCTTCACTTTCTACACAGAATGGAGATAGATTTCACAGAAGTTCAGATCACAGGCTGATGAACAACCAAGACACTAACAGCAGTTTGTGGAATTTAGTAGCTTTGGAACACAATTTGATTATTTTGCAAACAAAAGTAATTTTTATCTACTGCACTCTGCAAACACAATGGGAGAACCGAAAGTCAAGATAAATTGCTTTTCGTCTCAACATCATCCTCAGTAGTAAGAGGTTATGTTCAACCTTAATAACAAAGCTCTTAAAGGCAAAACTCAACAGAATCCAAACAGATTTCGCATCTGAAGTGACCTGCAATTTTAGAGAGGAGAAAAAAAAAACAAAACAAAACAAAAAAAAAACCCCAGAATGATTGTGACTCCACATTCACATCTATGAAAAGGGGTCATTTTCAATGACCAAACTGCACTTGGAAATGACAGTTTTAGACTATCATTTCCCTTCTACAATGCTGAAAACTACGAGGATGTTACTTGCAAAAAAGGCTCACTGTTTCAGCACAATATTGTTCTCAGGATGGTTTGCAAACAGGCACTGCTAGGACTGAACATGGAAAATTCTTTGCAGTGCATACTGATACTAAAAATACAGTTAAGGTGAAAAATATACCCACTATGGCCAAATTAAACAAGAGGGAGAATCTGGATGTTGAGATGGAATGCAATTACCCAAGTTGGAATTTGCCCAGGACACTCTTGCTTAGAGTGATCTGGCTATTTAATGATACGAAATAGCCAGGAACACATATTTACTGCTGGCACCCTCTCTCACAGCTAACACCACGCTGCTATCAATGAAACGGGTGTGTAATCAGATCCAAGTTCTCAGCTACAACCAGGGTGCTCCTTGGTGACCTGCAACAGGCTAGCAGATCCACTCCCACCCACCTTAGTTCAGCAAGAACGTGCGTGATCACCACCTGAGGTAGTACATCCACTGACCCAAATACGCACATCAGGAACAACAGGAAGCTTCCAAGAGCTTAAGCTGCTCTATTACTGATACACTATCCAGAAGTCACCCAAAACATTCTTTATTAACAGAAATGTTTACTGCTGGTAACATTCAACATTTAGAATGAGTCAGTACCAGCCCCCAGAAAAACTTCCCTTCCCCCAAATGTAAAGAGGAAAGGCAGCCTAAAAGGAGGCTCTGGCTCTACTGTTAAGCCGCTGCCTAACAACAATCAAAGCACAAACCAATTCTAAACATCTGGGAGAAAAAAAAAAAGTACTTGAGATTCCTACCACCCACTCCTAATCTTTGCCACTAAATAAGATCAAAACAAGAATATAAGAGCTAGAGCCTCGCTGTTATGCCTAAATGAGAACCACTGTTCTTAGATGTGTGCGTGACAATTCCCAGCACAGAAGTGCAAAGAACTCCTGTTGTAGAGAAAACAAGACTTGGAGCAAGCAGAGGTGACGGGTTTTCGGGAAGATCAGTCCTGGTCACAAGGTCAGAGAGGACAGTGTCCATTCAGCATTATTCCTTTAACAAGACTAACAGGGTTACACGCACCTTTCAGCGCTGAAACGGATTTTGGATTTCAGTGGCCTCTGATCAGTCACAATGATGTTACACGACTGTCATTAAATAATTACAATAGGAGGAAAATACCTGCTGATACCTATACTGGTATGAATTTGTTGGGTATGCTTGATTTACTAGGAATTCAGTTTTTCCATCAAGGTGTCTTACTTTGAATTTCTGTATTGAATTCCTCCAACACATGGTATAAATAAAAACTGGAAGAGTTAAGTGCTGTATGCCTAAAACTTCTAAAAGAATAAGCCAGCACGTGGTCACAACAGAGGAGAAAAACCCCTCTAAGATATTCACTGGAAGCTGGAGCAGAAAGGTCAAATATGCATTATTTCCCCTATGTAAACCAGCACATAACTAAAGCTTACCAGGGAGTGCTCTTCCCTAAAGATGATCCTTAAACAAATATTTTCCAGCATAAGAAAGCTACAAGTATTCAAATACATGCTTATATTTAAGTTGCTTCAAGAGTTACTCCTGCACTTCTTGGGAAATCCACTGCACCCCTTTTTTTCCTGGTAAGAATTATTCATAGAGCCCTATTATAGATTCAGAATGGAAATAAAAGTTCAAAAATTGCTTATTTGCTACTGCCTGCTCCTACTGCACACACACAATCACATTCCAATGAACTGACAGAAGAAAGGTGCACACATACATAGATTTGTAAATATTTACACGCAGTAGCCTACAAAGCAACCAGACACATGGATATAATCCAGAAAAGCATGCTAAAAATCAGTGTAAGTCAAGCAGATATCTTCAACCATTTTTTTTTGTCCTCTACCACCTCACCAGTCAGAGGGCAGCTCAGAGCTCCTTACACACCCCGAAAAGCGACGGTCACACATACACACAAAGGTAGGTTGTACATCCTCAGCTCCCCTCCACCCTGCTTAAGCCTTTCAATTTGACATTTACCAACTTGGAGGGGGATTGCAATTAGCTTGCTTCCTAGAAAAATTAATAAACAATCAGGAAAAGTTAGAAGCCATGAAGCTGATTAGGAAAGACGATATTATATATGTATATATATGGATATTAATATACATAGATATATAAGTGTATATATTAATATATAAACATATACATATATAGAAAAAATTACAGGGCTCCTATAATGTTTCTGAACGAAATGAACAGTTAGCTTGCAAACTTTCTAAAGTGATGCTGTCTACCTTTCTGGAATTGTCTACACTGTTGGTTTTTTTTATTTTTAATGTAGGCTGTTATTTTAATTAAAAAGCCCCACCCAACAAGGTAAAGTTACATCAATTAAATAGCAAGGAAAAAAATAAGACTAATCTTAAAATGGATGCAGCAGATTCTTCTGAAGAGCAACATGTTGCAATCACCTTTCATTTTAGGGGAAGGGAGGGATTCCCTGAAAGGAACAGAGACGGGGAGCAGTGGGGGGGAGGGAGACCGCGATTAAAAAAACGATTTGGGGATTTATTTTAGTTAAAAACTTCGCTTTCCCCTCCGTTAAGAAGGGGCTGGGGGCCGGGGATCGCCGCCCGGTGCCTCTGTAGAAGGCTCCTCTCCGCAGCTCGGGAGGAGGAGAAGGAGAGAAAGCCACAGAGAAGAGAGGAGAAAAAGAAAATGGCGCAGAGACTAAGTCCCGACCGTCGACAAGGCGACTTTCCAGGGAGGAATGGGGGCCCAAAGGGGACCCCGGGAAAGCCGATGGGCTCGGATCGGGGGCCTCCGGTGCCCCCACTAAGGGAAGCGGGGGTCGGGGGGGTCGGAGGCCGCCGGGAACGGGGGGCTTTTGGCGGCTCGATGGGAACAATGGGGCCGGTGAGCGAGGAGCCGGGACTTAGTCTCTGGGACGCCATGTCTGTGCGCGGCCGGCGCGGCGAGGCGAGGGGCGCGCCGGGGCCACACTCACCGTTCGCTCGGAAATCCGCCTCGATCTGCGGGGAGAGGAGACAGGGAGAGACCGTGAAAAACGCCGTCCCGCGCGGGATTTTTATTTTTTTTTTATTTTTTTATTTTTTTTTGCGGGGGGGGGGGGGGGGGGGGGG
>WHYT01015938.1:57634-177375 GCA_009806455.1 Tetrax tetrax | reverse complement strand
TACTGACCACGCCCCGCCCCTGGGTTCCTTTCGAACCCAACCGCCCCGCTCGCCCCTCCCACCCCCTGCGTCGGCTCCGCTTTTACATATTCGGCCCCGCCTCTTCCTCCCTCTCCTCCAATCGCGCAGCAAAGGCCGGCCGTCATTTAAAAGCTCGGCCCCGCCCCGCCCCGCCGCCCCCCGCCGCGGAAGGAACCCGGTGCATTGTGTAAGAACCCGTGCCCTGCTGTGCGCGCAGTGCGCATGCGCCCCGCCCCGGCCCCCGCAGGCCGCCCGCTATATTTGCATACGAGGCCCCGCCCCTCAGGCCCCGCCCCGCCGGGGGAGCATGGCGGCGGCCCGGCGGGGTGGGCAGCGCGGTGCGGGGGTGCGGGCCCCCCGCCGATCCCCGACACAACCGGCACAGTTACCCTGTGAGCACCCTGCGGCCCCACAGCCCCTGCTAAAGGAACGGGTGGCTGGGCGTCTTTGGGGACACGGCCTGGGCCTGGCAGGCCTGCTCCCCCCCGCCCCCGCGCAGGACGCCTCCTCACGGCACCCGGGGAACCGGCCGTGGCCACGCTGATGGCGTCCGGTCAGGGCCAGGGAGAGCTCTGGTGCGTGGGAATGCAGATGGTGGTGTCTGGGCTGGACACCACCCCACCTGGGTTGCGTCTTCCCTCCCGATGAGCTGCTGGTGGGCCTGGGGCCTGACGGGCCTTCCTCCTCCGCCGGCGGAACGCTGCGAGCTGGGCTGAGTCACGCTCCTGCGGCACCCAGTGTAAGCGCAAACGGCCTCATGTCCAGCTTGATTCCAAGCGTTTCAAAACGATGCAGCTGACTGTTCCCTTTGTGACGAAAGGAGCCGAGCTTGGCGTGTGCGTCTGTCCTGCAGGGAGCCCGAGTGTGTGACTGACCTCTCGTTATTAGTCTTTCTGCGCTGGAACACACATTAGTCTGTATCAGGCTGGAACACACAGACCGTGGTATCTGCGCAGAGATTACACTGTGCTGGGTGCTGTACGACTGCCCTGCATCCAGATAAGAGTGATGCTAAGGAGGGATGCAGATCAGGCAGGTTTGGGCTGACATTGAGGTCAAGGACAGCAAAGGTGGCCTGCAAATGAGAGCTTTCTGCTTTAAAAAGGGATCAGCCAGCAAGATTTTTCTTCCAGTGTAAACAGGCCCTTTAATTTTATTCTCTTGTGAGGGTGAAAAGAAAACTCAGTTTGGGTAAAAAGAAAACAAAAGCTTTATTTTCTTTTAACTAATGTGAGAATGAATCACACACCTCCATAGAAAAACACTCCCCTGCCCCAACCCAAATCTGAAGACCTTTATTTCTGTTCTGCAGCAGCTCTACTAAAGGGGTTTTCTTTTCGCTGCACTAAGTGGCAGGTTTAGTATGCAGGGCTGGTACATGTCTCACAGGACTGCCTCCAGTCTTCTTGGAGCTTCCATCCTGTGCTGCAACACAGACTGTACCTTTCCTCAGCTTCTTTACACAACCAGAGCTCTGATTTGACACTAAAATAATCTGGCGCTGCCAGGCTATCTGAAGAGATACGTCAAAATGTAAGCAGCGACAGCAGCCACCTATTTGCACTGCATATTTATATCCTGTAAAGGGAAAACTCTGTTGCTTTCTTATGGTCTTCAGAAGAGGATCTGAGGACTTCCTTTTTTTACTGAGAGCAGGCAAATATTTCTAGCTCTAGAGCTGTTTATTATGCAAACTGCTGTAGTCGCTGTTAGATTTTTAAATATAAACATAATGAAAAGGCTATTTCAGGCACCTCTCCTGTTGGAAGAGGTGTTTACCTCTGGCTCACAAAAATGAGATGAAAGGAGGCTTTGCTCTGGGAACAGTTGGAGGTTTGAGCCCCTCCTCGCTGCCACCCCGGGGTGTGGAGGCTGTGTCCACTGACACAGGACAGCCTGGAAGCTGCCTGGCACCTCCAACTTTGGGCATTAAAGATTTCTAAAAGCCTTTCCTTTTGAAAGCATTAATTTCACATTAGATCTTACGTATTTCTTCCTCGCTCAGGTACCTGCGTGCTGCAACACGAGAGGGACCGGCTGCAACCCCCACCACGCTGCAGCTGCAGCCAGCCCCGTTCGGAGGAAGGGATCACTACCTCTTCTAGCAGCTGCCATCTTCACAGGCGTTTGCAAGCGCGCGTCTCCTTGCAAAAGGGAGCCTCCAAACTGGCACGTGAGAGGCTCAGCGCTGCGCCGTCTGCAAGAGTCTGCTGACAGCCAGACAGGAGAGCTCTGAATTTTAAGGGAGCTGCCCGGTTTGTTAGCTCAGGTCCGAATAAAGACCGCTCCCATGACAGCGGCGCCAGATCCGTTAGTGACAAGCAAAACCTTGTGCCACTGCTATGAAATACCACTCATACGATGAAGGAAGCCTCTGTCTGAGGCTTCCATACCGAAACCAGGCAGAAGTGTCTCCCAAGGATCACTTCCCATCTGCTACATTTTGTTTCCGCTCTCCTAGGGTTGGCTTGGGGCCTGAGCGGAGCTTGCAAGAAGCCCCTACTCTGCTCTTAGATCCCGAGAGTCAGGGAGATTTACAACTTGTTCAAAAGCATATTAAACTGGAACACCTGTGTGGCCACATCTGTTGCAACAAGCTGTATGATGAAAAACCCATCTGATCTCACAGGACTCCCTCCAAACCTATAACCTGCACCGTCACTCTCCAGGGCTCTGCGCCTCCCTCATCCCCTTCCCAGCTTGCATCCTTCGTTGCTGGGGAGGCTCTGCTGAAGGAAGGGAAAGGCCGTACAGGACACGCTGCGCTTTCTGCGGCAGAGGCTGGCAGTGAAGTGGTTAACATGCTTGGACCTGCTTCCTGGGCAAGGCTGTGCACACCTTGTCGAGATAAATGGGGGCAGATCACACCTCGGAGTGCTCTTGCCTCTCTCAGTCTCTCCTGGGCTCCCTGGGACTGCAGTACATCACCATCAGGTTAATGTAGCCTAGGTGATTGCTTGCAAAAAGAAACGGCTGGAAACTACGTGTTTAAATTAAACCATAAATTGTCCTGGATATAAAACCTGTAGGAAACCCTCCGATTCTTGATCCTGGTGAATTGTGAGATTTGATTTATTTGGTGTACTCAGGCTTCTTACTGTGCTCACGGTGCCTGTTTTGGGAGAGGGAGGTTGGTGCCTTTTTCCTGACCAGCTTTGCGGTCCAGTGTCAGGATGGGATACTACACCTTGTTCCAGCCTGAGTCCCAAACAAGGGACAGCCAGAACAAGGCTGTGCTGTCCTAGGCCTAAGAAGCTGAAGGTAAATACAAAAGTGAGGCTCTAGGACTGGCACAGGACATGAAAGCTATACATCCAACCCCCTAAACCCTCTATAGCTCCCTTTCCAAGCCATTGCCTTGCTTTTAGCCTCATGTGAAGCCATCTACGTTGTGTTCCTTCCGTTAATTCTCTCCTGTATTCAGCTTCATTATATGATACATTTCAAGTTTGAAAGTGAGACAAATTTGATAGTTAAATGCACACATATGTTGATATTTTTGATTAAAATATTAAAAGTTCAGGTCTTTGCCCCTCTTTCAGAGTGGGGGATGCACACAACACTGCCAACTTGTCCAATTTTATTAGCAGTCCCACACATCCAAGTTCACTGGTTTTGTTTTCCTTGATGTCATTTCATAAGAATCTCTACTTTTGTTAGAGGCAGCAGCAAGTTTCTAGTACTTATGTTTTAGGAAAAAAAATATATATTTAAAAAAAAAGGCTTCTGACTATGAAACAAGTGCATTCTGCTAACGAAGAGGTAACAAAAAAAAAAAACCACAGTTACAAAATGGATTGAAACTGTAAAACTCTCATTTTAAAAGCTTGTTCTGATTTTATCTCATTTTAAAAGCTATGGTTTGGTTACTTATATCACTAGTCTACGATTTTTCACAGCCAGAGAGACCTGCCTGATGTGTAGGATTCCCAGTTGATGTAATCCTGTAAACCTGCTGTCACTAGAACAAAGTGACACTTGTACAAAATAGGAACAGTCAGATACATGACTCCTCTCATTTCTCATTAGGATAACCTGCTCAGAACACTCATACCTATTACACACTGAGAATGTTTGGAAACCAAATGATCTCAGTGCTTTGAAAGCTCTTTATTTTCCACTTTAATAAACCCCAGCAATTATTCACAGTTTTATGTGCAAGACAGGGGAGCAGATTAAGCAGAACCAGCAGATACTGTTGTACGTGGAAGCTTTCACAGGTCAGTCTTAATTACCAAGTTTCACCTGGGACAGGAGAAGCTTGCAGAAGTCCTGGGAAATTATTAGTTAGAAAACAATAGCTAATATCGTTTGAACTTTATTATGTCCTCATTTGCCATGGTTAAGGGACCAGTAGTGGTAGAATGGTTGGCATAGTGCAAGGAGAATATTTGGATCACAATCTAAAGAATATGTAAGTGCATTTTCTCATGGAGCCAGCTAACGTACACAAACCTGTATACATCTGTTGTGATGGGTTTTTTTGGCTGCTGTATGAGCATTGCCTAATGCTGAACGCAGTTGGGTGAACAATTCCACTATGCCACATTGCCTCCTGCCCCTGGTGAATGAAAGAAACTCTCCTGCTTGAGAAAGCAGTGAGAAACCCATGAGCGGGTCCTTGCTTCAGCCTGTCTTAGTTTTACTGGGTAGAGCAGGACCTTGTATTTGGAGATTTGGAGGTTACGCCATCGCCCGAGCTCTCAGCAGCAGACAGTGGGTGCTTCAGGAGCCCCAAAGCACACGAGAAAGCCACCCTTGCACAACGTAGGAGGCGATAGGATGGCTCTTTTTGAGCATTAACATGTTGCAAATATAACTGAGATAAGGAGCCGTTTCGTATAATCTGTGCCCCTGGAACGAATTTCTCATGAATTTAGGCTAGCCAGTTTCACTTATTTTTTTTTTCCTCCCATAGCTGACTGCAGTTGCTATTTCTCACATAGCAGCACAATTCTGTGATGCAGATTCCTGACACTGCAAGGAAAGGGTCTAAACACTTCTATTCATATCAGAACTGCTACTAAAAAAATACCCAGAGTTAAATTTGGTACACACAGTTAATAAATGGTTCCCCTTCACAGTACAATGAGATAATATTTCCCCTATCTGTAGTGTTTTCCATCCAAAGGAAAGAAGAATCCCCATTTTGGGAAAGAAACTGCTCACTTGGAGTGCTTCCATTTCTGGAGTTGCGCCACTTGAAGAATGCTGGGCCCAACTCCAGGAGATCTGAGCAGCCTAAACCCATCCAAAATCCACGGGAGCTCTGATACTCATCACTCCGAGCGCCAGGCCAGACGTATCCCAGAGACCGCCCCTGCTAAACCCAAGAGCATTTTTGAAAAAGAGCCTTTAAAAACTTTGCTCAAATTGGTGGCAAGAGCTGGAAATTCAGCAGAGGCTCTTGGTACAGCTTCACACTTACGAGCATGCCAGCGTGCCGCTGCCCTCCAACCCCAGGACTCCTGCGAAGGACCGGTTTTAGCCTGAGGGCTTTGGGATAGCCTAAGCTCAGCTTAGTCTGGAAAACTCAGTGGAAGAAAGCCCCCAAACCGTGGGGAACTGCCCTTTTTCTAGCTTGCCTTGCAGGCTGGAGGGGAATCTGACCAAATGTGGATATATCCAGACTTCAAAGCCTGAATGAGGTGCGAATAGCTCACGCCTTAGTCAGGAGGTGACATGTGGCCCTATTAATGGCTTTATTAGCCATGATCCCATGCACTCTGGCATTGCTTCCCAGGGAGGAAGAAAAGTCCTGTGCTCCCAGGGCTTTGGGGGCTGCTCAGTCCCTGCTCTGGCACCTGGGTGATGCTCACAGCCGTGGCTGTGCTTGCCACATCGCTGCTTTCACGTGGCAGCGGTGGACGGGCTAGCAGGGACTGCCGTGAGAGCACTGCACTTTGCTCAGGCTTTTTGGGGGTCCTATCCTGCACCCCCTTCAGCACAGGCTGCTCTCCTCAGATAACCATGCCAGGGGCTCTTACCAAGTTCTCAGCAGCAGCTCCAAGTTTCTGACACATGGGATCTCCGCAGGCAGATGCAGCATCTGTCCTGTGGCTCTTGCCGGGCTCTGGGTGAACCTGATTCCCTCTCAGCAGAAAAGGAAAATAAGCCAGAAGGTTTTTTGCACATTAATCCTTGGTAAAGTTGAGGTGAAGACAAGCCCTGCTTTTGGAGTTGTGAATCCACTACAGCAAGGACAGTCTGCCGGGGGCTATCCAACTTGGAGCCTCTCTGTGTTTTAACCCCTCATCTGGCACACAGGGCTCCTGGTTGCTCCCTACCCCAGCACGGGTGATGGGGTGAGAAATGCAGGGGTGGGATCCTCTGCTAATCAGGTGAGAATGAGTCAAAGGCCATTTTCAGGCCTACGCTCATCAGCCTGATTAACAGTGTCTGAGCAGAGGTAGCTCAGGGTTGGGTCTGCTCTAACCCTCTCCCTGGAGGTGGGTTAGACCTTAGCACCCCATCACTGGCCAGGGGCAGCCCATCAGACCGTTCCCAGGGTGCAAATCCTTGGTTTAGTGTCAAGATGCAGCAAACCGTTGGTGGAGGCAAGCACAGGGCGTGCTGGGGTGGTTCATTTAGGGCAGGACTAAGTGGTCCACCCTAAGTGGTTCCTCCTGCAGAGCAAACCCCTGATCCAGCAGCACTTGCACCCATGGGTGCTGATCACGAAGGCGATGTTGCAATGGGATGTGATGTCTACTGCGTCACATCGGGCTGGAGGGGTTTCTGGGAGATGTGGGTGTCTAAGCCTGGTGCTGCCCTGCCGTCAGGCTGAGGCTGCTGGCTCTGAAAACCCCATGAGCTGCTATTGCAGCTTTTTAATTGGCTCTGCAAATCAGAGTTTAAGGGGACGCTGTTGGAGTGAATCTGACCAAATTTGTACATTTTATCAAACTAGATAGCTCTGGATAAAAATGTCTATATCGCTGGTTTTAAATTTATTTATCATGGTTTTAGCTGGAGCATAAATCTTTCCTAAAATAACGTGCCATGTTAGTATTGTAACAGAGCTGCAAAAGCCTAAGCGTGAACCCTGATCAGGAAATCCACCAAAACCTCAAATGGAAATAACTACTTTAAAGTCATTATGTCAGAGAAGAAGTAATGAAGATGCTTTGTAAGGAAACAATACTCAATCTCAAATAATGAATAAAAATAATTATGAACAATTATTTTTAAAATACTGGGGGGAGGGGGTGACTAACATTTGGCTTGCTTTTTTTTCTTTGTTTTTAAAAAAGAGTTGTCACCTTCAATGAGCTTTAGATTTGTAAACTCGTTAGACCCTTCTGGGACATTAATAAATATTTGCATGTCCTATAGAGGTCTCCATAAAATAGAACTGTGAGATGAATATTGCCAATGCCAAGGATTTCATAGCCCCTTTCAAAAATCTACATCCCAGAAATAATGAGACTGGATTTAAAATTATAAATGTACCCTTCTTTTTGAATCCTTAGCACTGATGTCTTGAAGGTGTTTTTTATTATCATTTTTTATGATGAGGTGGAATAGAAACTTAGACCTGATCTGCTCAATATAGCTGCACTGATTTAACACGGTAGCAAATCAATTTAATTAGATCAGTGATTAGACCTTATGTGAGCACGCCTCCATGCTAAGGGAGGCTTACACTGCTGGGGAATTACATCTTTAGGTCAGAGAAACAAACCACTGACTTAAAAATAATAATAATAATAATTTAAAAAGTTTTTTTTCTTTAACACAACCTTTTTCTGGACCAAACTAGAGAACAGGGAGGGCGAGCTGTGAGGAGGGAAGGTGCAGTCACCCCCTGTGTCAAGGTGGCTGAGAAAAGGTGGTGGGAGAAACTTATGGTGGAAACCTGTGGATCCCGATAGCTGAGAGTATCCATGTCTGGGTGTGCAAGACGGAGCAAGGCAGAGCAGCATAGACCATAATTAGCTAAAGGATTGTCTAACAGATCTAGTCATGGGTCATACCATCTACATCTGCATCTACAGCTACGTCTACATCTGTGTCTACATCTACGTTTATACAGAAAGACATAAATAGACAAAAAACCATCATGGCTTTAGAGAGCTCAGAGGCTATGGAGCTAGGACAGAACCATGGGTAACCAGCTATCTGAACTGATGTTTGACTTAATCTAAGGCCTGCTGCGCGATGCTGATGAGGGTGCTTATTTTTTCTTACTGTTTCGATCATCTGCCAGAAGCTCTGTGCAAGCAGCCCCAGTGCCGGCTTGGGAAGGCGGGAATGCCACAGATCTGGGTGCAGACACAGGCAGCCGGGTGCCGAATCCGTGCTTCTGCTCTCAAATCAGGAAGCCTCTCTTGGTGTGTCTGAGGGTTCCTTCTGCGTAGCCCCAAGATCACCTGGCAGCAGCTGTGACACAGAGAGCAGACCATTTCCTGAGGTCTTCATCAGGATCGTGCACCTCCGAATTCATCACGGAGATGTGTTAACGTTAACTGAAGCAATAAAGGAAGGGTGTGCAGATGCCGGTATAAAGAGAGGCTGAACCAGCCCTAAGGAGAAGGAACGGGATCTACGTTTAAACATCTTTTCATACAGCTCGCGCAGCCGCTGTGTTTATGTGAAAGCAGACTGGAAGCGAAGCATAGCTCATATCACAGCCCAACCATGTGGATGTGAAGCAGTCTTAAAAAATAAATAGAAATAACAAGGAGCCCATGGGAAAGCATCTCTTTGGAGGCTGCAGCTGGTGCAGCAGTAGTAATTTTGTCCAGCCCTTGGGCTCCCTGAGTTTCTGCATCCATGGGCTGGGGACACGTGAGCGGCCCTGCAAGTCCATGGACCCTGCGGCCGTGGCACTGTGACTCTGAGCAGAGCAACCAGCAGCACCAAGAGAGAGCTCGTAGAGCAGACAGGAGAAGGCAAAAAGGTTCAGGAGAGGATGGAGATGCATGACAACTGCTGTCTGCTTCCAGGCACCAAGGCAAGTGAGAACCCAATCGAGTGGGACCAACTCCTTCCTTACCTCCAAGCTGAGCCCCATCTCTGCTACCAGTCCCACTTTCCTCTTCCAAGAGATCTCCTGGATGCAGCAGGAAGGAGCAGAGCTGGAGGTGGGGCTTCACAACCACCAAATACCAAGGAACAGCAGTTTCCATTCATGCTGCCTATGAAGACCACAGCCCCTGCAGTCCTGGGAACGGATTTTTGATGACCACACTCAGAGCAATCCAGATGCAGAAGAAATAAACACAAATATCCTGGCCAGCTACTGATGTGATGCTTGATCCAAAACCACTTGAAACCAGCAAGAAAGGTTCGTTATGGTTCACAGGGCTCCAGGACAGGGTCCCAATGTGGGCACATGGAGGGAAGGGGACAGATGAGACCAGAGCAGTGGCTCAGCTGAAGGGAACAGCGTGGAATGGAAGCACAAGGTGAAATCCTGTCTCCTGGGAGGCCATGGGCTCTGGACATCAACTCCAGCAGAACATATTTCAAGCATAAGAGAGTTCAGAGCCTGGATGACTGGATGCTGATGAGCACTGACCTGGCTCGGAGAGGGGCTGGAAGGGATTTCCCAGGAGCACAGGCAGAGCTCTGGGCACACAAAGTGTTGGGCAAGCAAACTGGCTCTCACTGTCGGTTTTACGTGACGTGCCTTGAGCACGTGATGCTGCGGGGCTCCGTGTCTTCGTTTTGCACGAAGTGAGTTGAAATCAGCCATCCTTCATCTGTATGGTGTTAATTAGCAGTAAAAACACAACGTGCTGAACGTGGCAATGCAGATGGGTTACAGGCCAGCTGCTCTCATTGCCCGCCTGCCCGAGGTCCTGTCCCTGCGGCAGGGATGCCTCTTTCCCAGGAAAGCCCTCAGATGGCCGGAGCTTCCAGCCCAGCGTAGCGGCAGGAATCAGCACCAAGGCCGGCTTGGTGGTCAGGGCACGAGGATGCAGGAGCTGTTTCCCATTCAGCCGTGCCTGCCAGCTGGCAACGTGGCACAGGCAGCTCGCAAGTTATAATCCAAAATAATCCCCAGTGAGTGGCCACGGGGCTGAGACTGGGCAGGATCCCGCTGTGCCCAGCGAGCCACCGCGGGCTGGCAGGGCCTGCTGTCACCGGAGCAGGGCACTCATTCATAAATCCAGCGCTGGCTGGGACAGAGTGGGGAACAGGGACTGCTTTGTTGCGACTGAGCTGGTGTGGAGAGCACACGTGTGTGGAGGGAGCCGGGGGAAGAGGATCCGTGGCTTTCTGGTTGAAAGCTCCCAGTCGGCTGCCGCTTGCATGGCTCATTGCAGGGCTCAGCCCACCCACTGCTCCCAGCAGCACCCAAAGCCCCTGCCTGGGGTCAGCGCACCCCAGCAGCCCCTCTCCCCTCTTCCCCTCCCGAGCAGGCCTGGCAGAAGTGGTCACAGCAGGGAATGGGGTTGGGAAAACCCCCTCACACCAGTGCACGGGACAAACACCCGGAGACTGCAGGCTCTTCTGCCCGCTTGCTTGTTTGAGGTTTGCTTCTCCGGGCCTCAGTTTCCCCGTCTGCAAAATGGAAGGGGATGATGCTGGTCTCCTTGAAGTGCTTCAGAGGGAAAAGCCCTGGCACTGGTACAGGACAGCAGCCTGCCACCAGCATCGCTGGCCCTGGGGCAGGGTGGGGATGGGTGCTGAGCAAGGACAGAGGGTCCCGGCCGGTGCAGTCACCAGTGGGTAGCGACAGGCAGCCCTGAGCTTGGCAGACAGCTTGCGGCTGCTTATGGGAGCAGGACAGGCAGTGGGGCAAGCGCTGCCAGTGCCCACGGCCATCGTGCCTCGATGGACCTGTTCAAGCATCCCATGACGATGGCGTGACACCTGCAACATGTGAGTGGAGTGACTGGGTCAGGTACCACTCCCGGGTGCGCCTGAGAGCAGCGCCCGGCGTGGGCATTGCAGCATCACGTCCCTCCTCTGCTCAAACCGCACCAGCAGCCCCGGAGTTACTCCTGATTTACACCTCATCTGGCCTCATTTTTTTTCTCCTTTGTACCAAATTGCAGGCGCGTGTCTGAGATCCAATTATTTTCATGGCTGTTATAAAAGCTAATAAACTTCAGCAAAGCCTCTAAAAGCCCCAGCTGCTCTGTTTGTGCGCCTGCAGACTCACCAGGGCAAAAAGCACGGCACCATCAGCACGGACAGACCGATACAGGCACCGCCGGGGCAGTCGGATGCGGTCACATCGCTTCACTCCGTGTACTGCAATTGCTGGACAGATAATTTAAATATAGCGCAGGTGAACAGCACCAATCCAAACTGCTGCCAGCAAGAGACAGGGCGGGCAGGGCGCTGGGAAGCGTTTTCTGCTGCAGCCAGGAAAGGATCTCTGCTGGCCCCTGAGCACGAACCCAGCTCTGTGGGTGAAAAGGTGCTTTTGCCCTTTTTTGTCCAGTCTGTTCCTGTTTTAACCAGGATAATTCCGCCAGAATGAATTGCCTGTGCCGCAGCAGGGGAGCATCAACCAGAGAGGATGGGTGCTGCATTTTTCCGTACCGGTCTCACCACAACAATCACACCCCTGTCCTTAGGCAGGGACAAGGGGTGCCCATGGCCAGGCACTGGGCTGGGACCTGCTCCTGGGAGCAACCAAGGGTGACAGTCATCTCAGTGCAGAGCCAGCTCAGCTCTCACCAGCTTCATCTTTCTGAAAGTTTTTCTCCCCTCTCTGTGAAACCGAGCTGGCCCTCGCAGCAGGAGAGCTGTCTTCATTTCCCCTTCGGCGCCCGGCAGATGACTGACCTGCTGTCACACAAACCACCCTGGGGAGAGGCAAGCGATGTGTGTGGGTCTGCTTGCAGTCAGGTGCTGCAACGTGGGTCAATGCCGAGCCCGCTGCCGGGCTGCAGCCTCGCGTCTCCCAGCCAAGGACACAACCCCTCCTCGGCTCCCTGGGACCAGCTCATGGCTTGCTGGGACTTGCTGAAGGGCAGATGGGGTGGAAATGGAGAGCACTGAGCCCGGCTCTGCTCTACAGCCGTTGGGTAAGTGCTGCTGCAGCTCCTTCTTGCCACAGACATTAAGAAAAAATTCTTTACAGTGAGGGTGGTGGAGCACTGTCCCAGGTTGCCCAGAGAGGCGGTGGATACCCCATCCCTGGAAACATTCCAGGCCAGGTTGGACAGGGCTCTGAGCAACCTGATCTGGTTGGAGATGTCCCTGCTCCTTGCAGGGGGATTGGACTGGATGGGCTTTAAATGTCCCTGCCAACCCAAACCATTCCATGATTCTGCAGATGCCACCAAGAGCCGGGTCGGCGCCAGCGACGCGCACCGAGGAGAGCACTCGGCACCCAGCAGGCACCCACCCACGCATGTCCCACAGTGCCACTACATGATGGAAAGTGAATTTTGAGGCAAACACCTTGAAACAGGCAGCTGAGATTAGTTTCCAAATTACAGCGTGTGGCTTCCTTTCTCAAACTGATGTGGGGGGCTATGGGAGAGGGCAGCGGCCCTGGAGAGCGAAAGCCTCCAGGCTCTGTTACGCTGGTGAGGCTGTGTTTCCTCATAGCCCCCCCCCTCTGATCATCTCTCCCTGCTTCACACAGAGACTATGCTACGATGGTGACAGGGCTGAGCTGCAGAATGCCTTCTCCCACTCGATGCCTTAACCCTTTGCAGGTCTGATCTGCCCACATCGCGGCTCCATCAGCAGCCTCCAGCTCCAGGAGCCAGGACTGAGAAGCGACAGCAAAGCTGTTAACGTGGCGCAGGTCTGCGCTGATGATCAGAGCCCTGCGGATGAGCAGATTTGCATTGTCCTACGTGTGTCTGCTGAGCTCTTCCTCTCTTTGCCAGCAGAAAAGCCTGCCTTGCGAGTGCTTGGAGCTGACAGCACCTGCTTGGATTTTCATGCTTTCAGATGGATCTTTTTTAGAAGCTAAAACTTGCAACCTATTTTATTTTTTTATGTTTCATTCATCTTGGTGGCTGAAAATAGCCTGCGCAGTTTCAATTCCTTTTTTCCACCCTCTTTGTTTTTTTTAAATCATCAGTTTCATTCTCAGACAATCTCTTTGCTGCAAAAAAACAAATGTGTCTCCACATTAAGAGCTCTGTCTTGGTTTAAAATCTACTGGGAGCATGGCCCAAATAAGTGCTACCACCACGTGCCCTGCGGCCATAAATCCTGCCTGTGCTCCCCGGCTGCCAATTTCTCCTGCAGCCAGCCAAACTCTGACACAGAGTGATAAATATCAAGGGCTTGTTTTTAATAAACTGATTAACGGATGTGCTTATGAATTTCCAGAAACCTCATCGCGTGGCCAAGGAGCGGGGCTGTGCGTGGGGGGGTTGCCTGAAGGCAGCCCTGCGGCTGTGGGCTCAAATCACTGCACCCCAGTCCCTCTCTCTTCCAAGGACACACACGTGCACGAAGTTTCTAACTGTACAATTAAAATGGGATGATATTGTAAGTTCAGATGAAAAGATGCCGTTGATAGTTACATATACGGATGTGTACGTGTGCAAAGGCAGCAAAACACACCAGCACCGTCGCATTTTTAAAGAGAGGGTGAGGCAGCTGTGCCTATGAACGTAGGGAGAGAGGGGATGCAATTGGGTGTTGCAGATGAAGAACAACTGCTAAGACTGAAATCAAAACCGCAAGAAATCTTTCCTACTGGCTCCACGCCACAAGCGTTTCCCAGCCCAGCGCTGGCAGCAGGAGGAGGGGAGGGAGCAGAGCCCTGAGAGCCAAAGCCCCGGGAGCAGAGCCAGTTCCCAGCCAGGGCGGGTTTGTGGGCTCCCCAGGGGCTCAGCTGAGCCCCCAAGCTGGGGGGTTAATTATGAGTTGCGCCATACGTAGCTGCTGTCACCCTTCGCTTCGCACGCCGGACACCAGATAAACATCTGGTGAGTGCCACCGCGAACATGAGACCTGAGTCCATCTCTTCAGCCCCAGCTCCTGCCTTGTTTCTCAGCTTGTGGCTGAGTCCTCATCCGCTCAGGCCAGGAATGAAAACAGACAGAGGATCGGAGCTCTGCTGCCAGACACGCGGAGGGGACAGCTTCAGGTCTTCCCTTGGATTCGGTTACAGCAGCAACAAAGTTATAACAGGAACTGATATTTTTATTCTTTTCATTTGCATTTGAAATGTCACTCTGGGGACACATTATTATTGTTATTGCACATGCCTGCCTTGGTCTTTGTCAATCACAACAGATACTGAGGCTGATCTCCCGCCCCACTGAGACTGGCCATCCAAATTTCATTGCCTGACAGAAATTAATTGGGGTGGGAGGGAAGCAACACTCTCCACCCAGGAGTGTTACAGATCCGCTGCTGCTTAGACAAGCTCTTAAAATCAGCTTTGCAATACTGAAGTTCCTTCTGCGTGTTATAATTTATTAATGATTAATTACTGCATAGCCCAGAGTAGAGGTTTCTATTTTAAAAATATTCTTGTTGCTGGTAATTTTGGAGTCACGCCCACAGGAGGACTGTCCCGGCTGGGACTCGTTCTTGTTAGGTGCTCTACAAACATGGGATGGGAGGATGATTGCGGCTGTGCCCTGGAGGAGCTGAATGCTGGGCTAAAGCCTGGTTTTCTAGGAGACCCCGCACCTAAAAACCTTCTTGCATCAGGAGAGGGCCTCATAAGAGCAATGCGTATGGCTGGAGTAGGTGCAGTTGTTATCACACATGAAAAGAGTCTGGGTCCTGGAAACGAACCCTCAGATTTTTCCCAGGGCAATGTGCTTTTAGGAGAATAACAAACAGAAGAGCACAGGGGGCTTTGTCAGGTCATGCACCATCTGGTCTCATTCTTGGCTCCAGCGAGACTGAAGGGCTTGTCTTCAGCCCACCATCACTCTTGAAAATGGTTAACATATGTGAAGGCTCTTGGCAGTCCCCAGTGCTGGCCTGGAAGAACAGGGCTTTTGGGAGGAAACTGAGGTGCACAGAGATGAGCTGGCTTCCTCTCTCCGTCCAGGTGAGCAGAAAGATTTGGGTGCTAAGATCTGTGCTCAGCTCACCAAACTGAGCTGGAATCCATCTTACTGTCTCAGATGGTGCTGCGATAGGGGGTGGTGGGGCACCAAGTGGAGGAGAAGACTCCGACAGAATAGAATAGAATTGTATCATTAAAGTCGGAAAAGACCTCTAACATCATCAAGTCCAACCGTCAACCCAACACCACCATGCCTACTAAACCATGTCCTGAAGTGCTGTGTCTACAGGCTTTTTGAACACCTCCAGGGATGGTGACTCCCTGGGCAGCCTGTTCCAGTGCCTGATCACTTTTTCAGTAAATAAATCTTTCCTAATATCCAATCTAAACCTCCCCTGCTGCAACTTGAGGCCATTTCCTCTTGTCCTATCACTTGTTACGTGGGAGAAGAGGCCAACACCCGCCTCCCTACAGCCTTCTTTCAGGCAGTTGTAGAAACCAATGAGGTCTCCCCTCTTCTCCACACTAAACGATCCCTGCACCGCCAGGTCCTTTTCCACCCGGCAGCTTTCCAGCTGCTCTTCCCCAAGCCTGCAGCGTTGGGTGGGGTTGTGGTACCAAGCGGTTGTGACCACCAAAGAGCTGCTCCAGCTGCCCTCCCTCCCCATGCCTTGCCAAGTACTGCTGCTCCGTGCCCTTGTTTTCAAACATGCCTGGCCTATTGCTTCCCATTTTCTTAGCCACTAAGATGTACCCTGCCACTGCTAACAGTTTCAAAAAGAACCCTAAAACCCACAGCAGGTGCAGTTCTTACACAACCCAGTGACCCAAGACACAGAGAGCTTAAAGAGCCACCAGGAGATGGACCAGAGTCCTGGCTGGACCAAGGTCAGATCTGACCAATTCATGGTGACAGGTTGAATGACCCTGTCATCCTGCCTTGAGGCAGAACCTGTCAGAGCCAATGTGAGAGTCCCGTAGAGATACAACCGTGAGTACCCAAACACGGCTTGAACCCTGGAGCTCTTTCCAACAATAGCCAGGTGAAGGGCTGGGTAGGGAGCAGAGGAAAGCACAGACACCATGGAAAGGGCTCTTCTGATCCACACGTGGGACCCGATACCTTTAGGAGCCAGATCTGCCATGGTGTTCCCGTGGGAGCCTCTTCCTGCACACACCATCTTTGTGCACCATGCCCCTCACTTTGATCTCTGCCTCCTCCCCTGGATCTGTCAGCTGGTGACTGCCCTGACTCCCCGCTCCTGACTTCACAGGATGAAACCCTTCTGGTTAAAAAAGAAAATAATTAAAAAAAAATATCCTCCCTATCACCCCGGGCCCCTGACAACACTATCATTCTCCCTAAGTGTGCGTTAAAGATGCTATATAAAAATAAAACGTGTCTTTTCTGATGACACAGAATCCTCATCTTAAAATGTAATTTATGAGGGAGGCATGAATCGTGAGTAGCTAGCGTTGCTTTTGCTAACTCATGAGAAAAAGCCTTTGTTCTGAAATCTTGCCCATGGTGTTATTGGCGGCAATCATTCTTCCAAAAACCTCACCGAGTTTTAGCCGAGCTCCCTTGCAGATGTCGCTCGGGTCGTTGTTTCGCAGGGAGCGTTTGGTTCATCTGGGCTTGGGCACAAGTGAACTGAACTCGATAGATGCTGTAGCCCCTTTTCTCCAGCATGGATCGGATGGGGACTCCGGTGTCACTCCAAACCCACCTGAAGTCCAGCAGTTGTTTAGGTCAAAAGTTATCAGGTGCATTTAGCAGGATTTGTTTCACAGGATTCTCCCCCTGCCCCAGCACTGCCGCACAGTTTCACCCTTCCCTGGGCCATGGTGGGAACCGTCTGCAGGGAGAATCGGACAGAGAGAGCTGGTGTAATGATGAGAGAGGGAAAGGGAAGTTGTGCTGCGTTCGAGAGTCTCTACCCGAGTCTCTCTGCTGTCCTGGGGGAAATCCCTGAGCAGAAGGAGAAATCCCCAGCAGTGCTGGCTTGAGGGGAAAGCAGGAGCGAGAGCTCCGAGCACCATCGTGTGGCCCTGGCTGCGCGGGTGTGTGCTCTGTACGCGCTGTGCATGCCGTACGCACGCCGCTGCACGCACTGCGCGATGCCACATAGACCGTGCACAGCTGGACAAACCGGACCGCCGTACAGACTGTCCTGCCCTGCACAAACCGCACCTCGCTGTCCCTGCCAGCCCCGTGGTACGCACACTGCGGTGCTGTGGAGGCTGGGCACTGCTCTGCGTGCTGCGGTCCGAACCGCACACCGCTCTATGGTCTGGGTGCTGTGGTACTATTTTTTGACAAGCCATCACCCCCACACATCCGCTGTCCCCGCGCAGGCTTAGTAGCGCCAGGCACCAGTGAAGTGTTTGCCCCACCTTTAACCGTGGGAATCGCTGTACAACATTCAAACAAATCCCCAGTCACTGAAAAGGCAGTTCTTGGCTTCTCACAAGCACAGTTACTCTGGGCCAGCCTGGCATCATCCCTGGTGCTGCTGCAGGCTCAGGGGCGGCATATTGCCATAAATAAAACCCCAGCAAAAAGTTTGGATGAGTTTTACAGAAAAAGAAAAAAAAAAGCCTTGGCAAACCTCTGCAAGAAGGGCACAGTCCCCATATTATTGCCTCCATCTCCTCTCCTGGGACGCTTTGAACACCCTCCACCTGCAGCCTCACAGCCCTGTGCTCTGGCTCAGGCAATTCCTTCGTTTTAAGCAAACAGTTTAATCCCAGCATTGCCTTCCCTTGGGATTTGGCTAGGAGTTTGCAATGCTCAAGGGGTGTCTTACAAAATGCACAATTCTGGAGTTAAATCTTTGTGCAAAAAGAAAAATAATCTTTCCCTTAATAGAAAATTAATGGAGAAAAGAGAAGGGAGGTTCCCTTCTCTTTGTGCAAGCCTGGGGCACAACTGCATCTCCTCATCCTGAACCTCTTGGGTATTTCAGAGGCTGTGAACACCCCGGACCTCCCTGTGCATCTGAGGGGGAGCAGAGATGCTGTGCTGTTTCGTGTCCCTGCCTCAGTTTCCCCACAAAAAGGCGAGGAGCATGGCACTGCCCGTAAGGGCGGTGATGCTCTGGTACCCAGCGCTGGGAAACGCGAGGGTGAAGCTCAGAGGAGGGAAAGTTTTTCCTCCGGAGCCGAGATCTGTGGCGTACCCGCGGGAGGCTGGGGCGGGGGGAGAGGGGGGGGAGCGTGGCTGTGGACTCCCAGAAGATGGCACTCGTGGTCTTCGGATCGAGGCCCGGCGCTGGGAAGATGCCTCCCTGAGAGGGAGCCGATAAATAGCCCTGGACAGGCTGTCAGCCCGCCTGATTTAGGGACCAGAAACAGTGAAACGGTGGAGGTTTCTCAAAAATTAATTTTTCTAAAATGGGAGAAAGATGAAGCTAAGTAATTTTTTTCCTGCCTCCCTCGCAAGCCTCTTCCCTATGAGGAAATCAAATTTAACTCCTTCACTGGCACTGCCCCAGCGGGGTCAGGGTGGCCTTGGTGGGGAACGATCCTGCTGTGCTGTCAGCCCACGTCAGGGGCTGTCAGGGTGCTGGGTGCTCGGCCTGGGGCACGCATGGCTCCAGCGCTGTGCCAAACAGGGCAGAGCTGCCAGCACGCCACAGCGACCTTACTCCATGGGATGGGGCAGGCAGCAAAGCTTTCATCCAGCATCATCAAGGCAGGGCTAATTTAGGAGGGAAGAGGTAATTAGCAGAGCTACATTTTGGTTAAAGTCCTGAGGATTCCTCATCCTCAATTTTAGATCTATGGGTCCATTAGTCTGGTTTACACATCAGCTCTAAAGGCAGGCTTTCGTTTTCACTTTAAGCATAAGGTGCTGCACAAATACCAGCCTCCTGTCCTTCCTCACCCTGACAGCCTGGGCACAGATTTACTGAGAAGTCTCCAGGGTGGTCCCCCTTCCCATGCACACCTACCCCAAAACTCTCAGGATTTCTTCAGCTCCTCTCGTGTTACATTAAGACTTTTCCTCCTTGGATCTCCCCTGTGTCCTACAGAACCTGACAAGCTGGGTCCCTTGGTGGAAGTGGGCTTAGCTTGGCTCTGCACCCCGGGCACAGCCATGTCCTGTCCCTGAAAGGTGGCTCTGAGGGCTGGATGTGCCAGTAAATGGGAGAAGCAGAGGTGGCTCGTGCCACGAGAACAGCAGAGCTGCAGCCCCACTGCAAGGTGGCTCCATGGCTAACAGGCAGACCAAGCACTGCCTTATTTTTACCACTGGCCCATGCCTTGAAGATGGTGATGGGTATGAGGTGCCAAAGCCCTTGCAGGGCACAGATGTGCTCAAGCCACCGAGACGGGCTGTTGCCACGCACGAGGTGAGGTGTGGTACAGACTTGTGGGGATGCTCAGAGCCAGCGGCGTAGGAGAGATGATGTGGATTAGTCATGAAAAGGGGAAGAGCTGTGCTAGGGATCAGAGTGGGGAAAATCTGACCTCTCCATCTGAAAAACCTGCAAAATAGCCATTATGGGCCTGCACCCTTGAGGGAGAGGTGGGAGGGGATGTACTGAGCCCTGCCAGGTCAGGTCAGGCCAGGTGTGTCTGCAGGAGCATCCTCTCCCTTCTGAGCTCCGGGACAGGCACCCAGGGAAGGAACAGAACAAACAAAACTGCGTCTTTCCTCCCACCTCCAAAACCCACTCAGTGTAAATTATGCCCTAATTATTGAGCACTGACTGCCCCCTATAAATTATGGATCTGTCACTGTTTGTTCCCCCAGGAGGTGCTGGGCAATTTTTGCCGTGTCTCCGCAGCTGCACTCCTGCTCGCACAGCGCTGCCTGTGCTGATCAGCCCTGCGAAAGCATTTTCAAACAGGGCTTTTTATTTTTAATCATTCCTGCCTTGCTTTTAAACAACCATCCATTGTATAATAATTTAGCAATTATTTGTTGCTGGTCTGAGTGTTCCCTCTTGGTTATGGATCCTGTTGTTAATGTGCTAATCACACCTACATCCCTTGCTTCCCCCTGCGTTTGCGATCCAGGGTGGCGTTACGGTGTTTTTGTTTGGCCTCCTGTAACACAGCCTGGTGTTGCTCGGCTGCTGCTGCTCTGTGCCAGAAGCGGCTGTATTTCACTGGGCAGGCAAGCTGTAATCACAAAGCAGATATTATCGGGGTGGGGAAGAAAAAAAAGGAAAAAAAAAAAAAAGGCTTAGTTTGAGATCTTGCAGATGCTGTCCAAATACACAGCAAGAGACTCTTTCTCAAAGAACATTTGTGCTACACCTCATATTTTCAGAGTAGAAGAGCAATGAGAGACTTGGACAAGTCAGCAAAGTCAATAGCAGGGCTGGGAGCAGGGTAGCAGGGTGATGGGAAAACAGACATTTTATTTTGCATTTAACATGAGGTTCTTAATTACAGAGATTGATCAATACTAGAAAGAATCTCATATGATCTATACCTATGTAAAACTGAAAGATAAGGGAGTCCAGACTCAGAATATTCACCACGGATCTAGTCCAGTGATGGATAAAGAGGGGGGAAAAAAAAACCCCAAAACTTCAAGGCAATGGAGTATTGTTCTTACTAAGAGAGATCATGAGAAAGAAAAGACTCTATAAATGCATTTTGTGGGCAGGCATCAAGGTGAAAATGTTAAGAGGATGGTTCTGGTCTAAGCTCAAAAGGTTGGAAAGTGGATTTAGAGTAGATTTGGCCTACCACACCGTGATGGGCAGCAGGGTGAGGGACCCCCCCTGCACCCAGAGCCACCCTGGCTTTGCCCAGATTATCCTCTCTGATGCCCTGGAGCACTTCACCCAGTCCTCACAGATACTAAAGGAAAAAGGTTTGAATCACTTCTCCTCTCAATTGACAAGATGAGTTGAGGGGGGAGCTGCAGTCTGTCAGACCAGATTTGATACATCAGCACCTGCACCCCAGCCAAAGAATAATGATGTGCGAGAGAAAAACACAAGTGGGGTCTGCAGGATTTCTTAGGGAAAAATCCCAAAATTCAGTCAGTCCAGTCAGTGCAGAGCTGCTCTGGCAGTGCCATCACCTCAGTGACACGCTTCGTAACTTCTCTTGTCTGCAGGGAGAGGGACCCAGACCTCAGCTGCACAGCCTGGAGAGACAGCCCAGAGCTGTCTGCTGTGTCATTTGGGAAGTTGCTTTCTCCTTGAGATTACATGATTACCAGCTATAATTGTTTAATAGAGTCACATCATTGTCCTCTTGTGTGAGGCAAGGGAACAAACTGACCACATCTCTTTGCCAAGACAGAAATCCTAGGAGCCTGCATTAGTCCATTACTGTAACCTGCAAGCGTTGTAAAAGGTGTTTTTTATGGATGAAACTGATTTAGGGGCTCGATAACTCATCACTTAAGCAACAAAATATCTTTTTTTTTCCCTTTTATGATAGCTGAAGAACTTCTGATTTTTCTGAGCTCCCCACCTCTGTTTTAAAATCCACAGTGATTTCCCTTTTTCTTGCATTTGTGGCTTCTTTTTGCTCTGTAGATCTTAATTCTGAAACACCACGCTGCTATCTCATCTCGGGGTGCAGTGAGGTCTAGTGAGGGTTTGCAAATTCCTATGAAAAACAACCAAGCTCAGAGCATTTTACCTGATCTGAATTACATGGGTGAGACATTTGTGCAAGTGTCCAGTGCTGGAAACATGAGAAATGGACTCGTTTCCTTGATGTGCAATTTCAGGACTGTTCCTGACAAACGAAGCCATCTGCTTACCTTAATCAAGGCATCTTGTTATGGGCTGGTCCTAGGAGTAAGGATTAAACACCCCGTACTGTGGCATTATTTATGACTTGCACTGACACTGCATCACTCTGTTATCCATACTTATAGAAAAAGACCCACTGTAAGTATAATTAGTTAATAAATCACCATGAGTGATAAACAGAATGATGGATGCAGGTTTCAGTTGATCACTTTTTTATTAAGGAGAGATAAATCAGCATCATATTGTTGCTGTAAACCTTTCAAATTGGTCAAAAATCTTGCCATGCTGAAATGCAGCAGGGAAGTGATTAACATGTCAATTGTGCAGCAACAAATTGTACCTGATAATTGATATCAATCAATCCTTTTAATTTCTCACCAAAGTAATGGTGTTGTACGTCATCCTGCTCTCCTGCCTCTTCAGCAGCCCCTCCTCTGTACTCTCCAGGTATCTCCTCCACCTCAGCTCATCTCCCTCTCCCCCTGCAGCTCCTGCAGATGTTTCTCCAACTAATCCTGCATTGCTCTTGGTTAGTGGTGCTCTGGTCCCACCTGATACCAAGAAAAGACAATGCAGCCACCATATAACCTTTTTGTTTCCTTTTTGCTTAATAACACCACTTTTAGAGCTACAAGCCTTACTAAAGCTTGGCTAAAAAAAGAAATCTTCAAAAAGGCAGAAATTGGGGAACAGTAACATCAGCAGATTAAGGTAGGTTCTGCCATCCACTCAGATTGACCTGAAGTCTAGAAGTTTTGACCTGTTTTGTCTATTAAATTGAGAAAATGGCTCGAAGGGAGCAACATCCCCTTCCTCCTACAGAACAGACAGGTCAGACGCAGCGCAGGGGAAGCACTGCAGTTCCCCCAGAGGAAGGGGCTGAATCAGAGATGCAGAGACACCCTTCGCTTTGCACAACAAGCTCTTGGATCTCTTGGTGATTAGCCAGACTTCAACATCAATCTTTATTTCCCTAAGGCAGGGCTCACAGCTCTGCTTAGTGTTTTCCATGATACCAAAGGGAAAAAACAGAATTTAACCCCCCTTCTTGCACATGATGCTCAGGGAGGAGTATCTGTGGAGATCAAGACCCCACTGCAATTATGATTTACATGATGGCTGTGCCACAGGTGAGTCCATTAGATGGGTGCCCTGCTCTGCAGCCTCTGGATCCAGCTCTGCAAAGAGCCACAAGCCCAGCTCCAGCCCAGACACTACTGGGTGGGCAGGAGCAGAGCATAGAGCCGTGCTTCCCCAGCGCCAGGGAAAAGTGCCTTTCCCTGCATCACTCACTCTGACATTTGGCCACATCGATGACTCGTGTGCCTTGCTCCTGTGCAGTAAGGAGGGACCAGGACGCAGCACGAAGGCAGTCCGGGTGCCTGGCGCAGGACACCACAGGGTCAGGGCTTCCACCAAAGGCACCACTTTAATTCACAGCTCCAGTTAAATAGATGTTTGATATCCCTTACCAAGACAAACAATTTCTAGTGCAAAGTTTTGCAGGGGAAAAAATGCTTAGGAATTACTTTGAGCTGCAATTTTTGCCAGGCTAAACCAGGAAGGTTTGCTCTGGAGCAGCCTGAGAGTTTGGCCTGTGCTGCACGTTCAGGAGTCAGATGTGTGACAGACAGGAGAGAAAAGCTGCTGGGTTTGCCAGCTGGAGCGAGCTCTGCAGTATCCAGCTATATTTAGCTAACAGCGATATACGTGCCTTTCTGCTGCGATCCCACGGGAGTCTGTTCCTTCCTCTGTAGACCACACAACTTTTTTCAGCCTATGTACTTGCATGGCAAAGTCCAACCATTAGGTAGAATATTATCAGAAGTAATAATTTTTCTTTTAACATGCCCATGCATTCAGAGCTCATTCGTGGTGGCCCAAACTCTTGCTGCCACCTGTACAGGGATCTACTGGAATCAGCATGTGTATTTCATGCCCTGCATCACTTGTCCACTGCAGCACAAAACAGAGCAGAGCAGCTCTTACTGAGTGGGTTGAGTGGGGTTTGACCTTGAGTGATGAGCAGATCTTCAGGGGTGTAATCATTCAGCTGGTGGATATCCATGTGGCTCCACGCAAGCAAGGGAGAAGCTTCAGCTGCCACAGGTGGAGGACACGGGTAGCATCTCCCATTCTCCCAACAGCTTGTTTTCCTGCCCCATCCCCATTCTGTTTGTAGCTCTGGCTCTTCCTGCCTTTTTCTGTTTCATCATGGTCTCCTCTCTGCGTACATCGTATCTGTCAGGTCTCATATCCCCATGACATAGCATCCTCTCGTATTATACTTGCCATAATACAGAGAAGATGAATATTGCCCCATAAATGCCTCTTAAGTTAATGTAAAACTACATCTTGCTACATCATGTATTCAACAAGCCGTCATTTTCCTCATAAATTTTGAAGAGCGTTTTAGCTTCTTGAAACGATTGGCTTGTGCGTCCAGCTGAGAAATAATCCCAGCCCATGGCCTAGGCTGGATGCGGGGCTGTAAATCATCCCAGGGCTGAGCAGCCGTTCTGCCCTCTCATCCCCAGCGCCCGCATTTGCTGCTGACTGGCTTTATGGCACCAGCTCAGAGTGAATGTCCCTATTTAACAGCCAGCCCTTTAAATCAGTGCCAGACAGGTGTCACTCTGCAAGGAAAATAGCCTCACTTTTTTTTTTCTCAGGGTGGAAAAAAGAGGATTTCTGGTGCTATAGCATTGGTCTGCTACAACACAGTCATTACTCAGACACATTAGATGCTACTGTCCGTTACTTTTTATTTTATTGGGATATTTCTGAACATTTCTGTCCCTGCTATGGTGAATATTCAGCACTAGAACCATTCAGCTTGTGAATATTCACCAGATTTTCCATTTTGGCACCGAGCCTTTGAGCCCAGAAGCCTTCCTGCAGCCAAGAGTCGCACCCCAAGCTGCAAACCACATTGATCCTCTTCAGCGGGCATTGACCAAGAGGTAGGATGTCTCACTTGGGATGCTCACCTTGCAGGAGGCTTTCACGGTTTACCTCCAGAACAGAGACCACTGACCACTTTTGACTGCACTTGACCCAAGTTGCTCAGCATACAAAGAACCACAAGCTATAAAGATGCCCAACTGCAGGGATGGACCCACCTGACTAGAAACAAGATGAGCTGCTCATTCCCGTGTTCTTCAGGGGTTAATAGAGATCAGGAAAGCAAAAGCAGCCAAACCCTGTTCCCAACACACACCAGACCCTTTTTCTGGTAACCGCCATGACCTTTAAACCGCAATAGTAGGCTGAACTCTGCAGCAAATGAGTTTTCAGGCCTCCCTTGGCAGTCATTCCCCTTGACAAAATTCATCATGCACTCTGACATAAATAGCTAGCTTCGGCCTCTGTGTTTTTGGGGAGGTTTGTTGGAAATGACACAGGACAATGTACACTGTATATGCCTGAAGTACACTCAGATACGTCTCAGGATTAATCCCTTATTTTTCCATACGCAGCTTTTACTGCTGGAAGCAGAGGAAGCCCAGCTAAAGCCAAGTGACAGCAGACTAAATGCTCTTTTAATCACATTTTTCCCTACCTGACAAGAAAAATCCCCTTTCTCCCCAAGCAGGGTCAGATCTGCTGTGGAGCTGGATGTGCCCGTGGTCTTTAGGCAGCACCTCCCAGCAAAGCCCACCCAGCCCTGCCCACCACGTTCATACCATGTTTTCCCCCAGACAGCTGAACTGCCTAGAGCCTCCCTTGGAAAAGGAAGTGAATTTCTTCCCAGCCACCATTTCTCCGCAGAATTGCCTTTTGGGAAGCTTCAATAACACCAATTCCCTCCTGCATTCCAGTACCCCTGAACGAATGACCCTGCTAGTGGTGCAGTTTTTCCCTTCGCCCACCTCCCCCCTTCTCTCTCTCTCCCCCAACTTTGATTTGATCAGGCCAAATCTGAAATGATGTGTGAAAGTAATGATATTTTGTAATTAAATCTCTGGTGATGGTGCCTCTAATTTGTGGTACATGCATTGTTCATAAGGAAAAAGGCATCAATTCATTTTCTGACTGGCTACTCCAGGGACTCGTAATTAGACCCAGTTCATCTCTTGCTGCCTTGCATATTAAAGAGCTACTGAAACGCAAAGGGAATTTGGGAAAGGGTTTTTTTTTTAACCTTCTAATAATGTTAGCTCAATTAGAAACACTCAGGAATTAAAAAAAAAAAAAAAAAAGAAAGTTCTGGATTATCCAGAAAACAGAGGCAGAGTTTGAGCAAGATGGCTAGGGCAGAGTGTTCATTGACCTGCTGCCAAGACCAGGGACCAGTTTTACCTGTTCCCCTAGGAGATGTGATGTTTTCAGTATAATTTGTGAAAGAAAAACATGCTACGATACATGAGACAGAATCCTGCCTTAAGATGCTGCCCTTCTGCTCTGCCTCCAAAATAAAAGGGAGCAAACTTTGATTTACTCCAATTTGAAAGAGAACATCAAGGAAACACATGAAACAGCACAATGCTGTGGAGAGGGAACTGAGCCAGCAGACATAGGTTATTTTGTAGGGTCAATGCCATCAATGTGTATTTACGTACCACGTTATTATGCATTCGCATAATTTGCTGAGAAAATTTTACAGAAAGCCTTGGATGGAATACGCTCAGTTCTGTCGTATTTACCAAACAACATAAAAGCAAATGCAGTAGGTACTGGCAATCACAAGTAACAGCCCCCAAAGATTCCCCAAGCTTCCCACTTGCAGCAGCATGAGAAACTACATTCCCATCCCACAAGGATTTTAAAAGAACAAATTCTCTCCCTCAACTAGCATAAAGTTGAATTCTCAAAAGCACTTGTGTCCTGGCCATCCAGCACAAAAAAAAAAAAAAAAAAAAAAAAAAAGCAGTGAACAGGCTTCACCTGGAAACACATCCTGACACTGCAGCTCACTGAGGTGCTGCAGAAATGAGCAAGTCTCATAAAAGAGCCCATGCACTTTTACATAGAAAGCTATTTTAAGTTAATTCCTCTGCTTTTGTGGGGAGTCCCACATCCGTCAGAGCCTCCCAAACCCCTGGCATGCTGAGTTCAGCTCCTCTGGTCAGTCTTGCTTTTTCAAAAGAAGTTACAAAGACCCTGCTTCATGGCAGGGTGCAACAGCACCAAGCTGGGAACCCCCTCCCTCACAGCTGCCCCCCATCTTCCCCCTGCCCCTCCAAGCCCCACACCTATCACCAGCCAGGGCCACGCTGAGGATTTGCTAATGTCAGGCCGTGGCTATAATTTCTAACACGGGAGGGTATCAACATTTCAAAACAGTTTAATTATTCTGAGAATGCTTAGCTATTAGCAAAGACAAGAGAGCTCAGGGCTATTTTTCAGCATTAATTTTCCATTTGAAATGAATTCCTTTTGGTTACACTTTTTAAATGTTTCTTTTAATTAGACGCAATTACTTCAGAAGAATTGCTTTTATTTCTAAGCCTGAGATCTCAATGATAAAGCTGTTAACTGGCCGAGCTGAATGCTGTGTATGGCTCATTTAGCTGGTACACTAAAGTATATTGAACTAGGAAATTATACAGTGAATCAGCTATTAATTCATTTTATGATCCTTTCACTCTAACATCGTGAATGAGATCTTCAGGGGGAAATTTAGTCACAAAACATATAATTGTTCAACTATATATATGCCACTGGTTTACTACTCGGAGGTTACGGGTGTTGCAGAGCTAATGGGAGTGCGACTGTGCAAACAGCGTTGACTCCTGACTCCGGGGAGCATCGCCGCAGCCTGCAAGGCAGGAGGGCCGGGGGCGTCCCGCATCGGAATAAGCTGTGGACACATTCTCTGTCCAGATCTGGGAAAAGTGAACCTGCAACTTGTGTTTGACAGTGCTAGGAATCAGCTTCCAGGTGCATGTCCACACAGCAGTGCTGTCAAAGCGAAGTCTGTACTTTCCTTTCAGGGTCCAATTGTGTTACCACAGTGTTCGGGGCAGGGAGCAGCTGCTGGGGAGAACCCAAGACTGTTCCTATCATGCTGACTGAGTATCAAACTACTGCAAACCACCTGAGAACTATGAATGAGGTTCTCCAAGGGGACTGTCCAAATGAATACACTTCCTCTGACCAAGTAGTACTTGAATCACAACTGGTACCCTCCATACCAGGGGTTAATTAAGCAGCTTCTGCAGCAGCAATTGATCCTGCGTGGTAGGACCAGCCCTGATGTGGACTAATACCAATGTGGCCAACACTGCACCACGCCACAGAGGATCTCCCTCTTCTATCCAGCGATCCAAAGGGATTTGCCAGCACATCGCAAGCCCTGCTAGCGCTGCAGTATTGTTTGAACGCACGTTGAGCAGTTGTACATACTGCAGACTCACCATATGGATATCTTTGTAATTGAAAATGTAATGTAAACCTTGGCATCCAGGGCCTTCTTCTGGAGAAATCATTGTGGAAATGTCATATAATTAATGAATTGCATCAGCTAGCAGGGAAAAAGACATTTTAACCATGGGATCATGGAACTTTATTACTGTAGATGGACTAAAATGATATCTTCCAGCAAAGATCAGTCCTGACAAAAGCCTGAGGTTGCCAACTGGCCAGGTTTGTTTTTACTAACTTAGCTCTCTTATTATTTTAATGAAGTCCAACTGATGCTGCATTGAAGCCAATTTTTCTAAATGCTGCCAATAAATTAAAATAAAGATGTTGTGTATGAAGATTGGCAGGTGTCTCCCTGCAGACTTTACCAAGCTTCCAAGAAGCATCCCCAGCTTCAGCAAAAGCCATGGCCAAATGTTGCCTGTGGAAAGCAGCAAGGCAGTGGAGTTCAGAGCAATTAGCAAAATTGTAATTAGTGCCAGCTCAGCACCTAGCAGTGGGGATGTGTGCAGAGAGGATCCCTTTGGATCACTGTGATGTAGGTCCAGGGCTTATAGCAAAGGCTTTGGGCTGGTGTTACAGCCTGAATGTGGGACCAGTCCTCATGCCCTGGGACTTCAGTCACATCAGAGTGATCCTATTCAAACTTGCAGTGTGATTGTAACCAAATTTTGTATAAAAGGCAGAATTCAGCAAAACCCTGCTCCCTGTGGGACCAATCCCGTGCTGACTACCTGCCCATGAGTGCTTGCAAGCCAGGGAAGAGGAGTGCTCCGGAGCTGGGCTGCAGCCAGAAGCAACACAGCTTGTGTCATTTGTGACAGCATAAAGGTGAATGTGATGCTTCCTTGTCCCTTGCTATGGACAGCAGAGGATGGAGGTGACGGGCTGGCACAGGCACATCCCAAAGACATCAGCAAAGATGGTTTGGGGATGTGAGGATGTCATAGCTGCATGGGGAAGACAGAGCCCACGGTTCACACCCTCAGGATCTGGGCTGTCCTGTGCTGAGAGCTGAGGGGAGGATGGATGTCCCCTCTTCTCTGATACAGCAGCCTACTCCAACGGAGGACACTTGAGTGCTCCTACCTCTTGTAGATGCTTTGAGGAACAAGAGCTTTGTGCTTGGGGAAGCCCAAATCACAGCAATGAGTGAGTGCTTGCCTAGCAAGTTCTTCCTACATAGGCTGTGGCAGTTTGCCATTAAATTCCCAGACCGAGGAAAATCTCAGCTGGTTTCCCTCCTCCCTGCAGAATCTGCTCAGCTTGTGCCTGCCAAGGGCACATGTGCATGGGGATGCTCAAGCCATTTGGACAAAACACCTTTGCTCCATGGAGCACAGCTGCAAGAGTCAGCCTGGTCCAACTCTTTAGACACTGCAACAGCATCCCAGCTGGAGATGTGCACACGTGTACACTTGTGCTCTCCACCGCTCACACAATTTGTGGTGTCCCACTTACCCCCCCACCACCTTCAGCAGTGTAGTCTTCATCTCCATGGACACCTTGCCCTGATTCATGGTGCTGCTTGCCTTCATATCAAGCAGAGGATGGATGTCTGTTTGTGAAGAGAAATAAAACATCCCCTCTCTCTGAAGGGAGATGTGAACAGCCTATTGAAATATACAGACCTGTTCGTTCTTATATTTTGCTACCTAGAAAAGTACAGCAAGAGAAGATGTGATTCAGTAAAGTTATTGAGTGCCAGGCCTTCACATTTGTCTTCCAGTGACTCTTAAGTCTTCCTTTTCTCTATTGAGTTCCATCTCATTGACTTCCTATAAACACTAATACAGAGCCACAGACCCGCGAACATGCCTGGAATACAACCCGCACGCCTCGCAGACGCTGCCGGGGCCTGGGCTGGGCTCGGAAAGCCCAGACAAACTGATGCAACATGACTAGCAGAGTGTTCAGAACCACGAGTCGCCTCTGCACCCCTCAAAACCACTCCAAGCTTGTTTCCTATTTCCTCTTCTGTTCATGAGTTCTGCAGTTGAACTTGTTCCACCTTTGGGGATTTTTTTCCTTTCCTTATTTTTTTTTTTTTTTGACTCAAGCGGAAGCTGAGATTTACATATGTTCACCCAACTCCAAAAGTTGTGAGAAAATCCCTCCCTGCTCTGCCTAAGCCCAGACAATGAAACCACCAAGACAGAAAACTCACTGCACAACACAGAAATTCTGTTAATTCTTAACTAGACACGGAATTCAAAGCGTGCCTCTAATTAATCACCAGTTACCCAGCTTCGTCGGGTGGCATCTTCCATCTTGTTTCAGACACAATGGGCTTCCTCCCCTTTTGTAGCCACACACGTTCCTCTTCCTCTTGGGCTTAGCGCTTGACAACTGCCAACCTCCTCGCCCACTCTCCTGCCATCCCACCCTCCCGTCCGTCCACCCCGTTGAAATATTAACCCGGAGCGGTGAATGGCTTTGCTGACTGCTACATAAACAACTGCCATGTAGCTACCGGCCTGCCACAGCGTCTGCTCCGTTAACATCTGAATGCCGTCACCGCTAAGCGATTGCTAGGACAACAGGAGAAGGGATGGACAGAACTGCCAAGGGAGATGAGCGAAATTAAGAGCAGGAGCAGAAATAAAGCTGAGGAAAGGAAATTGCTGTGGGTAGCCTGTCTCCAGCAGCACACCCTGTTCCTGCGCTTACTGCTCCATGATTTTTGCTGTAGGAGACATCACTACTGGCTCATCTTCCTGTGTGTCCCCTGAAAAATCACTGCCTCCCTGCCAGCTGTGCTCCCGTGAGCACAGCAGTTAGGGGATATTGTGTTTTAATGTTCCTTCAGATCCACATTGCTGCTGATGGACTGTGGTACAGGTTCCTAAAAGGAAGGGCATTTAAAAAACTGCCTGATTGGACTAGATAGCTCTTTAGGCTTGTGTAGTGCACGTGCTGAGAGTGTAAACTCTTCCTCCTTTGGACCCAAGACTCAGCAGTTGTGTAGCTCACAGGCAGTTTTCAAAAACCTCCAACACTAGCCCAGAAAAGTCAGAAGCCACTCAATAGCTTCAGAACTCACACAACGACATTGGACCCTTTAGCAAATTTAATCACAGGTCTCTCCTCTTTGGGATAGGATTATGAAGTGGTGTCCAGTCTGGTCATAACACAGGTGAATCCAGGGGTTTGCTTATGATCCCAACAGCTCAGTCGAACCTGCCTGGAGGGTCGCTGGTGACCCCCCGATCCTTGGCCAGTAGCAGGGACAGCCAGCTTGCTCTAAAGCCTCGTATTGCTCAAATGCAGCATTACTGTCTCCAGCACAGGTGGGCACAGACCTTCTCCTAAGAACAAGTAGTTTCTTAACCCAAACTGCAGCCTGGCAGGGAAGCGATGCTGCTACCTGTGATTTTTCACACCTTCACAACCTACACCAGCTCCCACGCTCTCCCCTACTTTCCAGCCGCAATCTGTGGGATGAAACAGAATGTGATAAAACATCTGATGATGCAGGTGGCACCATCTGCTCCCTCACCAGCTGCTGTTGCCACTCAACCATCTTTTCCTATGATTTGTTAGAGAACCAAGGTGACCACATATGAAGCAGCTTTCAGGATGGTCCCAGCACAGGGGAGAGCACTTCTCCAGCCAGTTTTGCCCCCTCTGCCACTGCCAACTAACCTCTCTGAGTGTGCATACAAGAGAAGTGCCTGCAGTGATTTTGTTTTGCAGAACACAGCTGTGACTATGTTGCTGGATAAGAAGGATCCAACCCCATTCTCTAAACCACGCTCCCTCCCATCCTTGCTGTGTGCATCCAAGGAAGAGCTCAGACTAAACCCTGTAACACCTCAGGGGAGTGCCAGCACGCTTAGTCTATGGTCTCCTTCAGGAGTGTTAAAACACTCTTATTTTACTACAGCTCACATCCAGCTACAGTATATCCTTTACCTTTGTATGAGAAATAACTCCAGTGAACCCACTCCAAAAAGGATCCTCAGCTGTTTCAATGACAGGGTTGTTCCCCCCCACCCCGAGATGAAGCTCTTGGTAACATTGTCCTTCTGCAGAAGCACGTGTGAAGCAAGCTAGTAATACTTTATCCATCACTTGAATTTCTCATTACAACAGAGTCAGATTCTACCCTGAAAGATGAAGAAATTGAAAATTGAAAGGAAGTAGCAAAAAGCTGCTAAAATTAACAGTAAACAAGAGTCTTAAGATTTGGGGGTCCAGGGACATCATTGCAGCTTCTACACAAAAGAGATGGTGGTCCTGTGGTGCCCTCACATGAAGAAACCAAAATGGGTCTTGGGCTTTTGCTGTCACCTTTATATCCACACTAGTTTATATCAGCTGTCAGATCAGGACAGGAACAGTGGGCTGGTGGTCAATCATTGCTCAGATAAGATACTGGTGATATCATGCATCATTTGGTAGTTATTTCAAATCAATCTGGTCTTAAGGGCAGACACAATAATTTCTCAATAGAACAGCAGTGGCTGGACCCTCACAGCCCATCAGGACACAGTCATAGCACAGTCATGTACTTTATTGAGCAAAGGGCGGAAAGATGGTGTGTAGCTACCCCTCCTTATTTGCTTTTTTTTTTTCCTTTCCACAGCACAGCTGTCATCTCACCTCCACCAGTACGTCTGCTTTGCTGACCACTCCCCAGGTGTGCTGGAAGGGGAGGCTGAGTTGCAGGGAGCCCTTGCAGGTAAGGTTGAGCAAGTTGTCAGCCACACAAGCATCTACCACAACCAAACTATGCTTCTGTTAACGCCCCTCGCTCAGAAATAGAATGAAAATATTTCTGAGTCCCTCAGAGCAAGGCTGGATGCCATTGATGATAATTTACAGAGCCTTCCACCTTTCAGTTGTTGGTTCCAAACACCAATCCTTGGAAGTCTGCTGTAAGAGGACATGAACACAATTTAAACCAAGTGCCATTTCACCAGTACCCTGTTTCCAACAGTGGCAAACAGAAGTTACTTGGAGAATATAAAGTTAGCAGTCCTTCCAGACTCAGCTCTGCAGCTCAGGGACCCCTCCCTGTGCCAGAAAGGATCATTTTGTTTAATGGACACAGCTGGGCTTTTCTGCCATGCATTTCTCTACTTGCATTTGGAAGCCTCTCAACTTGCCACTGTGGTTAAGGAGCTGCAATGAGCTCAACTGTCCTCAGTTTGGTCCTTGTGAAAAGGCAGCATCCCACATGCATTCCCCCAAAATGCAGTGTCTGGTAACACCACTGGCACTTTCAATTTAGTTACTGGAGGTTAACTGCCAGGTCTAGCTGAAATCTTGCATCAATTGCTTGGCAGTGTAGTGCCTGGAAAAAAACCCAAACATTTCACTTGCTAGGGTAGGAGGCATTGTTCTCCAACAGTTAATCCTGCCCTGCTCACTAGCAGTGAGATTCAGGGTGAAGGCAGATCAATGACAGCAGATTTTATCTTCCTTTTAACAAACAACCCAACCAAAGGTAAAAGATCAGTTACATCTCTAGGCTAGAAAAAAAAAAAAAAAATTGCCTTCCTTTTAAAACACAGTCAGAAAATTGTAAGTCACTGCTGAATTTTATGTTCAAAGGCTTTTCTTTGAGAGGTGAAGTGTAACAAGATAAAAGTGAATAACCAGACAAATGCCTTTCCCTCTCCCCTCACTGCCACGCTGTCCCCTGGCAGAACAACTTACTGGAGGTCCACCTGGCTGGATAACATAGACCAGCTTTTCGGGAGACAACTTGGAGCGATTGTTTTTGACAAAAACGCCTGTTCCTCTGCTCAAACTGGTGGGCAGAGGATGTCAGTGAGCCTCTGTGCTCAGGGAGACGCAGGTCCCAGCCCATCCCTTGTCACCACAGTGCCAAAAGCCCGAGCTCAGAGCCAGCATGCATGGAGTGCTGGGACAAGCTGAGCTCCAGCACAGGGCTGAGCCTGCAGCAGCCTGGCCACAAACACCCCATCCTGCTCCCACAGCACCAGGGCAGGCTCAGAGCCCCGCCACACCCGTCATCCCAAGCCCAGCACCTCTCCTCCAGCCTCCTCTTCCTCAGGCACAGCCTTATTGAGCCAGCTGAGCCTTCCCAGAGCAGGGCTGATGAGGAGGGACCAAGCATTCCACAGGCAGATCTATTTGAGATTAGATTAAAAAAAAAAAATCTTTATCTCCCTGAGTCACAATTAGTGTGTATCTACCTGCAGACCAGCACGATCCCAAGGCTCAGTCACATCTGAAAGATGCGCCCTTGGCATCAGAACACGTTTAGAGTCTACCTAAGAACCATTTTCCAAAGGGAAGGAGACTTTTCCACAGGGATGCTAATCACCTCCTCAGGAGGAGAGCAGAGGAAGGACAGTACCTGGGTTTATCACCTTCTGCAAACAGCTGCCAAATTCATCACTCAAGAATTGCTTGTAATGTATTATTTAATAATATCTAGAAAATGCATTATAGATGCAGGGTGTTTTCTTTGCCAGCTGATTTTAATGTTATTGATTATTCTCTAAATCACTTATTGTGATTTTACTCTGAAGCATTTAGTCTTTGGGCAAAGGTACCAGCAACAGCTCCACAATTTATATCCACAGCTTGTACTTCAGCAGTTTATAGCCTGAGTGAACCCTGCCTTTTGTCTACAGCAGTAAAAGCAATTTTTGCATGCAAAAACCCCACCAGGAGATGTGAAATGCTTTTAGAAATTGTCCCTTACATGGGCGTGGGTATGTCCATGGGTACACTTGATTAACCCAGCCCCCATTGGTGGTCCACTGGAGCTGGATCCTGAATTCACCTTAGCTATGTGGGAAGATGATGGAGGAACCTTGTCAAGACCAGGCTTTCCTTCTCTTTTGAAAAATTAGCAGGTTATTTTATGGCTTATTGTATTTTCCTGTTCTTTAACTAGAACACTATTGAATTTTCTAATGCTACCACGCAGCTACTTAAAGAGTTACACACAGAAAGAGGCCGTCTCCTAACCACAACTAATTTCTCCTGGAAGACAGTTTTGGCAGGTTACCTTAAAGCATCAAGCTGCTTTCATCAAAGCACCTAGTGACAAAGCAAATTAGTACCTCTGAAGTGCTAGGATGAAATAAATACTTAAAGCCAACATAAAAGCTCATACACAATGCACTGAGGTTGTGGAGTTGCCCATGACAAGACTGCAGAAGTGACTGGTTTTAAAAAAAAAAAAAGAGTAATCTCTCTTCACATCTTCCTGGCTTTCTCCGTCTTGAAGGGCTGAAGGAAAAGGAGCTTTAAGCTTAAAAGCCCTTAGAGATCATATTCCAGGTACGAGATCTGTGTTCCAAGTGTCTCTGGGTTTGCTTCCCATGCTGCACAAGGCAGATATCCTGATGCTGTGATACTGCAAGGGCAGCCCAGAGCATCTTTGCTCTGTACTGAAGTTTCTCTAAAACCATTTGGTCCTCTGCACCCCAAAATCACCACATCAACTAGACGACCAAACCCTGTTGCACGCCAGCTTGCCTGTGTGTGGAGATGCCAAAGTGAGCTGGTACCAGTGCAGGTGGGATTGGAGCCACAGCAGGGAAGGAAGCTCTGCAGGGGTTTAAGCGGAGGGAGGTGGATCCGACCCCAATCTCTCCAGCTCTTTCTGAAGTACCAAGCTAATGAGCAATTCCAGAAACTCACTTCATGAAACACACACCATCCTTGTTCTCTGCATTAAGAAGTGATGATATCACGGGAAGTGAGCTTCGCTGGTGGGAATGCCTTTCCTCTACAACTTTTGTTGAGCTGAGCTGGCATAAGCCAACCCAAGCAGGCAACATCACTGCACACCATGCACCATGACACATGTCTCGGGATGGTCTTTGCTAGACTGAGCCTTGATGCTCTGATATGCCCTCGTAGCATCCTCTCCTGACTGAGCACAAAGCTTCATGGCTCATCTGTTTTGACTGGGGAGTCAAACTGCAAGGCCAGCACTGACGCAACAGTCCCATCATTGTCCAGACACCCTCGCTTTCTCTTCCCCCTCTCCCCAAATAGCACCTCCTTCCCGCTCCCCTGCCCACGCAGGGCCTCTGGCCCCACTGTTCTTTACATATACACCCTGAGCATCTCCATCCTGCCTGTTCAATGATTAACTCCTGGAGCTGTGGCTACTAGAGCTGGGAATTACCTCTGTCCCATAGCAAATAACCAAGAGGCAAGGAAAATGTTTTTACCCATCAGCTTGAAAAGGGAAATGCCCATATATCAAGACTGGACAAAAAGTGGATTTAAAAACCAAAAGACCAAGGGATATTTCCCCAAGATTAAAAAAGTTCAGGAATCCAACTCAGCTCTGGAAAAGCCAGAAAAGCCCTGTTACAATCAGTCATTCAAAACTGCAGTTCATCAGGGGCTGACACCACAGAGCACTTCCTACCTTTGCTGTGTGCCCTCACGGCCTGAAAGTCCCATGAAAACCAATTCCCAGCACAGGGAAGCTAAGGGGCACTTTCTACTGGTGCTGCTTAGCCAAGTTTCTGGCAAGGGTAGGCTCTTGCCAGTGCCAAATATATGGCATTGTCAGCACAATTTATTCATAGCAGTGGGGCTGAACTGTGTCTCGGGAACACCCCCACCGCCCCTGTGCCATAGGGGCTGCTGCAGGGACCCTTCCCACTCCCCCCAAAGCCTCCTGCTCAGAGGACCCTGCTAGCTTCTCCCAGGGACAAATTGTCCCATCACATTTCATGCCCTCTCCCCAACACCAAGATTTTGTTCCAGGCCTGGGAAACAGTGAAAAGCAACTCAACTCAAACCTGTCAGAGTCAGAAAAGGTGCCTGAGGTGGATGTGAATCCGCAGAGTTCCTGGAGCTCTCTTGCTTCATAAGGACCAGCTCACCCACCTCAAGCTGATTCACTCTCCCACTCCTTTACACGTCTCCTGTCTCTGCTAATCTAGCAGCTATTGCCTCTCACAAGAGTTAGACAAGGCTTTAGATTTGTCCTGAGAGATAATCTATAGGAACATTTTTTCACCCCTAGAGCACTTTGCAAAACAGCCTGAGCATTATATTGAGACAACATTTGGAGGCACAGGAATGAAATGGTAAGGAGGTTTGGGTGCTTGGGAAGGTCAAAATGTTTTATTTCAGACATGTGTGGGGTCTTAAGCCAGCTCTGGTGATGTTTTCATGGGGCACAGAGCACTGCCACATCACAGTAATGCTCTCAGTCCCAGAGCAATACGGCTTCTTCAGCAGGGCACTCTGCCCTAGGAATTCAGCATCTCTTCTGCCAGGGTAAGCAGACCTGTTTGCGTGCTACGGGCTGTTTCTGGAGACATCCCTTCCCACAGCACTGTACAGTGGAGACACTTCTCATAACGCCCAGGGACACAGCTTGCCTGGCTTTTGTGAGAGAGGCCAAACCCACAGATCTGAGTGATGGGAAAGAGCCCCCCACCCCGGTAAAATCTTTGCCAGCTGAATTGTCGGGTGCTCATCTCCTTCGTACCCCGGTGCCTGCGCTGCTCTGCAAGCTGCAGCTGCCCTGGGAAGCCACCCAGAAATCGGGGTGACGCAGACCGTTTATTACATTTGCATGCCTGCGTACGGTCCAGGGCACTGCTCAGATCACAGGTCAATGGAGCTGCAGGGATCCTCTGCTGCTGGGGGAAATATGTTCAGGCGAAAAGCAACTTCAAAAACACATGTTTAACCTGAACTCTTATCTTTTATCCCTTTAAATATCCAAGCGGCCACTTTTGCAAGCCTGAAGCCTGGACTCCAGCTACATTTATTTCCCTCTTTCATCCCAGCTGCAGCTCCTCAGAATTTATCTCTATGGTTAACTTCCCCTTTCATAATATTAGCACAGTTGAAGCACTTGCTTTCCTGTTGCAGGCAGTGATTATATAGCAAATTAACCACAAGCTGTTCAGTCCAAGTCCAGCAGTTGGAAAGATGCTCCTCTGAGTAATGGTTTGTGTAGTTGATGCTTTCATCTGTAATTTGCATTTGTAATAAATGCTGAAATAAAAAATGGGGTCTATATTTTAAAAAATAGCCAAGCATGGCAGGGGCGGGCAGGCGAGCTAATGGGGAGGGAGAGATCTCTGGGATTTTGAGGGCTGCATCCCAGGGCACCACACCATCTTCTGCACATGGAGGGGGAATCCATACACATGCCTCTCCCACACAAATCGTGGGCTTCCCTCACAGCCTGATTTTACAGGAGAAGAGGCACAAAAAATGAAAGCAGAAAGCCTTCTATGGCTTGTACTAACAGTTACATACCAGAAATTTCCTCAGGGGCATAAGGCTCAACTGGGGCAAGCTGGTCCTTGTTGAGGAGTGAAATACCCAAGCTGCAAGTCAAGCACTGCATTGCCTTGACAAGGCCACCCCCAGAATCGCTGCTACCACACCAGACACCCAGGGACGTACAAGCATGGTGACATTAAACCAGAGGCCAAGCTGAGTGTATAGCTAAAACACTGGGCAAGTGGTGATGCCTGGAAAGAGAAGTGCTGTACCCATGTCCTGGCAAAGGGACACTACTGGAACAAGGAGAGACCATCTCCAGAGTACCTTGCTGACCCAGTCAAGGTGCCATACAGCTTGTGGGGCCCTGGAAAGGCATTTGAGGAAGAAGGCTTCTCTGACAGCACTGGTCCTGTCATTGACTCTCACCTGCCTCCTCAGGAACTATGTTCATCACTGCTTTGGTCTCAGTTTCCTCAAGTATAAAGCAGCTCATGGTTCTCAGCCAGCACTGAGCAGCACACCAAGACATGGATAAATACCCATGGTAGTGACTACTGCCATCACAGCAGCCACACAGGCTGGCAAAGCCTTCAGCAGCACCAGCTTCCTCCCTCTCTCACAGGTCTTTTGTGAGCAACTGCCCTCTCCGAGGTCACCCCGCACACCCACGGCTCAGCCTGCAGCTGTGATGTCCCCTACCTGAACCCCTGCACCACTGAATGCAGGGCAGAGCCAGTGCATGCTTACCTGCCCTAGGGCATCGCGCTGCCGGCTGGGGAAGGTGGTCCCTGTTCGGTGAAGATGCTTGAGCATCACAGGGATGCCTCTCAGCAGACACTCCCTTTTACCCCCCCACCCTAAATCCCAAGTTTTGAGACACAGACCCATGATCTATCAACTCAGGAGATAAGGGAGAAAAGCAGACACCAGATTACATCCCCCCTGCCACAGGCAGCAACAGACAGGCAGCCACAAGCAGTTTCCCATTCCCACGCTGCAGGCGTTACATGCAGCCCACGCAGGAGTACACAGCCCCGGGGCCGTTTCGTAGGACTGTTCCCACTGTTCAGGACATGCAACTCCTGCACGTTTGCTGGGGTGGCACAAGGGAAGCAGCTCTGCTTCCTAGAAAGGATGACACAGGGAGAGCAAGGCAGCTGCCTGTGACTTTTGTTCCACAAGAGTCCAGCTCTTTGTTTAATTAAATAAGAAGGGAAGACCAGGAGAGCCAGTTTCTTAATGAGATTTGGTAACATAATTATTTGCTACAATTAGGAACCAACTGAAAAGGCTCCTTTCTAACACTTTGGAGAAGCCCAGCATTTTAAAGTTGATTTATCTGATGTCAGGGACCAACTTTATCTTTGCTTCTGTGCAGCAGTGAGCACATTTTTCAGCACTATACCGAAGTTATTACTTATGAATCATCACATATCTACACATTTTATGGAGCTACTGAAAAATATATTAGCCTTCCTGGATGGGCAACCCCAGACCACACTGCATGGGACTTGAGCCTCCCTTGTGAAACAAAACCCTCTTCCTACAGTGATGCTGACATACGGCCAGCACTGGGACATGCTCTACTCGCTGCCCTCACCCAGCTGCAGCAGGGCACCTTGCAATGCTGAAATAGCTTGTCTTTCTGACCTCCTTCCTGGCCAAACACACCAACCCCCAGGCTCAAAAGGTCCTGCAGCTTTTAAGGATGTGCCCCTAAGGTGACAACAAGCTGAGTTGGGACGGGTAAGGGCTGAGCAGAGCCCTCCAGCTGCAGGTAATCCAGGCAGGGCAAAGCAGGTGTCTGTGGCAGGTAGGAGCCACAGGCTCTTGCACTGGGGAACAGCGGTTTTTCATCCAGATATCACCCTTGGCATCCCATGCTTCAGTTTTCCACCAAACCTTCACAGGGAATGGTCCTGCCTCCTGCTCTGCAGCTTTTAAAGGCCACAAATGGGTGGGCAGCATCTACTGTCAGCAAGCTCCCACTTTGTCTGTGGCCTTTACAAACCAGAGGGCAACAGTTAGCAAGGAGGTCCCTTTGCTGGGGGGACAGAAGGGACATGGGAAGAGAACTGTCCTAAGAGACCTCTTGGGACAGCCCTAAAAGAATAAAGGTAAGAGATGGATGAACAGCATATGCACAGGAGGGGAGTTACACACATTGCACAGAGGGGAGAGGGGGGAAGGAAGATTGAATCTTCCTGGAGACCAGTGAGATTCTATAAACATAATCAAAATGTAATAGAAACTTTTTGGAAATGCTGTTAGAAGGAGAAAGCATCAATCTTCATGGAACTCCACTCAACAGGCTTTCTCCAGCTAATCAATCACGGTCAAGACATGGGCCGTCCCATCTGTCTGTGCAAGGGACCAGGAGGAGATTGCTGAGTGCTGGGCTGGAGCTACCATCTCCGTACCAGGCAATTCATCATGCAGGAGGAGCAGGGGGGAGAAGGCAGAGGAGGAAAATAATGTATAACACTAATAAAAGTTTCTCCCCCCGCTTCATTCCCAACCAATTTTTTAGTAAAGGAGCCCAATCCGGATGGGTTGTCGGTAGGGGGTGGGAAGGGGGATATGCACTGGGGAGGAATCTGGTTATAGATGCACTCCAGTAAACAGAGACAAAAGCCATCATCTGCATACCAGTCCCTCAAAGCCCACAGGAGAATCTGCCCCCAGCATGGTCGGTGTCCCTCAGCTCCTGGAGCTGGGGAGGACACTGGCAGGGACAGCACTGCTGGGGAAACGTGGAGAGGAGCGTGAGGGAGCTTCACGAGCTAGCACTGGGTGGAGAGGCCAAGCCTCCACATGCAAATGACATTAATTTTTTTTTCCTAGGTGCTGCCATAACCACTGCAGAGGGGGTAGGGCTGAAAGTGGGATGAATTGGAGCTTAGGGACTTGCAGCATACAGCCTATTTATCTGCAGCAGACATGGGATTTTTCACATCACATTATACCAGCACAGAGTGGGGACTTACACCGCAGCGTTTTGGCCAACTTTTGTAGAGCTTCTGGTCTGTTTCCCAGGTGAGTGGGAAACCAGCACAAATATGCTTACATCATCTGTTTAGATTAAAGGGCCATTTGAATGAGGAAACCAATAGAAATTTATGCCCTAAAACATCTTTTTAGTGCCCTAAATTTAATCTAGTGGATCGCCTGGACTCTACAGGTAAAGTTTAAGAAGTGAAATTAAGTAGATGAGAGATTTATTCTTCCAGATCTACGATGACCCCATACCTTCCAGTAAATGTCAAAGTTCTTCCCTACCTCTGTAGATAAAAATAGACTCCACTTAAAAATGCAGCGACACAGGATTTTAGCCTCCACTGTAAGTGTAAATATAGCAACAAATTAAGTAGAAACAGCTAGTAAATAATGTTGACATCCCTGAAGGTGAAGTTGTTTCACATTTAACTCTTACAGGCTGGTCTGTGACCAGGTGGTAGGAAGACTTAGTGTAACCATTATGATGTATTTTCTTCAGGGTATTAGTCCCATCTCGTGACAGTGTTCATCCTCTTCTGTCAAAGTTAGCTTCTCTTCCCCCTTTCAGCCCCCCCTACAACAAAAATGCCAGACTGATTTTTTTCTTTTTCTGGGGTTCACTACAGTGAGAAGCCAGTGCAAAACTCTGCTCAGGCTCCAGACACATCAACAGAGAATTTATGAACAGCTCAAGAACATGAAGTTGCTTAAAACTTATCAATCCATCAATTGTCAGCAATTTAAAACATTAACACATGGCTTGTAGCCACCTCATCCACTCCTAGATGTGCTTTTAAACACACATAACCACCTGCCCCTTGTGTCCTAATGCACTCACAACCATAGCTGGCAATTTATTAACCCTTTACTACCAGAGTTTGAGTGTAAGGCACAGCTCAGCAAAGACAAGATACAAAGGTCACCACCCCACACAAGAAATCCACTATTCTTTACTGAATTCAGTTGTTGCTCCCAGGTTATATCTGTCCCCAACTCTCACAATGGAGTTTTAGAAGAGCCACCACCATCAAGCCCTACACAAACACAAGGAAGACATCACTGCTTGAGCCAGACCTCCCAGCTCTCCCCCAAAGCCCCCGCTCAGAGGGTACACAAGCCTGGAGACTCCAAGAGCCTAGCATAAACCTCCAGGAAAGAAGGCAACTAACATGACCATAGTTCTTACTCAGACGTCCTCACCACCCCATTTCTTTCTTTTTTTTTTTCTGCTTCTGAGCAACAAGGAGAACCCAGCTCATCACAGAGAGAAACCAGACAGGATGCCACAGCCCTTGCGCACGTCCAGCCTTTCAGAGCGCAGCACACCCCAAACACCCTACCTCTCCTGAAGATCTGTCCTTCCTCCAGCTCTCCTCCAAAACAAACCAGCTCCCAGTGCTCCATGACCTCCTTTATCTCTCATCCCAGTCCTTCCTCCACCTGGAAAGGGGCAGAGATGGGCTCAGGTGGCCCCAGACCTCCTGCTATCCTGGGAGAACTGGGAGCAGCTGCTGAGGGCTGGGTGTCTGTGGGAGCTCCCTGTGTCCCAGCTGAGAGCAATTTCAGCTTGCTTGCCAGCCTGGCGTGACCAATTGAGGTAGCAGCCTTAGGGACAGGTTTCCTGCAATAAAACTCTTCTTTAGTTGATACACAGTTATTCTCAAACCATAACCTTCCTCTCTAATTACCATGAATGTAAATGACCTCTGGTGTAAGGTTTATTGTAACGATAATTGAACTGTGGATTTTTAATAATAACCTCCTGGATTTTCCACTTGATTTCCTGATTTCCTTTATATTTCCAGGAACACATAAGGGTCTGAGCCTTCATCATGCTGTTTATATAAAGTCTGACCACAACCTTCCCTGGTTCTCCATGCCATAGTCTCTTAAATTGTTAGGTGTGTCCAATCTTTTGGGTTTTCAGAGGGTCCCAGGGACTTAGGCAGTGTGATATGACCCCCACTGACTTGCTGTGGGATGGGCATAGCTGAATCCCATTAGCAAACTCAGGCATTTTGCTTTTCATTTCAACATGGGTGGACAAAGCACAGACCCCATCCTGGTGGAAGGAGGGAATGTGACCAAATAGTGACGTGCCTTCACTGGGAAGGAGCTTGGTATTGAAAGTAAGGCAACTTATTGCCTCGCAGAAAGCTGGGGGAAAAAAAAAACAAAACTCACCATTGTGTAAACTGCTGGAGGAATTTGAATACTCAAAATGTACTCTCTGGGGTTGGAGTTTGCTCAGAGCATTGGAGAGTGGATCTCCAGGCAACGCTGGACTAAGGTTCAGAAGGAGACTTCCAAGACAAGAGAAGGAGATCCACTCCTGTGCTCCAGTCCGGTCCAAGCTGTCCCCATGCACAGAGACATCTCAGGTGAGGGCTTGTCCTGGTTTTTGAGGAAGCTAAACAGCCAACAAAATCCCATCTTGTTTGAAGATTCTTCCGTTAAAATGGAACAGTGTTTTCACATTACTGCTAATAGAGAAAAGTACACAAATAATTAATAAATGTTAACTGGTGTCTGGGGTTTTCCCTTTTTTGCCTGTTTATTTTTATGTTATAAATGACATCCATTTCCCACAACTCACTAAATTGGCAGATGAGGAAAAGAGTCCAAGAGAAGAACCATAATCCTCAAGGGGAAGAGCAAGCTGTTGTTCCAATCAAGATGTATCCTGACAAGTCAAGTTGGTGAAACCCATTAATTAGCACTTTTGGAAACAGTTGCAAAGTTAATTATTCTTCTTTCAGATGAAAGAAAGCTAATTTCTGGCATTTGCTTTGACAGTGACATGCACTAACATTTTTAGAGTTGACATCCCTCAAGATAAATGATACTCTGAAGTGTGCATGCAAACATTTTGACTGGGAGCTACTGTGGCGAGTTAATGGCATTGGCACCTCTTACTGCAAATATTTTGCATCTGCTGGGATCGTGATCAAAGTATGGAGGCTAAGAGGAGGGTGGGAAAGCTTCAGCTTCAGGGAGGGTGTGGGTGACTGGCTTCAGACGGGAGGCAGTAACATTGTGCAGGCAATGCAAACTATTTTATCTAGGTAACCATGACAGGGAATGTAAAGCTTCCTAGCTAACTGTGCTGGCAAAAATAAATCCGTTTTTAGACTATGAATTGCTCTGCTCAAGAATCATCTTTTGTTCATGGGTTGGTAGCAGCAGATGAAACAGAAGATCTCCAAAAGGAAGCTCTCTCTTGGTACAATCAGGTGCCAGTTGATATCAGCTCATGTTTACTTGAAAAGGCAAGATTGGGGATGTGGAAACTCAACAAAACTCTTATGCCAAACCCCAACATCTTCACTGGGAAAAACATCAGTGTGATTTAGGATTTGGTCCCAAAAGCTCTTTTGCAATTTTGGAAGCTGCCTTGATCACGTCTTGCATGTGCAAGGGCAGTGAGGGGAAGAGTTTATCTGTAAATGTAAGTTGTTTAGGCCTCCATTTAAAAATGCATTTTGGTCCAGGATTGCATCAGAATGAACATTTCCAATCCCACTCCAGTAAAATTAAAGTATATGCCTAAAACCTGGCCTTCCCCTTGGACCTTTTAGGGAGCTACAGATCCTCCATTTTTACTCCAGCGCTTCATGTCACTGATGTGACTCCGTGATAGATCCAGGTGGAATTACAGGACCCTCTTTCTGTTTCAGTCCTTGTCTCTTGAAGTCTAAAGGGTTGGTATGAGAGTAAAGAGGAAAGCGTGCCTACAGCACAGGAACTGCTTTATACAGGAGCTGCACTGCCAGGAGAGCACACTAAATGAGAGCTGCTCTTTGGAGAATCCCAGGGTGACAAACAAGAGAACTAAATAATCTAAGAAGGTCAAAGTCTTCCTGGAAAATGACAAGACTGTGTCTTCAGTTGTCTCCTCCAAGCCATGCCTGGTGTGGGTGCACCATGGGGCTGGCCTGGCATGGGAGGATGCTCACTGCTGCATCCCCTCCAGTACGCTCAGCTCAGAGAACTTCAGAGCAATCTTCCTCTAACAGCCCAGGCTTTCATAAATTATCAGCCCCATGTATCACTTAGGGACCAAACCACCACTTTGGGAACCTGTGGCTCATTTGGTAAGAGTCTCCAGAAATAATAAGTGCAGGCAGGTGCATGAGCAAAAGTAATTGTTGGTAGAAAAAGTATTTCATTTGCTATTCAATCAGTATGTGGGGGAAAAAAAATGAACTAGGAAGGTGATCTAAAGGACTACGGAGTTGGTATGCGATTCACACATAGGAGGGCAATCAAGAATGTGGAAACACCCGGTTCAGAGGGCTCGATCCAACGTGGGAGGCAAACAACACCTTTTCCTGCAGGAGAGCAGAAAAAATGACATGTGCTAGTACGCAAGTCCTTGCAGACAGACTTACTACACTGAGACAGTTCGGTAAGGACAAGGCACAAGAAAATAGGAAATAAATAATAATAAAAAATTGCTTGGAGCAGTTCTCCGCTTTGCGAGGAGCAGGGAGGTGGCAGTCCTGAGCCGACAGACTCGTCCTCCCGGCAGATCTGCCGTGTTCCTTTTTGCATATTCCTCCGTTGTACATAACACTTACTGCTGCACAAATTGCAGGGATTATTTTCTCTTAACTGCTAATGGTTGTAGAGACTGTAATTGGGGTAGCGCTTTGTAATTTAGTGCCAGAGGGGAAGGTACCTGTACAGCAGACTTTTTTCTGCAAGCGTGCACAGTTCCGGCAGGAATGCTGGCCAAGAGGGAGATCAGGTACCAGTTCCCCACTCTTCTGTGCTGTACTGGAAGGTTTAAGAAGTTTGGAGCTTTTTTTCAGTCAATGTAATCAAGAAAATATTTTTAAATTTATCAATAAATCAATCATTTTTTGTCTCATTTTGCAGCATTTGTGATAATACTGGTGTTCACTTAGCAACCATAGTAGAAAAGATTTCACTCTATATCGTAAAGAAAACTCAGAGATTCCAACAACTTATTATGACACGTGCTGTCTTGAGTTACGCCCTGAAATGATTACTTTCAAACCCACTGTCTGAGAATTTCCCTCATTTATTTAAGTATTATTTTTAATCAGGATATTTATCAGCCTTGGTTTAGTGTATTAGTGTTTGATTTATTTAGCAATGCATATATTTATTTACGTTTTAGCTTCCCAGTGAGTCATTCTTCTGACTTTGCAGTCAGAGGTCAAACAGTTTGATCCATCCTGGGGCAGATACAAAATATGGAATAAACAAGTCCAGAGAAAGTTCACACCATGAAAAGCAGGATTACCTTTGCCTTTACACTCCAACAGGCAACTCTCATTCAGTGCTGCAAAACCAGCCGGTACAGTGGCACAGTTTTTGTACCCCCAGATAAACAAATTACTTAATGTAATTCTTGTGGTATGACGAGAAAACAAAATACGTATGAAATTTGAGGGGAAAACCAAAAGTAGAAGAAAGAAATAGATGCTGTGGCTAGAAACCCTTGAAAATGTAAAGTTGGGTCCAGAATCTGAAAGAAAATAAAACCACTCTCAGATATATTGTGACTATTTATTTTCTCAGGCCTCTTAACTCCATGCCCCGGCGTGTAGAGAGTATTCTCAGGATTTCTTCACATGTTTCGGGCTGTGAGGACATGCGTGCGGACGGCAGAACAAGTGCTGGCAGGCAGCACGCCTTCGGCTGCTTCCGTCCCCTGCCACGACGCAGTCGGCACTGATAAACACACCGGCACGGAGATGCCTCAGCTGTCCTCGTCCCAGGATAAAATGCAGCAGGGATTTTGTTTGTGGAGATGACACAGCCCATTTAACATTCCCCGTTAAACCACAGCAGCTGGAGGGGGTCGAATGCCCGAGTGGGACGCGGTGAAGCTGCTCGACGCTGTGGTGCAGCCCTCCTCTGCTGAGACAAGAGATTTCCTTGCTGGATAAAACACACTTTAAACAACAGAGAAGGGAGAGGGCAATGGGCACCCAAGGTCCAGGTCCCCATCATTTTCTCCTCCGTTTGGAGCCCGGCTGTGCCTGTGGTGCTCGGCGCTGGGGGACGAAGGCGTGGATCGAGGTGCTGCTGTCTCCAAATCCAGGTTGGTGACAACCTGGCTCCTATGGCTTTTGGCTGCAAGCTAGCAGTTTGAGAAAGTGGATGAGTGCTCCTCCAGAAGAGGAAGGGGGATCAAACTGGAGCTGTGTAGGCAGGAACAGGGATTGGGACTCCTGGGCTCCTGCCTGGCACTGCTCAGTGACGATGATAACGGGTCCCTTTGGGAATGCACCGAGGTCTATTCATCAATGTTTGCTGAGCGCTTTGGGATCCTTGAACAGGGTGCTGTGAGGCCTTTGATAAATGCCTTCTTCGCACTCAGCTGTGGTGGCAAAGAAATTCCTGTTCTGCAGTTTGAGAAATAAGCCATAATATTTTGTTAATCTCAGGCAGATTTTATACTTTATACATACACATATTTCTCAATGTAGTTCCAGTAATTGACTATTAGCTAATTTATAGAAGATATATCTTTTTCTCTCTAATTTATTTGCTTCCTAATGAACACAGATAAAGGATTGTGCTCTTTATTAATGCAGACGGTCACTTCATTCTACTTGTATAATTGGAATTATGTCCTGGCCCTCATCCGGATCCTGCTCTGTTGGATGAAAGGTAAAGCGCAGCGACACAAATCCCTCTCACTGATCTCCTGGGCACAGAAGTCAGTGCTATGGAGGGACAGTTTTTCTGTTAAAATCACCTTATTGCAGTGTGCGCAAGTACCAGTGAGCAGAACCTGCTCGTATCGCATATGTGGTGACTACAGACCATTCTCTCTGCCCCTGTTTGATGGGGACGTACAAACCAGCCTGTATTTGCCAGGAAAATGAGAATTCACTGGGGCTGGTCCCCACAGGTGTGCATCAGCCCAGCTAATGTACAAGGATCAAGCTTCACCCAGAAGGAACTGCAAATTCTTTTCCAAGGAAGGCTATCTCGGTCCCTTTAGGAGACCACTCCCTTGGCCGCACTGGGATGTGAGCCCACACGCTGGGAAGAGCAGTAGATGCTCATGGGGTGCAGCCCGGCAGCCCCGTGTCCTGCTCAGCCTCCTTCAGCCCCACGGCTCAGCTGAGTGTGAAAAAATCCCCAACGGGCAAAATTATCCCAAGGAATCTGGAGAGGAGGTGGTGGCCACATGCAGGGTGCTGGGCTGGGAACCCAATGGCGGTGTCAATGGGAACTAATGTCATCAGACACCATGGATGCACCAAGGTGTAAATCAGGAATAATCTCACCAGTATGAAAGGGAAATCAGTATTGGGCAACATCAAAATTGGCCTGCTGAGTGACAGATGTCCCTCTCTTTCGATCCTCTGTAAAAAAGATCATTTTGCATTATATAGCAACGCCCTTCACAAGGGAAAAAAGAAAAGGCCTTCCTGATGTTCTTGAAGGGACTCAGAGATAAAGACTGATCACATTTCGCAGTAATTGGACCTTCATATCTATAATTGCATTGATTTCTCCTAAGTTTCAGGCATCGACACTAGCGAACAAGAGAGCATTGCAGCAGGGTAGGGCTGCCAAGAATCCCTCTGCATTGGGGAGGTGTCAGGCTGGGAGGCTCACTGAAGTTTGGTAACTGGCATTGCAAATTGCTTTATGAACAGTTTAATGCATTTAAGAGAGTAATAATTTCAGATCCTACTATACAATTTGTTGCAGTGGTGCAGAAGCATATCTAAAAACTTCCAGGGTGAAGGGAGGCAGGGGAAGGAGGGAGGAGAAGAAGAGAAAGTGAAGGGAGGGAGGCATTGTGAGAGGGTGGAAAACCTAATTGTTTTAATCATGCTTGATATTACACTGTGAAATTATAATTAACTTAAGAAGTCAGTCAAAACCAGTTAATAACTGTGGTGCAACTCGGCTGATTTGAAGTGGTAGATGGAGGGGAGAGAAGATTACGGCAGCAAAGCTTCTGGGCTTGAACCTCTGGCTGAAGTGGTGCCAGGTCCCTGCAGGCTGTTTTGGGGCTCTGCACAAGTCAGGACCAGCGCGCACCATCACCTAAGCCAGTACCATAGGATCACAGAATGGTTTGGGTTGGAAGGAACCTTCAAAGCCCACCCAGTCCAACCCCCTGCAAGGAGCAGGGACATCTCCAACCAGATCAGGTTGCTCAGAGCCCCGGCCAACCTGGCCTGGAATGTTTCCAGGGATGGGGCATCCACCACCTCTCTGGGCAACCTGGGCCAGTGCTCCACCACCCTCAGCGTAAAAAAATGTTTTTCTATTGTCTAATCCGAATCTACCTTCTTCTATTTTAAAACCATTACCCCTCATCCTATCACAACAGGCCCTGCTACCATGAGTACCTAGTCCCTCTAACACTTCTGATGGTGGATTGAGAAGCGCTTTCCAAAGGAAGATCATCAGCAGTCTTCCCAGTAGATGGATAGGGGAAACTGAGGCATGGAGCGAGAAAACGATTTGTGAAATGTCAGCAGGCCACTGCCAGAGGTGGGGAAAGTGATGGCAGCTGCCTGAAGGAAGGATCAGACCTGAGTTTCAGACTGTGTTTAGGTGGTTCCTGAACAGCAACCTCAGGAGATCACCCAGTTTGTTCTTTAAACATCCCTTTTCATTGCTCATCAGAGGACAAATATTTCCCAGTGACTCTGTTGCAGTCAAGAAATGCAGCCCTTAAAAAGAGACTGCATGCATGGGCAAATGGCAGTTTTCTTCACCCATGTAGCTTTATTGAAATATCTGGGATTATACAGGTAAGCAGGAACAGAGTTCGAGCAGTGCAGTCTTCAATGCATGCATACTGTGTATATATGGGTAAAACAAGGGTTAATGAGCAAGCAAGCTGAGATAACAGGAGTGTCTTGATGGTATTAATATCCCAAAATGCAGAAATAGATGTGGATGGTGCTGAACCCTACGGGAGGCCGACAGTGATAAGGGTAGTGACACGGTAACCGGCCTCAAGGACTGCAGCAGGAATATTTGTCACAGAGAAGATGCACCAGGGAAAGCTGTGTGTGCGTGCGCGCGTGTGCCAGATATTGCTGTCACTGATTGCTGTAGCAGGGCAGCACCATGTATATTCACAGTCTGGAGGATATATTGGGAGCACTGGGCAATGGCGAGAGATCAGCATGGACAGAGAAACGGGAGAGGAAGGAATTAGAACAGAGTGCGGGAATAGATCTGAAATCTCTTCTTAGGAGATGTCTGTTGAACGTCTTGTGCTGAATTTGTGGGTGGCTTTCACCTCTTATGCACTGTGAAGGAGGGAGAGATGTTCTGAAATGGGAGCTGCAGCTCTCCAGGGTTTGGGTTATTTCCCACACCCAGGTCGGGTGAGCCGGGTGTGCTGTGACTGTCGCGGTCTTGTTGGACTGGGGGTTTGACTGGGGACAGACATCAAAGCAGCACAGCTGGGGACAGCTGTGCTGTGTCCTGTCATCCCTGTTCCTCACAGCAAGCTCACGGAGAGGAGAAGAGGAGCTTGTGGCCATGACATGAGCAAATAGGGCACCAGCACAAGTGCATGATGCTCTGGGTGGATGTTCAGGTCAACTTTCCTTACACTGGACTTTACTGTGTTTCCTGGAGATGCGACCCTGAGGTAGCTGAGTGACTACTAATCCTTCCCATTAGTACCAAACCCAAGAACAGACACTTGGTTTGCAGGGTCGTGATGGTGATAACCGTGTCATCCTCCTATCTGTCACCAGTGTAACTGTTTTAGGGATCCGTGACCATTGCTGTCAGAGCAGTGCTGCAGCAGGGCCAGGAGGTTGACAAAACCAGGCAATTTTGGATGAAGGAGGGGAAATTCCATGGCCAAGCCCCCACCCCCCCCAGATTATATCCCAGCCATGGCTCCTGCTCCGGGACACCCATGGAGTGAAGGCACCCACTGACAGGAGGAGAACGGTCTTAAGACTGTGTTACGAGCTGGGTGGGCTCAGCCTCCCTGGGACACCTTCAGCATGCTGCTTAACTGCTGGAGAGGAGCTGTGTTGGATTGTTTTGTGTCATGCATTCATTATCAACTTTGGAAAATATTATAAAATATAACTAACCTATTAACTTCAAACATACTAACAACTGGAAACTTCTTTGGAAGATATCTGTCCACCTCTCTATCCTGCAATGGCTTTGGTTAGGGACTGCTGGTAGAAGGACCCAAACAAAATCAAAAGCCCTAAAAACATTAAAGGGTTTCTTCCTCACGCCATCTTTTTTTTTTATTTTATTCCCCGTCAGTATTTCTGTGACAACTCAGCCCCAGCAGCCCCAGGGGACAGGACAGAGAGATGAGAAGGAGTGGAAGTGCCCTTTGACTAAGTGGGCATTAAATGTTGGCTAACAACCCAGAGACGCCGTGTGACTGGAGAGGGGAGGAAAGTTAAAAAGAAAGAAAGAAGAGCTTTTCAATATGAGCATTCATGTAGTTTTGACAGGAGCAATTTATCACGGCTATGAAAGGCGGCTCTGCCTCCACCGCTGAAAGACAGCCTGGTTAAATTTTTACCTGCCCCTCTGAAAAGGGTGCTGTGCCGCAGCCGGGAGTGGATTTCTCCCCGCTCTGGTGATGCATCTTTCCGCGGGGTCTGGGGGAGGGAAGTGCGGTGGTTCCCAAACAGCTTGTGCCCATCTGTTCTGCACAGAAAGAAACTCTGACAAGGAAAGGGGGAGGAGGGAGCGTGTGAGCCAGCGAGCTGGGGGTTTCCGGATGCCCACACCGCATCGGGAATGCGGTGATGTGATGGGAGCAAGGCTGGGAGCTGCCCCCCAGGAGATGCCACAAGTTAGCACTGAGGCTTTCACCACCCCCGCTTAGCTGCCTAGAAGTACGAAAAATTGTGGAGTAATACTCCTAAGCTGGACAGCGAGGTGACATGACCATTCTGGGGTGTGCGTCACCGGTGGCATGGTGGGTAGGCGTGGTGGGATGCCCTGATGTACAAGAGGTCCTGTTGGCATCCCTGAAAACAGTTTGGAAGGAACAGGAGGGATTATGCTGAGGAAAAAACATAAAAACATACCCCAATGGTATTCAGCTGAGTTATTCTTTTGCCCCAGGTTTTGTCACGGGCAGGCAGCAGCCCAGGCTGTCCGGGATCCCATATGTGGGCTGCTTTTTGCTATACTCTTGTGTGGATTGAAAATTTCCTGAAAAAATAATTTTGCACTGAGGATAATGATCCATCTAAATGAAAGCATTCCACTGCAAAGAGTGGATTTCATTGAAATTTTCAATGGAATGATTAACAACTCCATAGCCACTGTATTTTTCCAATAGCCAGCTGGTGTTAGGCTACATTGTACTATATTTTCAATATTTTACATACTAAAATAATACCATTTAAGTGGCTATATTTCACATTGTGAGAAAGAAGTCAACTAATATCATAATAAAACTTTTCATCCTTATCATCATTAAACTTTTCTTACCCCTCAAAATCTTTACTGTTTTCCATTTTGCCCCTTTCCCTCAATAAAGATAGAATAACATTTTGAAATCTCAGATGAGCGGCCACATCTGATTTCTTGTCCTCCTGTGCGTCCATCAGCACCTGCCCCTATTTAAGCATGAGTGGGACAATTTATATTGTTAAAGAGAGGAATGTGCTAAAACATTTCCCACGTTGCGGGATGAAATCCAGCAGTGCTGTTTTACCAGAATAAAACCCAGCCAACCCCCATTCGACAGCTAAACAATTCCCTGACCGTGACATGCTGCTCCAGTCACACACCAACGAGCTGAATTCACCTAACTTCAACCACCTCAAATTTAGGCTCACTTTTTAGGCCAGTAACCTGGCTTCTCTCTCATTCACAAGAGAGAAAGAGGGAGATAGAACTGCAAAAGACAATTTATTCCCCTCTTAAATGCAATTTCCAAATTACAATGACAAATAGCAAAATGAAGCTAGCTGAGGGTGAAATCCATCTTATTCCTTACTCTCTGTATGTTTAAGTCCTGCCCAAAAGCTGTGGGATGTTTAATCATGTTGGTACAGCCTCACAGAAACACAAGTTCTTCTGAAGACTCTTCTGAAAGCCCTCACACCAGAGACTACGACCGCATTATATTTGAAGCAGAAGGGGCATTAAGTGTACAGATATTCCCACTAGGCCTTTCATGTCATTAATTGGTGATCTTCCAACTCTGAAATAACATTTTTCCCCCTCACATTCCTTATTTCATTATCCCCAGTTCAATACACATCAGTGCAGTATGAGGCAAACTAGTTAGATATATTAGGAATTATTTAAATTAGAGAGAGATATATGAGTAGTTAAATACTCATTCTTCTATTCTACCCTAATTATGTATCAAATTACACTCAAATTATACCCAAATATAGATGTAGGGAGGTAGTCCTGAAGTCTCCAGGAGGTATCAGTGGGAGAAAGGTGAAATTAAGCAGGTGGTGCAAGTAGATCTGAACTAATGCATTATGAAAACCGTACAAGACTATCATTTTCCATTGTGTCCTGTTATTACCAATATTTGCTTTAAATGTCTTTGCAAACAAGACTCAGTAATGAATGAGCCTTCTCCGAGCCTGGAGGAAGCAGTTTAGTTTTCTAACACAATAAAATTCCTCTCTTGATTTTAACGTCACGCTGATTCTCATTCCTCTTTGTGGAAAGTGTTCCAGTGATAAAACAAGTTTATCAACCCGTCCAGTGATCTGGGAGGCAGCGGGACAGAGTGATGCCTCCTGAACTGGAAGGTGTCTCTCAGACCACTTCCCATGCAGCAGATTTTGGTTTGTAGCTGTCCTGGCTGGAAGGGAATGGTGCTTTCATGGTGATGTTGCATGCCTGCACTGCCCCTGGCTCATTGTACAGGTTAAGCTAAACTGTTGCTACACCCGTGCCTTGATTTACTTGATAAAATGAGTTTAATACTCTTAAACTGCTTTCTAGGGGAATACAGAAACTGTCTGAGCTCTGAAAAGTGTTGTGCTGCCTGGAATCTCGTCTTTGAAATCCTCTTTTCCTGGTGGCCAAAAGCAGGAGATCTGCATCGCTGCACGCTGAGTTTGGAGAGTGCTGCGAGCCCACGGCCATGCCCTGGCCCCCGCGAATGCCTGACTGCCCCCCCTTCTCCGGGAAAGGACACGACGACGCTGCATGGCAGCCAACCGTCCCACGGCAGCTTGGGCCATGTCCTGGCTCTTTACCACTGCAAGCTGCATTGAGACACCCACCTCCTTCTCAGCTGGAGAGATGTTTCTGGCATCAGCTTTGGAAAAAGCAGCAGATGGTCCCTGAAACCAGGTCTCCATCCAGGAGAAATAACTAACAAACTCCACAGCTGTGGGAAATACCGTCATTCTGTTCCTTATGCAAGAGGAAAAACCTCCCTCAACCTGAAATAAAAACCCAAGCAAACCCTTAAACCTGCCAGCACTGTATTTATGGTGTTTGAAGGCCTCAGGATCCAACATCCACACTCCTGTGGTACTGACAATATCTTTGTGGCACAGAGCGATAACGGCAGGTCTCTGACAGAGAAGCAGGTTCTCATCTCATGTCTGAGGTGTCTCCACCCATCAGCTGTGGGTGAGAAATAACGAAAATATATTGTAAACTGGGGGCTGGTCCCTATCTCTTTATTGCTTCTATATCCATCGGGAAGGCAGAGTCTCCTATGAACACCAGCTGCTTTTCACAGGCTGAGAAGGAGACCTCAGCTAAGGCTACAGCAAGACAGACCTCGGCAAGCAATGGAGCATGTCACAGACACCCATTTTCCACCTTACAGTGGCAGAGACTGTCTTCTGGGTGTGGACAGAGCGCGTGATATTAGTGAAACAGAAGTCCAGTCTGGGTTCTTCCTCTTGAGCATTAACAAATGCAGCATTGGTGTTAGACCAGACAAATCTCTGCTGAGTATCACACAGGCAGAACTGATGGTGCGGCATGGAGGAAAGGACTGCCAGACCTTTGGCTAGCTCTTCCAGATTACTTTCTGTGAACCTTTTCAGTATGCAACTATTAATTGGGTTCAATGCCAAACTCTGAGAAGTAATGGTAAGGGACAAACCTAGAGACCGAGGTGCAAAGCTGCACGTTGGAGTGAGGGCAGAGAACAGGGAGGCTGGCTGGGGAGTGTCTCCAACACACCACTTATTAGTGCAGATTTAAAAAAAAGAAGACTTTTTTTTTTTTTCCACAAAGAATGCAAAATCTCATTTATGAAGTTATGCAGGCTCAGGTTCTCCAGGGCATCAGATTGCCAGTGAGAATGATATTCCAAAATAAAGGCAGCTGGTTACTGAGGTCTCAGAAGTACTGAGGAAGCAAAGCTGGTGTTAGTGTTGCTGAGGCTGATTTATAGGAGGAAGCTCATCTGGGCACTCTGGATCACCCCAAACCTGTTTTTTTTTCCTTTGGCCACATAAGAAACCAGAGAGGTGATGGGCCCTGACCTCCCTGAGGGCTCAGCAGTGAAGCCAGAGAGGAGGTCACAGCAGGCTGGGAATGAGTCTTCCACCCCACTTTGCCTCTGAAAGGAGAGCAGCAGAGAGGATACTGACACTGGAGGCAATCTGGGAAACCCATACTCTATTTCCAACATCTCTTTCAGAGCATAATTGCCACTAATCAGAAGCAAATACGCATACATATATTTATATATTCCTGTGCAAATTATATATTTACATAAAACTGACAGACATAGACTTCACTATTTTTTGTGATGTTATGGAGCAACTCGATTAGCAAATAGTAATAAGTATTTGGCTTTTGCAAATGAACCACTTCTGATGTGCCGCACCAACAGGCAGGGTAACAAACGCTGACTAGCAAGAAGGATGCCTTGCCTCAGCTTTTTAAGCCGGCTCCCGTTGGGCTGTACTACCGGGGATGTGCCATGTGGGTGTAGGGCAAGAAGCAGCAGTGCAGTGTAGGTATTCTGATCAAAGCCAGGCCTGTTGTTGGTTCTAGTTTGCACCCATATGAAAAAATTGGATGGACTAAGCAGTAGCCTGGAACACGCTGAACTCTATGTCAACAGAATCAGGCACAGAAAGCGCATCGGACTGATCAGCCAGTGTCTCTCTTCTCTTGACGGGAAGGTCCATCCTTCAAATGAATAGAGTGAGGTTATATTTCACTCAGTCTTGTACAGCCTTTTTGTTTGTTTGTATTGCACATGGTTCCTGGTCAGTCCGCAGCAGCCTGTGGCTTGACATTTGAAATCCAACATCTAAGTGGCAATGGCTGCATTAATTTGACACTTAGGTCACATATTACAGCCTTATTTTCTTGTTGGACACACTTGGCGTCTAGAATTAGAGGCTTGCTTGGTCCACATAGTTCCATTTTTATTTTTAGCATTTGCCGCTGAAATTTTAGGACAGGAACTCTAGCTTTCTTTGTATTTGTACAGCACCCAGCAAACAGTTTCTAAGGGCTGGGACTAATGTCTGGTGCTATAGCACTAAAAGGAAACAGCTAATGTATTGATTCCTTGTATATTATTTCAAAATACCTTATTAAGAGGAAAATGGATCTGAATTCAAGTCAAAGCAAATTTGTTTAAAATATCAATTTTTAATACAAAACCCTTTTCATTCCTAATAGAGTGTTTTTCTAGCCCCTGCTCTTTGTATTTCTCCTGTGTCTGTTTCTCACGCTATGCAGCAGCAGGGCCTGAGCACGAGCATCATATCGTGACATGCCAGGTCCGGCTTTTCACACGGATGTCCCTTTGCACACCACAGAGGCACCGCTCCAGAGGGGAAGAAAAAAATCTATTTGCATCCAATCGACTGAGCGCTTTAAGTGCTGAAACTAGTAGACCAAACGAGTTTATTAGATTATCATTGCGGAAGTTAATAAAGAATTAATTTCTCTTCATGTGACATCCAAAGGCAGTTATTTCAGTGGCCTGTCCATTTACACAAAGCCAAGTATTTGTCAAGTGTCAAACTCAATTCCCATGACCCAGGCCTCCTCAATAATTCTGGATTAGGAATACCCTTAAATGACATTACAAAAATTTTATTCCAAGATGCATTGAGCTCCTGGGACTACTCAGGAATTTCAGGTTAGTGAAGGTTATGCAGTCAGCAAAAGCTTGTTGGATATAAGATCTGGAACGGAAGGATACGGTGTGCAATGTTTGTGTGACAGTGGACGGCAGCATGTAAGAAAGAAGAAGCTGATATCCAAAAGGAGATCTTCTATTCTGTTTCTCTCCACTGGAAACAATGCAAGAGGGTTTATCTCCATTGCAAAATAACCAGCCAGTGTGATCTCACAGAGGAAATGCTGCCATGCCGCTGTAGGGAGAACAGTATGGGTGCCACGAGGAGCAGGAGCAGGAGGCGGAATAAAGCCATCAGTGGCTGCTGTGGGAATGAAGTGCAATAAAACGACTTCATTCAGTGAAGGAGTTGAGAATTTTGCACATTCCCAACTACCAAGTCACATTTAAAATGAAAGAAAGAGGAATCTCTTTTTTGTTTTCCTGTACTCAGTCGGCTTACATCTGACCACCAAAACCACAAAGCATACTGGGTGGACATAGAGCTGCCTCTCATTCCTCTAGAAGAGAAATGGTGTAGGGACTTACATGTAGATCCTAGGTAAAGGATGATCTCTACCAGACAAAAAGGAAAAAAAAAAAGATCCATTTACATCACTCAACCCATCAGAAAAAGAGAATCCTTGTGCATACATTGACATTATTGTATTTCAAGGTTATATGAAAATGGAAAGCTAGATGGTAATGAGTAAGAAGAGGTGCTGAGAACTGGACCCCTTTGGTTGGGATAATACACCTTTAAAATTTAAACAGACAGTCTCAAACATTGTTTTAATCATTATTAATTTTTCGTTTGAAGGAGTCACTCCATCATCTCAACAAATGAATTCCCTCCCTCCTCTCCGTCTCCTCCACTTCTTGCCTTCCTCCTTAATGCCAGGACATTATGAATGCTTCCACCCCACTTTCTGATTAATGCTGGAATAAATATGCCTGAGAGTTGGGGGACAGGATCCTTAGCTGGGAATCTGGCCCTGCAAGTGTCTGCATGTGGGGAAAACAGAGACCTGACTGTACACTTCCCTTCTAACTCCATATCTATGTCTTCTTTAATGAAGTGAGTAGAGCCTGGGAACAAGAGGAGGCATCTCCCATCCTTGCTCTCAGGAAATATCTCACTAATAACTCACTGCCCAGGAAGGCTTTTGTGTCTCTGAGAGCGAGACCTGGATTCATCTCACCTAACCCTATAGCCTGAAAAATGTCTAGTGTGCAATATTTTTCGCTTCACTACAGCTGCCCAGAAGTGAAGTGACTAATCCAAGCTTACAGTCTAGACTTCCTTGACCGGCCTGGGAAAAAGGCAGAGATCTCCACAAACTGATTCATCTGCCCTAAGATGATTGCCCCAGACAGAAAGGGTGAATCCTCCTTCAGAGGCGCCCACCTTCTCTCCTGATTACAGAAAAACTTGGGCTACCGACTTAGACAAGGTGCCCAGCCTGGACAAGCTGTGCTGGGTGAGCTGTATCCTGCTCAGAGGAGCTTGGCCATATAAGTCTGAACTAAATCTTTCTTGTCAAAAACTTGTGGGTAGTGTCACACAACAGTCTTAAGTAAAACAAAAAAAAAGAAAGAAAACAAAAAGCAGACACAATGTCCATAACACACTTGAAACATAGATTTAAGCAGCCACTCACATCTCACTATTTATTTGTGCTTAGCTTTAGCCAGGTGCAAGTTTGTCATTAAAACTAGGCATGTGCTTGACTGCTTTGGTTGAACTGGGATGGAGAGGAATGTCTCTTACTACCTTCAAAGCTGCACGTAGCTACAGGAGTACCTGAGAGCAGTGAGCTGGCTTTCCCCCAGTGGAGAGGACACCTGCCGATTGCGATGGGTTGTTGAAGCCCACTTCAAAAAGTCAAATGTTAGGAGCTTTAATACAACCATGATTTAGAACGTTTCAAAATCCAAACAAACTAGCATTCTCAAGATTTCTTGTACAAAGAGTATCTACTTAACTTTTCTGCACAGGAATGATGATGGCCACAGTTTCTCTGCAAATAAATTTGGAAAAGGTTGTTCGGCAAAGCTCATTTTCCCCTAAATTCACCATGTGAGTATCTTGGAAGTGAGAAAGTGGATGATAAAAAATGGGGCAGGGTGACACAAACTGCTATGACACTTTATAAATCCTCTTGTCAGAGTTGTTGCAGCGTGGAAGTTTAACCTGTTTCTGTGATGTTTTACATCTTGAACTTCCCTCCCCCAGGTGAAACTCCAGGCCACAAGTCCTTTGGCAGCCTCCTGAGCTCTGCTGCTTCCGCCTCGGCGCTTGTGACCCGTGCACGGCTGGTGGCCAGTGGAGAGGGAGGAAGACAGGTGCCCAAAAAGTGTTTCTTCTGTGACCATGGTCCTGGGTAGCAGCCCCTTGGCCGAGTGATGAAAGGTTTGCCCAGCAGTTGGACATCGGTCGAGTTTAACAGCTCAGCTCTGTGTACATGGCTGCTGGTGTCACGGAGGCCAGGATGAGGACACATGCATGACACAGAAAAAAGGGCTGTGTGTGAAGGAGAGGGTCTGTAATAGCAATGTTGTCCTTTCTGTGCCTGGATTGTCACTGGAAATCCAACTATTCCACAGCCACATACTTCTAAGACAGAAATAGGGATCTGAGGGATAACCTTTTCCCTTCTCCCAGGAGAGTCTCCAGAGGTGACTTTGATTTAGAGCTTGGCCAGCCTCCTCCTATTGAAACTCCTTAAATAATCTACATTTCCTTCTTTTCTTAGCAGAAAACCTCCTTGTCTTTTAATATCTGACAAAGACGTGCTGGCAGCACAAATTCTGAGATTCCTCCCAGCCAGGACCATTCGTGATGGAAACATGAGTTAGAGCCTTGAGGCTGGAAACTAACCTCAGGGTTTGCTTTGTGGCCTTGGGCTCCTAAAGCCCTGCACCTGGGCAATAACTGGGGGCAATGTTTGCGAGGGAATTTGCATTGCCTGCTAATGGTGAAGAGTGAGGTTCAGGAGCAGGGCTCTGATGTTGGGGTGGTAGCATCTGAACCACCTGACTGGATAACCCTAGACCAAACTTCTTCCACAGACATTCATGTTTTGCTTCATTTTTCCTTTTCCGTGCTGCTTCCAGCTGGAGTTGAGCACTGTGCCCCTTATCTCCCTTCTCCCTCTGCCTGCCAGGGGCACAGGGAGGGGGTTGACTGTCCCCTGCCGAGGAAGGTGCTGAGCGCTGGGAGCTGACAGGAGAGGGATGCATGTGGGAGAAGGAGGGTCAGCTGATGTCCCCAAGTCGCTGTGGTGCCTGACAGGGCCCTCGCAGCTGGGAAAGGGTTAAACTTTAACCAGCCAGACTCAAACCCTTCTCCGGACCAGCGAACGCCTGCACTGCTGAAGCAGAGCCTGAGCAAGGAAGACGCTGAGCTGCTGGGTGGTGCGTGGGTGAGAACAAGAAGGAGATGTTTTTCCATATGCTTTTCCATATCTCCCCCTCCTCCTGTCCTGGTAGGACAGCAGGAGCCTTCGGGAGGGTTTCTGCCCTGTCCTGCCTGTGTGGCTGCATCTTGGTGCAGAGCATCCCTAGGGAATGGCTTTGTCCCTGGGTGTTTTCTCTCCTTCCTGTCTCTGGAAGCTGCAGGACCCTGATGAATGACTCCCATATCCTGATCAAAAAGTCTCTCTAACAGTTTTAGTGTGTTTGTGTCCCTCTAGTTAAGATAAATTAGACAAGCTAATGAGACTGATTAGTCTTTAGCTGCGACCCTTGGCCTTTAGGATGTACTTTGAGCTAATAGAGAGAATGGGGATTATAGGCTGCGATAATGTGCTTGTGTTGGCCTTTTAAAGGAAAACACATTTATTGCTACTTAGAGGAAATTGATCTAATTGTGCTGGAAGCATTTCTACGGGCTGAACATGAAATTTTTATTAAGTAGGTGACTCAGGTTCAGCCAAGATTGCCAGATTCGAAATGGGCAGGAGATATTTTAAGATTCCACCTGGAAACCCCTCTGGCCACCTCTCCGACTGATAACGAGCTTCACTCATCCTGACTTTGATCTGCTGCTCTGCATGTCAGGCGTCGGAGCTCGAGGAACTTGGACTGCAATCCCCAGGTCTCCTGGCTCAGGTCCAAACTAACAAATCATCAAAGACAACCAGTTGTGTTTGCGTGTTTACTAAGGGTTCAACTATTTGATTCCCCTCTCAATCTGCAAAACAAAATAGTTCCCTTAGTTACAGGGATCCCCGCAGGCAAATAAGGAAACAGCATCATGAGGCCGTTTTTGAGAATGGCAGGGTGCTCAGGGGCCCAATCCTGCCCTAAAGATAAGGTTTGATTTCATATCCCAAAGCCTCACATTTTCTGCTTCATGCCCAAAAGAAGCAGTTGTGCTCCTGAGAGTTTTCTCCAATAACATCAATTGGACTTCTAAAAGATGCTGCTTCTTCCTACAAGCCTTGCCCTTATGGACTCATGCTCTGAGTGGGTCTGTTCCTGCCTTCCAATATAATTGCAGGGCTTAGCTCATTTCCAGCAAGCCTTGATGAAGTGCTATGCTCACATCCCCTCTGACAAGCTTTGTAAAGACAAGCAGTGCTGGCTGGGGAGAGAGCAACACTGCAGCTGGGGGAAATCTCTGCTCATGTAAATTCTTGCATCTAAGGCATTTGTAAGAGCTCTTAGAAATGCTTCAGACTTGAGGTAAGCCTTAGCTGGAGATTCCAGTCAGCAAAATCCAGAGGAAACAAAGTCTTTCAAGGGCAAATCTTGAAATCAGAGCTTCCTCTGCCTCCAGGCACATTTGGATGCAGATGCACAACAATCATAGAATCACAGAATGGTTTGGGTTGGAAGGGATCCTTAAAGCCCATCCAGTCCAACCCCCTGCAAGGAGCAGGGACATCTCCAACCAGATCAGGTTGCTCAGAGCCCTGTCCAACCTGGCCTGGAATGTTTCCAGGGATGGGGCATCCACCGCATCCCTGGGCATCCTGGGCCAGTGTTCCACCACCCTCAGTGTAAAAAATGTCTTCCTTATATCCAGTGTAATGGCCCACATGGACATCGGCTGGCACAAACTCAGAGAGCTTTGGTGCTCTTTGATACACTTCTACAGGTACTAAACACCATGAAAACACTAAGGAAAGGGCTTAGCTGAAGAGGTTACACTTGAAAATATTATTTTCCACAGGATCTATGAACACCAAAAAATCTCTCTTCTCATCCCTACCCTGCAGTGCAGGTCCAGCGGTACTCTCTGCTCCGTGAACATGGGAATCGGCACGTAATCGTTCAAGGTAAGATGCAAAGAGAATTCCAAGTCTGCTTTCAGAGACCTTTCTTTTAGCAGAATATAATAACTGCAGGCTGCAATTTGGCCAGGTTAACAGCATCAATGCATTTAATCTATGTTGAAAAATGGCACCTTTACTGTCTATTACTGGAAGGATCAAGAGCCCAGTCCTGGATGAAGGCTACACGTTAGGTGCTGTATCAGCAGAGAGGAGAAGCGAGGCTCTTCTCATCATCAGCAGATGAGACTTCTCCAGGAGAGGTGGGTTTGGGGCCCCTCCAGCAGTTCAATGACCATCAGGTCATTTTCCACTATGTAACACTTTTCGGGGGCAAGTCTCATAGGAGGCTGATCCCCTTGGACCAGAAGCAGATTCTGGTCTTTTCTGAAGACTGATTTCCACAGAGTCCCCAGATATCGTGGCTGTAGAAATGGCAGCTAAAAGTGTTGTGAAAGACGAAAAAAACTCCACCTCAAAACTGAAAACAAACTTCCAAAAGCTATATACCACAATTAGAAACAAAGACAAATAAAAATGAACCATAAAATACATGAATTGGAGAACTTTAGGGCAAATTAATAGCCTACATTAATAAATAAATAAGGATGATTTGCTTGCCCAGAACAAAGCACCAGGGCCCTGCCAACTCATAATGCTTACCTCTTTTTCTGCTAAGGGCAGCAACAATGTCTGTGCTCTTACTACTGAGCTTTGGACAGGATATTTTAAAATCTGGAAAAGGCCTGGGTCAGGTCCCCCACACAGCTGACACTGTGCAATCCTGTTCTCCACCGTCGCTGCTTACTATGTTAGAAAGTGTGACTTCTCGGAGGATGGCAAGTTACCAGAATGCTCTGAGGGGATTGCAGGAAAAAGGCTGGTTGGACCCCACTTGCTCTGCCTGACAGTGGTCTTACACTGTCCATATTGCACACCAGTGCAAACAGGAGGAGCCCTGCTTCACCCTACTCTTCAGGTTTGGGTGGGTGAAAGTGTACAGCACTTTGTGTGTCCTCATCAGAGAGGATGGAAAATGCTGCTGCGCTGCAACGTCACTGCTCCCTCTCGGCTTGGCGCAGGTGCCAACGACAGCTGGAGCAGCAGGGAAACCCAGCCAAGGTCAACACAAACAGCACATCTTGCCAGGGCTGGAGAGAGTGAGTCTGCAGTCTTTGTATGGTGGAAGTGCCCAACTGAGCCGCATCGTAGCCCGTGCCAGCCTGGACTCCCAGCAGCAACAAGCTGTTTGCTTTGTATCTGGACCCCAGCAGATTTTTGTTAATGCCGTTTGACCCTCCTCACATCTCATAGCCATCCTCCATTTGTTGAGCCAGGGCTGAGCTGGTTGCCTGGTTTCCCAAAGCTTCGTCTCTAGGTTCCTGCTGTCTTTCCATCTGACTCTAGAGGGAAGCAAAGAGAGTTAGGTGTGCAAATTCCCCTGGAGATCCCTTTCCACATGTTTGATGTCCTAATACATTTTCACCGTTTCATTAAAACAATGGTCAAGCACCTGCTCTATAAAACACAGCCATTCAGCACGCTCCTTCATTCACATGAAACCACGAAAAGTCTCAGGGTGAGTTGCAAGGTCAGAGCTTGTAACCCAAGTGAACCCACATGAAAAAAAATCTGTTTTATTATATGCAACTCCTTCCCCTCTGACATCACCTAGTCATTAATCAGGATGATCCTTGACACTTTCCATATTCAAGCACCTTGCAGTAAATGGCCTTATCACTCTTTTACAGCCGTGGAAACGGAGGCCTGACTCAGACAAGGTCAAAGTGGACCCATGGGGCTGAAAGCACAGGAGCTGCCGTCTTCCCCATCTATGCACCAGTCTGATACAGCTGTTCAAAGGTTTGAGCCACAGCCCTGAAGTCAATGGAAGGGCTTCTCAGCAGACACAATTCACTTTATGATGCTCTATCACATATGATAAGTCCTGTACTTTGCCGCCTTTCCATGGCATGCTTTAAGATGCTGAGGAACCAGAGAACAGATGTAGGAGCAGATCGTCAGGTGGCATACCACCAACTGATGTTTGGAGTGGAGCTATGACCATTTATACCAGCTGTCCTGGTGTTGTCCAAACTAAATAGAAAGAGCAGCCAATTTCCAACTGCAACAGCTTCAGTGGAGATAAAGCTGAGATTCCTCAAAGCAGACTGAAAATCTCAGCATCACAGTCCCTGTTTTTTTAAATATCTCTGTTGCAGGCACACAGAAAATGAAAATCCTGCACACTGTTTTGGAGGCTTACATAGAAAAAAGCAGGAACACTATTTAGTAACAAATCCATATTGCTTCAGCACTGATCCTGCAAAACCACACTGGAATATGGCCGTGTGAGCACGGGACTGAGAAGGGCTGATCATGAGTATGGTTACCTGTGAAAGTAGGTTTCAAGGAGCAAGCCTGTTAGCAGATAAGCCAGGGTATTTTGAGTGGGAACCTTCTTGTCTTTTCTTAAGGATGCAAACTTTTCTATTTGGGTAAAAGTTTATGCTAAGTTTCATGAACTTTTGATGAACAGGCTTCCATTTTAGGTAAACAGTTTGGATCAAAAAAAACAGTATTAACCATTCCGTGTTTCTTTTCAGTCTTCGCAAAATGAATATTTAGACTTTTCAGTTCACATTAATTTGACCTTTCAAAACATCCTTTCACTTCAAATGGAAGTGAAATACTTTGCCTGGCCCAGGACAGGCTGCTGTAGGCTTTTCAGAATTCAGAAATAAAAATTGGAGGCGACCAAGCAAGAGAGCTGGCCTGTAGACTCTTTCTTCACCCTCATTTTAAGGGAATTGCTGGTGATGGAGAACCCATATTTCTGTGTAGCCCTGCTGTCGTGGCTCTCTGCAGCCCCTGGACTTTTGGCAGAACTGCTTGTTCTCTACTTGTGTCTCTACTACCTTTATTTTAACTTGAGATTTGTTGGGGCAAGAACAGGACCTTCATAGCATCTGCCATTCAGCATGACGGCGGGCAAAGAACAGCCTCCAGCTGCCAGTAAATCAAATGGACTTACATCGGGGTTGATGTTGCTTGAAATTCTTGCATCAGTGCTCAAGAGCCAGAGAGGAAAGAAAAGGCAAAAAAGGAGTCGGGGAAAGAAAGGAGAAAAGATGTGCTGCTGATTTGAACGAGAACTGGTTGCATCCCTGTGCCTCACTGGCAGGACTGATGTAGAGGTAGGTCAGGAGCCGTTCCTGAAGCTGTCCAGCACCCTTTGATTATCCGTGGGATTTGGGTGCCCAGCTGCTTTTTGCTCTCGCAGTCAAATATTATTACTGTCAGATGGCTGGTCACTGTGTGTGCTGAACCGGCAGAGGTCTCAGTCCATGAGGGGCTTTCTCTTATAATGATTATGTGTATGGTCACAAAAGTGGACCATGTCTCCAAGCTTAGTCACAATAAGTGCAGTCTAGTCTTAGTACGTTGTATTTCGCAGCCTAGGATATGCCCATCCCCAGACTTTAGTCCCTGCATCCCAGTCCTGGAGCACTCTATCATATAAAAAGAAATAAAACTATAACAACACACCTGGTGAATATTCCCTAAGCATTTATCTTTCTAATCTTGGGAAATGTGCTTTATTTAAAGTCCAAATGTCACTCTGATCTTGGTGCCAGTTGACTGTTACTACTGTCATGTCTTTACTCCTTCTCCTGGCTTATCTGCCTCGCTGAATCCCTGAGGCTGTTTAATATCCCCTGAATTTTAAACTATTCCAGATCAGGAGTTGAGCGCAAAAATGTGGACAGGAGCAGCAGGATTTTTTTTTTTTTTCAAGTACGCTTGTACAAGGAAAAAGTGACCATCATCTTTGACTTCAGGATCAGCACAGAGACACTGCAAGCATTTAAAGTTTTGGGACCAAAGTCAGCACATTTCCTACTGCTTCCAAGAATCCTTTAAGCTGGAATTCCTTGGGATACAAGCAATGCTTCCAGAGACGGTAAAGATTGCTTCAAAATGGATTGGGAAGTTCTGTCCCTAAAAAACCTAATTATTGGCAGAGAACAGAGAAAGGATCCGATGTTGCAAAACGCAGGCTATCTGTAACCCCTGGAAAGGTTATTTGCATGTTAGGATCCTAAAACGGGACTGAAGAGGGGTTGAGGTCTCCAAAACTGGAATGTGAGGGTTGTAAGAGAGGGCTTGACAGAACTGTTTGTGTGCAATACACTGTACTGGGCAGGGGTGTCTCTGGGTACGCGCCTTACGGAATACTGGCTCGGTTATACAGCAATTATTAAAATAATGTGTTTCAGGATCATTAAGTCCTCGGTTGGAGGCCCCATTTTGTGAGGCACTTTATAAAAACAGAACTAACCACTTACAACCTTAGCTGCTCAGTGTACTCATCTTGCTGGCTGTTTCTCTAGGGTCATCCTGCGTCCCAAACAGTTGAAGCTTTGCTCTGTTGTATTGGAAAAGCCTCAAATCTTCTTATTACCCAGGTGAGGATCAATGCTGACCTTCACACTGAATTTTGGCCCTGCTTTTGAATGGCAATGCCCAGCAATAAAGAATGATTTTATCTTAACCCTGGAGGAGATTTCCTTCTGCTCTTCATAAGTTTAGTGCCTGTGTTGGATCTCTTATCAACAGGCTCTTTTGGGGTGAAATGAAGAAAAGAATAGTTATTTTTCACTCCAAGCCGTGAGTGAAAGGCACTAGCAGCCAAGTAGCCACTCCACGAGCAGAGGGCTCTCTTTAGGAGCCATTTTCTATTGTACACGTTCAAATCCACTGCACTTTATTAACGAATTGAGAAAGAAATGGCCAAGTCTACATAAATAAATAAACTGAACGGCTGCCATGATGTACACTAATTTGAGGAGGTTCTGCATTGTCTCTTTGTATACGATCACTGGAGTGAAAATGAGATATTTTAAGTCAAAAACTGAATATCTACGGCAGACAATTTGAGTAGAGGAAAGAGCAAAGCTCTCTGCTAAGGGGCTGGGGGAGAAAAAGCCATCCTTTGAAAAGATGAATATTTGAAAACACCAACTGCTGCAGCTACTGCAGGCGTATTTACCAGCACTCTGTGCTGGGCTGGAATTGATCTGTAGGGATAGGTTTGTTGAAAGGAAGCAAAGACAAACGGGGCTTCTGCTTCAGGGACCACGCTGCACAGACCCAACAACTGGTTGTGTCTTTTCCTCGGTGAGGGGTAGCAGGAGATGCTGTTAAACTGCGCCCCAGACCCCAGCACCTCTGTCCATAGGAGGAGAGGGCCTGTGTGCCACAGGGCTGGTGAGACAATGTGTGGCATTTCATTGGGATTCCTGATGCAGGAATTAAAAGAATTTTAATTGTGGAGAACTGTGATTCATTCAGCATAAAGCCACATGGAGAATTTGAGTTTTAGGGGGCTGACAGTAGAAAGCATTTTCAAGAAAGTTTAGAAATAAACTTTCTAAATTTACTTTGCTCTCCTAGGAACCTGTCACCTGTGACTTCAAGTACCAAGACACACTTTCCCCTCATCACTGTTCCTATTCAATAGGTGAGGAAACTACACAGAAAAGGACAATGTCTGCAAAAGGGCTTTGCACTTGTGCAACCTCTCATCTGCACAGCTGCCTTAGTGGAGGCAGAACAAGGGCAGCCTAGAAGTGGTTTTACTAACATACCTGTTCCTGTCCACGTTTGTTTCACTCATTTCAGCAGTCCCAGTTTTGAGGTAGAGTGGTCAAAAAGCAGACCTAAGGCACTTCTGCAGTTTGTAGCTTGTTGTATTAACATTCCGGTACCAAGATGCAATGTAGCCTTTCCTATGAGATATATGGGATTATACTGGGATATATGGGGTTATACTGGTATAACTGTGTTCATACTGTGGCTTTCCAGGCACAGCAACAGGAAAATATGATTCACTTGACACTTCTAAAAGTTCATCAGCAGAGAGCTCCAATCTGAGCGCAAGACCTAAGCCTTGCATTAAGGCTGCAAGGTGACAGTGTAAGATTGCTGTGACAAGCCCCGGCCGTAAAACTGAGCTGAGCTGAGCTTTGGCCCTGCTCTCTGTGAAGATGTAGCTTTGAGCAATTTTGGCATCCCAAGGCTTCAACTGATTCCCACTTGTGTTTGCTTGTATTTTTACTGGCTGTCTTTTCCACTTCTGCCTCTCAGATTACTAGGGCTGGTGACAAGGAAATATGGGAATAGCCACCCAATCAAATTATACAACATTAAAAAGGTCAAGTGCCTACAGGTTGCTTTCACACCATGAGTGGGAGTCAGATTTCCTGATATTTCAGTAAAAGTGACAGATAGTGTTAACCAGATAAGGAAATGGGAATGTAAGTACAAAAGCAGGAGTAATTTGCTGGTGGATCTTTTTTTCAAAGAAATGTGTGTGACAATTAGATTTCCTTGAAATTCCTGCCCTGTAGGTGAGAACAGCCTCGCTGTGTTTTTGTGCCTTTCTGTGATCAGTGTGGTCCTGGGACCACATGCATGATCGTTTCTGCAGATCTGCTGATGCTGTAGGAAGATGGAAAAGGAGCAGTAAATAAAGGGAGTAATTGCCCTGGGAAAATATTGCTTGTAAATGCCTTCTGCTGGCAGGGAATGGAGATGGGACAGCTGAAGCCCTGACAGATGCCACTTTGATGGTCCCTTCCATGCACTAACCAGTATCTCCAGCAGCCTGTAGACATCACATCCACATAGTTTTGTACACAGACTCTCCCTTTTTGGGCAAAGGGGTAAGAGGGAGTTCTAGGTATTGTAACCACCAGAAATACCCCATGAAAGCCTCACAGAGGAGTATGTCCTAGGTAGACATGCATTCTCCTCTTGAAGAACCATCTAACTAAACATTTTGGCAGGGATTTTCAAAGACACGGTTGGAAGTTTAGGTTGACATTTAAACTGTGTAGACACGCTGGGAAAGCTTAGCTACCAGGCAGGTCCAGCTTTGGTTTTGCTTGGCCAGATGAGCAGCAAGTACCACACCATACCATACCATCCTGCTCTGATCATCTTGGTGGTTTATTCTAGATTTGTAATGACCAGGGCTGTAAGCTATTTCTCAAATTTCTTTCTTCCACTTTACCCCAGGATCAGTGGTTCATTCTGGATGTGATGCTCAGGATGCTGAAGACTGTTATGTTGCACAGGAGCAACCATCCTTTTTGGAGATGGCAGCTCCAGAAACAGTGATGAAATAAACCCCTGTCACCTTGACAGGCTAACATTTCCATCTCCCCCTTGATTATTTATTTATTTATGGTTCCTCAAACCTATTTCCCAAATTCCCCACCCTTGCCATCCTCCTCCTACTTTGTTTTAATGAATTGAGGATTGAGTTCTAGAGCACATGCGTGAGTCAGAGATGATAAAGCACCCAGTCTTTCTGTTGTCCTGTAAATGCTACAGTGGCTTCCAAAGAGTTAATTCATTATGGTCCATTGTCCAGTCGACTTTGTAGCTAGCAGCAGATTGGAGCCGACTTGAAATGCTGAAGTGGGAATGAAAAATGAGCAGGGCCTTGGTGTGCATTAAATATTTAATATTCTCTCAGTGGGAGGTGTCAGGAAAAGGACCATATAATAAATACTATGAGAGACAATTCCATCACTGAACTCGTCTGTTAATGACCTCATTTGCTTTGACAGAAACATTACAGATGCAGCCTCTTCGCTTCTGTGGCCCTATTAAGCAGCCACATTCCAGCTGGAGAGCAAATTCCTGCTTCTGCAACGCGGAGGAGTGGGTCGGCGCTATGACTGTCTCCTTCTCTCTCTGTCTCCCCTCTGCTCTCCAGATCTGGGGCATTTAGAAAGAATTCTGTGTGGCACGAAAGGCATTCGTGGTAGCTGTGTGACTGTGACAGGGAAAACAATTTTATCAAACTATGTGGAATACAGGAACTCAAGGAAACGCTCCCATCCCTTAGAGGAGATGAATGCTTCCCACCACCTGCCTCAGCATCCCCAGCTTGTAAATTGTGGGAGCTTGAAAAACATTTGCATGGACATGGTGGAGATCACCTCTAGTTTAATTCCCTGAAGACCTCTTGTGCCAGGGAATAACAGGATCCTCAGGAGGATCTACTCAGATGCCTCCTGGTGAGCGCTTCCTACCTCACAGGTGTGGAGACCTTGAATCCCGTTGCATTCCTGGAGCATGTGCTGGCAGACCACAGCATTTTCCAGTCAAGGCTGTGACCTGCAGCACTGTTGGTCCCATGGAGGCTGATGTTCTGCCTGAGCACTGGTATTACAGGATCTTTGGTCTCAAACTAAGTGCAAGCAGCTTGTTTTCCCTCTTCCACTATTTATGTTTGAAGGGTTCTCAAAAGTATTCCTACTTTGGTGGCTGGAAGCCAACTCTTCATTTCACACCTAAATGTATTAATGTCCAGTTTCTATGCAGTTGATATTTGCCAGCTTTGTCCTTCAACTTAACTAATTCTTTTCCTGCCTGGGAAAGAATTCCTCAGTCTCTTTTTTGCCTGCTTAAGCAAACCAACGTCTTCCTGTTTGTCTAGAAAAGTTCTTGGTAAACTTCTCTTGTGTCTCAGCTTCAGATGCTCTTCTTGAATAGCAATGACTGGTGAGGTTTTAAAGGCTTAGTAAAATGGTGTTCATTCCTGCACATCACTAAAGGCAATTTCTCTCAGTCAGTCTGTGGGTTACACTGCATGGCCAGCTTGAGAGCCCAGGTCTCCATGGGCAACTGCTGGATTGAACATGAAACTCTCACTATTAGTAGTCCTGGAAGCCGTGACCATGATTTTTCACATTTTAACCCCTTTATTCTTTTTAGTGCAGCATAAAATAATGTTGAATTTCTCTGAACTTCTTATTTACCTCCAGTATTAACTTATTATTTCCTCCAGACATTCCTCTAAGGCCTTGCACATGACTGCAAGACTTTGGCAATATTCCTGTGTTCGTCTGGTCTTTTGTTCCCCTCCTCTTCTACACGCAAGCGCTACATTTGCTCTGAGAACTAAAGTTTTCTGTAGTTTTTCTAGGACATTATAGGCAGTAGTAAAAAATGCAGATTGAAACAGTGAAGAGAAAAAATAGCTGTCTGTCTTCTCTTCACTGAGGTGCATACTTCTAGGCTCAGACTCTCTGCTTTGAACATCTGGGGTTGACAACACTGTTCCCCCCTGTTTTAAGCTACCAGTTCCCTGCCTCAAAGTGAAATGTTAATATAAGCATATCAAAAATTGTGAGGATTACAACAGGGGCCTTAGAGACATCTAGTAGTACTAGAGGCCTAGACATCCGAGCTGCTAGCATGGGACTCCTGAGTCTAAGCTGAAATGCCAGCATCTTTTATTAGCATCTGCTTTTTGGGATGGATTATAACCTTTGGGGGTCCCTTCCAACCCTAACTATTCTATGATTCCATAACTTTTTGGTCTTCTCCCTTCCCTAACCCTGCCTGAACTGTGAGGCCTGTGATGGCGGAAGAGACGTCTGTCCTTCTGCTCACGTCTGCTGGGATCAGAGGTGGAAGAGGCTGTTTGCTGTGCACACCATGGGATAAGAAGAGGTTCGGCAGAGAGAGGGATGAGGCTCCTTCCGCTGCCGTGACCTAAATGGACGGCGGGGATGTGGTTCAGTGGGGTGCACGAAGAAGAGGCCGAAAGCAAACCAGCTAGCTGCAGGCTCACGGAGGAAGAGAGAAAGGGGGAAAAAAAAAAAGCTGGGCAGAAAATGGAAGGGAATGTGCCTCCCGCTCACGTCCCAGCTCTGTGTAGGCTGCCGTCAGATGCCACGCATTCTGCGCATTACAACAAGGCAGTTGTTTGTAGCGCTGGATCCGTGCAACAGGGAGATAAGGTTCTGCCTTTGTATCAGAAGCAGCTGCAAAGGGGCGAAAAGGTCTTAGAACAAGAAATTAGTTCATTTGAATTCTCTCTCTCTCTCTCTCTCTTTTCCTTCTTCAAGCCAGGCAGTGACAGCACCCTCCCTCCTCCTGTACCGTGCAGGCGCGTTTGTACCGGCGCGTTGCACCGCTGCCTCGGGAGACCGCGCAGGACTCCTCTCGGAGGGGACCATGGCCCCAGGCCTTTGCTGACAGGGCAGGCGGTGACATTTGCCCAAGGACCCCGTGCTGCACGGCAGAGGGCTCCCGGCTGCGAAGGTGTGGGATGAGCACAAACCCGCTGCGCACACCGGCCGGCGTTGGAGAGGTGTTGCTGCCAGGCTGTGGTTGAGCAAGCCCATGGCTACAGAAATAAGATAATAAGAGGCTAGAAAACACTCTATAGTGTCCAGAGTGGGGAGAAGAAGAAAATACCCAAAGAGATGTGTTAGCCTGTGTCATGATTCATAGCAGGAGGCGTTCAAATGAATCTGGGCAGGCAGCCTTGGGCATGACATAGCTGCTTCTGAGTGCTTGGCTTTGCAACCTTCATGATGTTCTTTTAATGTAGCTTTTAAAAATGCATAATATAATATACATTGTCTGTCCTGTCTGCCTTTTATAGCTTTAAAATATGAATCAGGTGTATGTTCTGACATAGGGAACCATTTCACACCAGTGCACAGACAGACACTCTGCCACTTGCCGAAACATGCTTTAAGGTTTAGGTTTACTCTCAAATATACTATATAATACTACATACTACATACTACATACTACATACTACATACTACATACTATATACTATATACTATATACTATATACTATATACTATATACTATATTATACTATACTATACTCAAAAATACTCTCCCCTGCTCCGTAAAGGAATAACCCTTCTCACATTCAAAACTCCACAGTGGTATTTTTTTTTTTCAAGTCTTTGTTTATCAGGAGTTTGGCAGCTCCCTTGCAGTCAGCCCACAGCAGTTTCTCCGGTGCTTGTTGCTGGCCACGCAGGCTAGAAACTGGTTTGGAAATCCAGACAGAGCTGCAGAAGGGTCCCAATGCTGTCCCAGCCTGTGTGTGAGGGACGTGGAAGGGTTCAGACAGAAGGAAAAGGAGGATAGATGGTGGAGAAGGAGATGGAATAGCCCTCATAGCCCAGCCTGGGACTCAAATGAGGTGTCCCCTGTTCACCAGCCTGATCTGCCCGTAAGTTATCATCTTTGAGCTGGCGATGCTGCTACCTCAGGGCCCGTGGAGGCTCTGGCCCTCCTGGCAATCTCATGTCTCCCCAGGGCTGATTTAGAGAGGTCACCTGTCACTTGTGTAAAGGTCACCAGAGGTCTGTGCTGTGGACAGTCCCCACATTCCCGGGATGTCACATAACCATTTTATTTTACATCGCCTTGGTCCTGCCAGGGGAGGGGAGGAGGAGAGCTGAGACTGCGAGGTCAGCAGCATCTTTATGGATGGCAGAGTGAATGTGAGGTGAAAGGGATCGTTGCTTTTGCCTCCCCAATAAACCCCTTTTCTCTGCCTGAACGGAAGTGGCGAGGAGCTGTTCAGCTAATTTATATTAATTCAACTCCATTAATGATGAGATATCATCTCTTCTCTCAGCAGGAGAACCATCAAAAGGATTTAATACTGAACTGCTCTTTTGACAACCCCACATTACAGCCCGCAGCCTCTCTGTGGCTGGACTGAACTTTTCCCCAGCTTTTCCTGGGGCCTCACTACGAAGGGCAATCTTGTGCTATTATGATTATTTTTGTGCGAGTCTTCACTCATGCCTCAGCACTGCTCGGGCACAGAGGAGCAGGAATGCTCTCTGCAGGGAACAGGGGACACGGGACATACACCACGTCTTTCCTAGGCCGATGAGGAGCAGGGGACATTTCAAGTGGTGGGAAGCCTCAACCAGTGCATGCTATCATCCACTCTCCCAGGGAACTCCAGAGTGGGAAAATGGGAAAATGCCATTTTTTGGAGCCAGGAGAGGCTGGTGGACGTGGGGGTCTCTTGCCCCGGTGTCCAGCAGCAATGGCAGCAGGGCCATGTGATGCAGAGCATCCTGACAGCTTCCCTCGGATCCAGTGAGTGCGTTGCCCTCACCAGGGATGTGACAGAGGGACAAGTGTCTGGACCATCAGCAAATTTTGCTTCATAAACCACCGTGTCAATGCAGCTTGGGATTCTTGCTTGACTGCCATGGAGATTCTGAAGGACGGGTAGTCTGGCATCAGGCTGGTGTAAATCAGGTTGATGTATTAGGAGGGACAAAACTTCCCACTGGGATCATGAGGTCTCTGCTATCACGGAGTGGAGAACAGCACTGTGGGTTCACTGCAGAGAGGGGGAAACTGAGGCAGGGGTGAGGGAATGCTGACGACCCCGCAGTGTGGGGCAGCTCTGGACCCAGGCACCAGCCCAGGGCACTACTGGGGAGCAAACCCCACGCCAAAGCAAGGACAAGTTGTCAGTTTTACCCTGTGGAGGGGCCAAGCGATGCCAAGGGGATGACTGTGGCAGGTTGCGGTGGCTGGGGTGGTTTTCCAATGGCCACGGATCCCCAGATCCAGCAGGGCTGCTGGAGGGCTCTCTTCTCTCCTCATCCGTGTCATGGCAGTAGGAGACAAGACTTCGTGCTAGTCATGTAATTTAATTTCTCTCTTTGCTTCTGGCTGATAGTATTAAACTCCTGGCCTCTGAAACACATATACAAATCTTTTTTTCCCCCTTTTTTAAAAAAAATATTTTTATATTAACATATTTCCTTTTGAAACTGTGTGAGGCTTTTCTCAAAACTAATGGATTTTTTTCCTCCCCTTGTCTGGGCCAAATGTATTCAAATCTTAACTCAGTTAAGTCAGAAGATTCCTATCGTCTCAGCAGGGAATCCCACCCTTTATTCCACAAATCAGCATCCTTTTTATTTGACTTTCTGATCTCCAAAGGAAAAGGGATGCTTTTTTTTTAGAGGTTTTTTTTTTTTTTTAGTTTAACTCTGACGTTGATGTTGCAATGCTCTTTGATAGCCAAGAACACAAGGACTGACTTCAGGAGCAGCTGAAACTTCATCAGGAACCAGAATATAAAAAGAAGGGATGCGGAGTGAGGAATGGTAGAAAGTGATACTGTTGAAACAACCCTTTGAAATTTCCCAAATGATGTTTGATCCGTGAGTCCCTTAAAGCTGCTGCAATACCTTTAGTATCAAAATGATCTTCTTTTTTTGAGGTGGGGGGGAGCAGGGAGAAGAGGCATTTTAATATTTTTTTGGTGACACTCAGAAGAAATAAGTTTAAATTTAACCTGTGATGATTCCACCTGGAATTATTTTTTTAATGTATGTTTATCTGGGATTTAGTAGGATTCTTTAGTCACATTTTTTTTTCTTTCATCTTCTTGAATATTCCTTTATTTCAAAGGAACAGCAAAAGAGACACAAGGGACTGAATGCTAAGGAACAGATTACTCCTGAAACACGCTTTAGTCCTCCCTTACCCACCCCCAAAATACCAAGCCACTGGAAATGAAAATACGAAATAGAAACTCTTAGAGGTGAAGGAAGGAAGAGCCCAATCCTTCCCTGGGGAAAAGTCAGAGCAGCGGTGTGGGGTTTCCCACAGGATGCTGGCGTGTCCCGAGGAAGCTGCGGCCCCTGGGATGCTGTCCCAGCCCTCTGCTTGCTGCAGTGGTGTCCACTGGAGCCCAAACTGGGCTGGATCCCTCAGCAATGGCCCTGTGGAAATGGAAGATGAACTGGTGAAAATCTTTGAGGAGAAATAGGTCTCGAGGGAACAACATGGGGCATGTCCAGGCTGCGGAGAAAACAAGCCTGGGGGGCAAAGTGGCTGCCTTAGTCAGTGGAATAAACCTGGGGGACATTTATCTTGTAATTTTTTCTAAGTGGAAGGCCTAGCAATAGGTTTGAGTGGTCAGAAATAACATAAAATAACTTATTATTGTCAATCTTGTAGGTAGCAAGAACATAGCAGGATTTTTTTCAGATCCATCCAGGTCAACAGGCCGTGTATTTGCTCCACAATCTTGCCTGACTTTATCATTTCCGCATCTTAATTTTGGGCATGTACTCGGGAGCTGCTCTGGAAAGTATCTGTCTGACTCTGGGTCATGCTGAGGAAAAGGCACACATTTTTCTGCTGCCGTAGTTTTTCTGCTGCCGTCTAAAGCGAGTCAAAAAGCTGGGCACTGGATGCAATTAGCATCGCATCATTTCAGAAAGCAACGATTTGAGCGGGTCACTCCTTTGCAGATTGCTGAGGGAGGGGAACATGCTGCATCGGCACCATGTATCCCGGCTCCCTTACCCTCGTAGGAAAACCTCACATAAAATACCGTGCGGATTAGATGGCGAGGAACATGCCTGTTTCTTCTGCAATTAATATCATATGCAAATGAAATGTTTCCACTGAAAGTTTGCGAAAAGGGAATGCTGCCACTTACTGCCATCTCTGCTGAGCTAAAAGGTTTTTCGCAGATAACATTTTTCGTGCAGTGCTGGTGTGCTTTACATTTATTGAGCCCTGGCAAAATGTCTGTAAATCAATGTTGTATAGATTCGGCGTCTATCCAGTTAGCAGGAACTCGCAGGTCAGAAGGATTAAGATATTAGCATGAAACCTCTCTGACTGACGGCATCAGAGGGATGGATGTAGGCTCCACTCTCCTTGCAGCTCCTACTCAGTGCAATGATTTTTCTCCCTCCATTTGGTGTCTTCAAAAATATTGGGCTGCTGTGCTTCCCCCTTTTAGTGGGAGATGGAGAATTGCCTTTGCACAGCAAGTGCAAGGTCCCATGCACAGAACAGAGATGGGATGGCCATAGCGTCCCTGAAAACCAGATCAGTTGCTCCTAGATACCCAAGTTTAAGGCTTCCCAGCTGTGGGATGCTCAAAAAATTTCGTGAAGATTCTGGGCACCTGGACTCCTCGCCATCTGCTTGCAGGTCACGGAGGGATACTGAACCCCAGGGTGAGGAACCCTCAGCGCAGCTCCAGCCAAAGGGGAAGGTCTGTAACTTGTGGGTTCCTTTCCAGAAGCTGTCAGTTTGCCTGACATTAACGACATGTTAAAAGAGTCTGAGGAGGAACAGGCAAAGCTGCTCTCTGCCCATCTCCTGTGAGCTGTCACCCTCCAACACCACGCACACACTGCAAGCAGCTCCTCACAGCACTTGGAAAGAATAAAAAAGATGATTTGAAACCACCTGCCCATCTCAAGCAGCAGGGTTGTTAGCCAGAGCACTTAGAATTAAAATTAATATTGAAATGGAAATCTGCATTTGTGAACAAGCAGATCATGACCACCTTTGGAGCAGAAGCTCTTTCCCTGCTCCTGTCTTGTGCAGTAATGTTCTCTCTCAGGTTCCCATTTCTAAGCTGAGTCGCTGCTAATTGTGACTCTTCTTGTGAGTACCAGACATTTTAGAAAATTTTGTTGTGAAAAGCACACTGAGAGTGTGTTAGGGTAGATGGGTAGCTCTTCTAGGCTTGGTTATATGCAAGAAGCAGAAAACAATTCAAGAACCAATTCTAGCTGTGACTAGAAATGCACGGTGTCCACAGACATTATAAAGTCGGATGGGAGTTGCTGGCATCAGCCTGAAGCCACGGTGATATGAAGAAGAAGATTTAATGTCTTAAATCAGTAACAGGGATGACAAACATTTAAACTGGGCAGTTCCTAAAGAAGCGCCACAGTTAAAAGCCATTGCATAACCCCTTGCCGTGTAGAATGGGGCACGTTTCTCAATCCCAGTGGTTGTGAAAGGACTTTCACACGTTTGTGCTAGCCCTAAGGTGGTGTAATGGGGCCAGTTCAGTGGGTGGGAATCAGTCTTGCTGGAGCTTTGAACAGAGATCCCTTTGTTTAAGATCTGAAAGTCAGTGCTACGACAAGTTTAGTTACAGCTACTCTGATTTTGCCCATGGTGGCCATGGGAATTGTCTGTAAAGTCAATAAAATGGGCCAGGATGTGATATCCTTCAGCTCATATCCATCCATTTCTCTCCTAACAAGGCACTGGCCCCAGAAGCCCAGGTTCTTCTTGTCTACCAAAACCTTGGGCAATAGTATCAGAGAGAGAGATTACGATAAAAAAATAAATAAAGAAGTCTAATTTATGAAGCAACCCTTTCAAAGCGTTAAACCATTCATAGCTTTATGACTACATATTAATCTGCTCTCATTTATTGCTTTGTAAGGCTATTTTGACAAAAGTTCATTATCAAGACTGCTAAATGCTTTTAAAGCATTGATTGGGGGAATTATTACATCACGGTGATAGACACAGTGTGTTAAGATGGATTGTAAGGCTTGGACCATCTGAAATTTCCCCTCTTTTAATTGGATCGATCCCCAGAATAAACGAAGTTTAATTGAATTTTGAGGAAAATTGAGCAGTTGTTTTCAAGTCTCTGTCAATATGCATTATTTCAATTACATGATGATAAGCATAGAGAGAGTTTGCAAACAGCCTGTACGGAGGTGGAGGCTGCTCACCAGAGAGGCTCTCTGCACATGCTTGGCCTTTACTTTCTTTTGCCAGGATGAGCTACATTTCCCAAAAGCACATCAGCAAGGGCAGGGGCCCTGCTCCTGCAATCCAGATTTCAGAGAAAATTACCCCTGGTCCCTCTGTATTCCCAGCTGTTGTCATCTCTTGCCTGGCACTCCTTCCTCAGAGTTCCCATACCCTCGTCCTTAGAAAGCCGGACAAATTTTCATGCTAAACCCAGGCTTTTTGTTCCAAGACCTCAAAATGGCTAGGGAATATTGACCACAATATGCTGGCTCAGAAAGAAGCAATTGCCCCTTGGTGTCTATCCTACTCCACTCCAAAGCGAGCGGACACTTGTCTCCTAGTCTCTGCAGCTTCAATGCTAGCATCTCCGTGGAAAAAAAAAAGCAAATTCTGGCATCTCCATGGAAAGTGCTGGTGAAGGTATGTTGAGGGTAGCATCAGAAACCTGCTTCCTTTTGACGACAGTAATCGTTGTTTAGGGAGTGAGGCAGAAAGCTGGAGGTAAAAAGCAGTGGTTTCCTGAACAAGAGCTCACTTGCCAGCTTGAGATCTTATGCAAACTTCTGGGCTCCTTGGAAATCTTTCCTTAGCTCAGAAACATTCCCTCCTTCTTCACAAGCACTGGATCTGGGCAAAAAAACACTGGAACCTCGACCAGAGGAAGAAGAATTTGGCATCACTTGGGAACGAACAGCATTGACCTAGTGACGCCGAATGAAGTGTTCCCCTAGTTCTCCATGTGTTTCTTTGAACATCCAGTTAGCAGAAATTCTTTGCTACAGTGCTTTACTCCTCCATGTTGGTAGAAACCTGTTCATGGTTTGGTATCAGTCGCAGTGTCCTGAGATGCTCTCTGTCAGGGTGGTCTTCACGCCTTCCTGCTCTGAGGCTCCCTTAGCCAACACATTCGCAGTGATTTGAGAGGCAACTTAGCTGAGTCATTGTCTTTTGTATTTTCTTTCATTGAATACCCACCCAAAAAATTAACATTCTCTGCTAAGGAAGACAATACCATAGAAACCCTCTCCATAGTCATAAAAGCCCCCTTTTCCCCCTTCTCTTGCTGTCCCAACTCACTGAAGCTTGTGTGAGTTATGGTGACTCCCACCAAAGGAATACAAGGTGCAAACTGTGCAAACAAAGCTGTTTCTCTTCTTTTTTTTCCTCCTTTAACAACACCTTTCTGTGTTCATCAGGGAGTCCCTCCCCCAGTGCACAGACAGAAGACCCTGGCAGTCCAAAACATTAGGGGACACTTGCAGCCTCTGGGATGGCTCAGAGTGCCCGTGCTGTGCCTGCTGCACCAGTTACTGGTGATTTAGCCCTTCTCAGGGCTGACGATGCCAGCAGGAAGGCAGGACTTGATAGTAGCAGTGCTGGAATGGCCCCACACCTCTGGAGATGGGAATGAGCGGCAGGAGGCAGCTCAAGTGGCATCTCTGGTCCCATGGAGTCTGGGCAGCAACCTCCGAAGTTCAGGGGTTCATCACTGTGCCCTAATTCTGCCATTCACCTGCAGTGCTCACTTTGATCCTCTTTTCCTTCCTCCCGCACTGTTCCCCAAACCCTGAGCGATCCAGGTGACACCCAGCTTCCCTTCGAGCCGCAATTAGAGGCAGGCACGGGGCAAAGCCTGCTGGCCTCAGCCAGCCAAGGGTCAGGACGGTTCCCTCCAGGGTTCCCTGCTCCAGCCGACAGCCGAGGCATAAAGGCTATAGACGCTGTTATAGATTCGTTAGTTATTCATTGTAACGGCGTTGATCCTAATGAATTCATTTGGTATTCATTGGCTGTCACGCACAGTTCTGTAAGTCTTCAGCTCTAATTTAGGACAATTAAAATGAAGTGTTAGCAAGCAATGTTTCCCCTGCATTGCACAATCTATAATATTTTCTTTTCAGGGGAGGGATGCAGACTAACCCGGCTCACGCTGCTGATGTTATCAGGGAGCGAGATCTTACAGCCTGATCCTGCAATGCTTAATGAATTAATACAGCAGATATAATTTTCATGGGTCAGTGTGTTGTGCTGGCCTGCAGATCTGTCTAGATTAGGCCTAGGGAAAGACTAATTGAAAAATACACGTCTTGGTTTGCTTAAAAACAATAAGCAGATATCTACCAGGGAGAAACGTACAAACAAGATACAGAAAAGCAAGCCAGTGATTTGTCATATGCTTCATAGTTCATGTTGTAAATTAGACAATCTTTCATAATCACAGGGCTGGGGGAGGGGGAGAACCCCACCAATTTGTCTGTAAAATTCTAAGTCCTTTTGAAAACACAATTGAAATATAATTCCTCTGTGTTTCGCAGTTAATTATCATTTACAATATTTCTGGCATCAAAGCTTTACAAGCATGGAGGGATCATTTCTTCATCACAATACCACTTTCAGGATTCATTTATCTTGTCTTTTAGACTAATTATCCCCAAATTCACCAATAGACTGTCACACTTACATGCTCCAATAAATGTAGTTTTAAATCAGCAGCTTACTTTGCTGCAGTGGTACAAGCTTTCCTGAATTGTGTCTAACTAGAGTCATTCATCTGTGATCACAACACTAAAGGGAGAACAACAACATTAAGGTTTGTATGAATGATCATGCTTATTTATATGCAAATACGTCTGACAAATCAATAATGTATGATTTAGCTGTTCACTGTGCATTAGTAGAAGTGCCGCCAGTCCCAGGTGGCAGCCTCAAAAGGATCCTCAGCTCTTCCCCCTCCCCGTCTCAGTCCCGCTTCAACCAGCGTCTCCGGTCAAGTGGCTGCAAAATCAGCTGCTGCCTCATCCAGGCGTGCTGGTGGGACCGGCAGCTGCCCCGCCGCTGTGGAGGGGATGGAGTTGGGAGAGGGCGATGCCGGCCTGGGGTGACTGGGAAGGGAGAGAGATGCTGTGGGAAGGGCTGTGGGGGTCTTGCAGCACCCCAGGACAGGACGGAGCTGGGAGTGAGGGGGTTAGATGAGGAGCGCTCCTCCATCCAACTCCTTTTTCCTCTCCAGAGAGCAGCTGCCCATGCAATCTGCCTCCATTCACCCTCCTCCAGTTGCACCATCTCCATGGCCCAGCCTGTTCTGTGCAGCCCTGCACGGGTCTACCCCGCCGCGAGGGCTCTTTTCTCACCCCAGCATCCCTCATCCCCCCTCTGCTGCCCATGGCTTTTTCTTTCTGCCCTGCCACTCCCATGGGGGATGATTTGTCAGTCACACACTACCAAGCCTTGGGGTTTTCTACACCATCATGCCTTTCAGAGAAGTGTTTTCCTTCCCTTTCCAAGGTCTCCAAAACATAAACTCCCTTTTCTCAGAAAGGAAAGGGCCAGGAACAACAGTGGGTGTGTGGCACACTGTTGTCCATGTCCTACACCGCCAAGGCACTGCCCAGTGCACCACAGTCTATCTGCGCCTGCCCTGGGGACCAGCACTTCCCAAGGCTCCCAGGCACTCCTGAGCAAGTTGTCAGGGTCTAAGAGATAATCGAAATAAGTAAATATTAGATATATCTATCTTGTACCTGAGTAAACATGGACACTGAGCTGGATGTTCATGTGGTGTAAATGCCTTCACTTTTTCTGAGATGTGCTTATGGCCGTGGGGAAGTGGGCTTTCAGCTGAGACCAGAAGCAGTTTATGAGCCAAGAAAAAAACCCTGCACTCATTTATTGTTATTCTTCTTGCTGTACTCTTTAGGCTGAGAGATAATCGTGTCCTCCTGACCAAGGCAGACTGAAATGCCTCTAACATGGTTATTTAGTTGGCCAGAAACATCTGGGTGCTGTGAAGCAGTGTAAGTAGTTATCTTTCTCCTTCCAGACCCCCCAAGCCACCTCCAGTACAGGATGAGCATGGGTGGACAGGGCTGCTCAGGTTTCTGTGCAAAGGGAACGAGCTGTACACCCTGCCTCTGGCAATCGGCTGGGATGACTTGTAATCCACCTTCTAGGACTCCTTGTTCCATCACCTGATGTCCATCTCCATTTCGCCTGTGCTCTGGGTGAAGATATCCACACCTGGTGCAGAAAAGTACAGGCGGTCTGTCCCGGAGCTCTTATTTGCCATGACAGGTGAAGACAAGAGCGACTCGAACAAATGCTGCTCTGTGCACTCCATCCCAGGGATAAATTGCTCAGTTGCTGCCAGCTTTGGAAGAACTACTCAGAAAGCTGTGAAAGCAAGCAAGAAATCCCAGCCTACACAATGCTGGGGGGACGAGGGGAGGAGTAGGTTTAATGGCCTGCATGAATTGTCAAGCAAACCCTCTGCAGACTTCAGCATCTTCAGTGGCACATTCTCCTTCTGACACAGAGGCGACATTTATAGGTCGTAACTCTGAGGAGCAGTTGGTCTCTCTGGCACTATTACACTTAAATGTGAAGGGCTTCATCTGCTGACTATCACAGTGGAAAAGGCAAGTTGAGCAGTTAAAGTAACAGTTCAGGAGGATCCCCCAGGGATGGAGCGAGCAAAAGAGAATAATCAGGCATTTCCACAACTTGCCCCTGTAGTGTATTAGTTTCTGGCGACTAAGCTGCTTTTAGCTTTCCCAGTTTATTTTTAATCGTGTCTATAGAATATACCGCTCCTATTCCCACTGCATTTATAATTCTAATTGGCTATCTAACTAAACAGCCTGTAGCTCTGTGTGCTGGGAAACACGCTGTGCAGATGTGTTTGCCTGCGCGCACGCACACTCCAACCTGCACATCCGCACACCCCTGCCCTCACACATACAGCCTTAAAAAAAACAAGGCAGAGATTGAATTAGCTTAGAAATGGAGCATCTGCACAAGCAATAATTTCATTACTGGGGAAAGCAGGAAACTGTGTTTCTCAATGAAGCTCAGATTATGAATCTGGTCATTTGCATTGGAATTTTAATAGGTTGGTACAAAAAAGAACTGGCACACATCAGTTCTTCTTTGAATGAGGCGTAATGCGAGGGAGATGCTGCACCCTCTCGCACGCCGGCTGGATGGAGTAGGAGGTTGTGGCATGCTGCTGGCAGGCACATCCCCACCAGCCCTGTGAAAAAGCAGGCGAACAATCGGTGCCTACGCTCTGCTGGGCTGTTCCGTCTGTGCAGGGAACAAATTGTTGCTTTAAACAATTTAATAGCCATGCCTTGCCCGGTGACTGGAACTCTTTGCTACAGGGGGACAATAACGACAGCCAGCACTGCTGGGCCTGGAGCAGCTCCCTGCCTGTGGCTACACCAGGCTGGGGTCTGAGGTGCTTTCATGAATGAGGAAGGAGGATTTTATGAGTGGGTCAAATCTGAATGCTTGGATAACCTGCTCCAGAAAGAGGATCCATGCCCTGAGATCCAGTCCCACATGGGCGACGATGCGCAAGCCCCATTTTTCATAGGGAAGAACCAGCTCTTGCTTTTGTATATTGTTTTCCACTTCCATCAACCCATACCAGTTCACACAGGAGGAATCAGCAGCTGTTGCAATAGTTCTGCATTTCAGATGATGCTTTTCCTGCGGGGTCTGGGGCTCCTTGCAGAACTAGCAGGCTGGTAAGGCTTTGCGGGTGGCGAGCAGAAATCCTCTGCAGCTCCCTTCTGAGTGATAGAGATCAAGACTACATCTCCCAGCAGCCCCAGGAAGAAACAGGATGAGATTTTAAGGGTGGGCTTGATTCTCTTCCCAAACAAATGGCACTTGCAAAGTCAATCTCTGATTGGCAGATTGTGCCTTTTGTTTTCCATAGTGCTGCAGAAGTTCACAAGAATGGGAAAAGACACATATTTCGTCAGTTTTGGAAGAGACTTTGTCAGAGAGACTTATGCACACACAGAAATCAGGCAGTTTAGCTCACACCTCAGTCTGCCTAGGCTTTTCCTGCAGAGTGCTTGCTAATATGAAATATTAAAAGTGCCGTATCCTTTCCTTCACATATTTCTTCATATTCAGTCTGGCCACTCACTTGATATGTAAATAAAGTGTACCACCGCTCTATAAAACGCAGATACCCTGCATTATTTAAGCTGCAAGGGCGATGCATCATCTGTTATGTGGCTCATTGGGGGAGCCCCGCTGTGTATTTGGCAATAAAGCCTCAGAGTGCCTCATCAGAAACAGCAGTTGGTCCAGGGGAAGTTCATTTATGCATGAAATATTCACAGAGCAACAATACAAACCTTAAACATCAGTAATTGTTAGATTCCTATTGCCTCTAACTAGTGTCTCTAAATTATTGCAAAAGACCAGCCAATTTGCAAATTACATGTATTTGTCATGCTCCTGTACCTTTAGTGAACCGACCATAATGGTGATAGCATTTTTAGTGTACACAGCCACCAAGCCTCCGTTGGAGAGCTAGCCAAAGACTAACTCTTTAATGGAAAGAGCTGGCCAGGTTTCTGGAGAAAGTCCCTGCTATATTAACTGACTCACTGCCTGTGATTTTTTTCCAAATGTTTATCTCCAGCTTTTAGATTAAGAAGAAACTTTGTCCAAGGTAGGCCTTCCACTCTCTGCATGCCTTGGAGAAATTCTGTCTGGTCACGATACCAGTAACATGTAGGGCTGTGACATGAACAAGCCTGGCTCAGACTTTTGCACAAGTTCTGCAATTCAGTCCTTGCTGCTGGACGATGACCTTGCCCATGGCCCAGTGGTTTTGCAATTTTGGAGAAGGACCTCTGGAAAAAACAGCCTGAGGTTCCATGTTGAGAACAATGAGGCAAAATGAGTGCCTAGTGTGACCCTCTCAGGGTTGCACCAGGGATGACCGATACCTGGGGAGACATCCCCAGGTCTGTTCATACCGCTGGCCTGGGGGGCTCTCAAGGGAGAAAGGTGACAAACAGGTCCACTTGCTTTGGGCTGTGCTGAAATTAGCAGTGACGCTGATCCAAGAGTTTGTGAAATGCTCTCTATTTCAGGCTGGGGATTTTTCAACTCCCTTTAACCACGTAGAGCATGAAGACTGCCCGGTGCTACAGCCAGGTGCTCTCGCCCTGCCTGTCATGTGCAGGCTGTAACGCCTGTCCCCATCCCTTCGCCTCCTTCGAGAAGGCCACCGGAGCATGGCCAGCGCAAAGGGATGCTCTCTGCTGGGAGCCAAAAGCTGTCACGGCAAGTGAGGAATTCATTTAATACCTTCAGATTCATTATTATCCCTCCCTGCAAGACCCAAAATAACAACTGGGAGATCAAAGGGTCAATTAACACTCACAGTGTCTAATCTATCAGCAGATTAATTTCTGAGTTGCTTTATGACTGAGTATTCCCTATAAAAGGTGTAGCCGGAAAGTGCTCTGTCCTTGTCTTTCCTCTTCCTTGTTAATATTTAACAGAAGTTTTTTAATGTGCTTTTCCATTTAATACAGTCATAAAATATAGCATCACCTTTGACAAATCTCTTCCTTTCCACAGAGGAAAGGGTGTGTTTCCCCAGTCAACACCGTGCTGCTTTATCTTTTACACAGCGTGTCTCTTCAGGAATGGAGGCTCCTCCATCAGATTGATAAAACACAACTTCCTTTCCCCAGGCATACTGGTCCCACTGGAGGAGTCATTCACTTTGCAGAGGTTGGGGGCCAAGACCATCATTGCTGGCTATGAGGGGTGCTGGCTTTCTGTGTGTCTCGTTATTCCAGAAGGGGTTAATGGCTGTGGTGACATCTCCTCCTCCCCTATGGATCTCAGCGTAATCTCCATATGAGGTTTGATCCCTTTTACATAGAATTTGTTGCTTGCTGGCAACCACTGCAAGTGGTAGGGAGAGCTTTTTGCACCTTCAAATACCCTAGAGTCCTCCTGGACACATGGAGGGCAGTGGGGGGATGCAGATCTCAATGTGCTTTCAGAGGCAGGGCAGGTTCCCTGCTGCAAAGTTCACTTTGGCTTCAGAGGCCTGATCGCGGTGTGCCACGTTTTAAGTTCACCGCATCCCTATGGCCTTGTCTACATGAAGGAACAAGGAAGAGTGTTGCGAGCATAGGTGCAACCAGCATGTTCTTCATCCCCACCGCTAGCCGGGAGCCTGGCTGCATCTCTGGCTTAAGCTCTCAATGTTGCACTTGGAAGAGCAGAGCTTGGGATCTCAGCTGTGTGCTGGGCTGATGTCTCTCCACTCCACCTCGCACCAAGGTCCTCAACATCTTCATTTCTCTCCCTCCAGAGCTTGGACTGAGGGACATGTGGACAACTGGACTTCAAAAGTGGAGTGAGTTAGATCGCATGTGCTGAACAAGCAATTTAAACTGCCTCAGTCCCACACCTATAAGTTGGGGTAGCACCATATCTGTACCTCCTGGGGGGTAAAGAGAGATACTCCAGAAATTTCGCAGTGCACAAATAATATAGGAAAAAGGGCTGGGAGTGTGAGAGATGACTGGCTTCATCTTGGCTCTGTTTGAGGAAGGAATTACATCCTCATCAATCTGAGCAAGGAGGCAGCGGAGGACTAGAACCTGAGCAACAAAATGGCACCTTTTGGCCACCCAGCAGGAGATGACAATAAAAGCTAATTTAAAAAAAAAAAAGTGCTGGAGTTTTTAGTCACTTAACGAAATGAATTTCTTGTACAAGTTCTGAAGCTGAACTCTTTCAAAGGCGATCACTCCTGACTCCAGGTTTCTCTTTGACTTGTTTTATGATGTTTGCTGAAAGTTCAGAAAATTAAATCTTTTGCAGTTTCAGAAATGCACATGATGGATGTGTTTTGGGATTTAAATCAAGAGAGGGAGAATGCTTCTTTAAATTATTAGTTTGGCTTCTCTCCACCATGCTGCCGCTCTGTTAATTAAACAGCAGACATATGTTAAGGCTGTTTTACAAGCATCTGGAAAGAAAAATTAACATTTTTTATCACTGTCACTGTAATTTCTTAACTGTATGTATATGTGGACAATATGAAAATTAGTTTCATTTAAAAGTTAGAGTGGTTTGCTTTGATTAGAAGACAGGCAGGATGATGAAAGGGAGGTCCGATAGCTGAAGAAGAATCTGGCCTGGAGAGCGGGAGGCAAACCGTGATGCTCGATGAGGCTGGTCAATCAGAGTGGAAATCTAATAGTGTCTACTCTTACTCTAACAACTGTGCTGGACATTTCTGTTAGCCTTTGCATGGCTCTGGAGGGAATTTGCAAACAAAACCAACAGTGGTCTGTGCAGCAGACTTTGGATGGTCATCTTGGACTCCGTGCTGTCATCCAGGCCAGTTAGCTTCTCTCATCCTGCAGATCAGGACTCTCAGAGCATGGATGCACCAGCACAGGGTCTGGACTGTTGAATCTGGCACTTGAGTACAATCATTTGGGCCCTACTGTTTCTTCTCGCAATGCTTCTTCCACAAAGCCTCCCCTTCTGGAAGACTTTCTGCTGGAAAATGGGGAAACTCAAGGCTTAGCTGTGAAAAACAACTTGGCCGTGGTTGCACAGGAACCATGCATGTTCTCTTTCAACACATACGTTCACTTTCAACCCAGATGTGGAGTCCAAGAGGAAAAAGGAAAGTGTCAAAATTGTTGTCTGAACCTGATAGCTGTTTTCATAAATTGAACACAGCAGAAAGCCCTGCTCCGGCCCGGGGTCGGGGAGCCTTCTCAGGTTGCACAATGAGCCGCACTGTGTAAATTAAACAATATGTTCCTAAATTGACAGATTGGACAGACTCCATTTCCAGGATTCCCAGTCCACACTTGCTAATTATGGCAATATGTTGTTTATCAGTGAAGAATTGTCCAAATCCAAATTTCCCTGAGTAATGAGGTACACTTAACTCCAGCTGGACAGGATAGATCGTACAGCAGAACATGACAGGGATTTCTGTCTTTTCCCAGGCCTGGAAAAGTCACAGACTTGGGGCCAAATTGGGGCCAATTTATTCACATAAACAGGCCATATGAAATTAATGGGGCTATACCTAAGAATGAGGCTCTGATCCAATAGCCATGAAAATCAATGGCCCTTTCACAGGTTCCAGAGGCGCTTGGGTGGAGCATGAGGTGAGCAGGATTTGGTCATGACAGTGCACGAAAAATGAACGGTGGGATATCTGAAAATGGAAAGTATGTGAAGTTATTCTGGGGTTTCTAGCATATAATTGACTTCTATTCCTTTTTCTTTTTCTTGCAAACCCAAAAAGTTTATCTTCTAGAACCTTTTATTTTCAGCCAGAGAAAATTCAAAGGCAGAAACCATTGAGAAAGCAGGTTGGGAACAGAGTGTTGTTCATTTATCCGTGCTGCCACCCATCACATCCCCCTCGAAATCTTAATGAAATCGTTAACACACCTTGACAAAGGTAGCACTGAGCACTGTAAGAGTGGCTCGTGTGACCGGCCAGCGTGACCAGCGCTGTGGCTAATCCAGAACTCCAATTAGGTTTCCATCTCTCCATAACCCTCACTTTCTCTACCAGTTTTCTTACAGCAATATAAAGAATAAGCTACTCACGTATCCTACCAAGTCAGCTGGGATTTTTGCCTTAAACCGAGCGCTTGTAGGGGCTCTGAGTGCCTGCACGTTAGCTGACTGGTTAACACGTGTATCTTGGTCCTGTGTGCATGTTGTTAAAATAATGAATGCAGGAGACTGGACTGTCAAACAAATTAATCTCAGGCTCTTGATGATATCACAAACCACGAGGGCTTCACTCTCACAGGTTGCAGTTTCATCAGCCCCCCTCGCCTATTGATTTATACCTACAGAGCCCATCCTTCTCCCGATCCATTATCCTAAATGCAATGCTAACATACCAGGGAAAATCTATTTGAGTTCATTTGAATTTTTTTTTTTTTTAGCTCCTGAATTAATGTTTTCTAAAAGGGTATTTTAATCAGGCACTTTTTTATGAAAAGAAATATTACAAGAATAAAACCCCAGCCCTCAAGGTTCAGTCAGTTATGGCAAAATAGCATATTTGGCTCCTGCTATCCCAGTGTGCTTTTTCTCCCCTTTGCAAAATTAGCAATGTGAATTAGATCCAAGAATTTTAACCCTATTTGACCAGTGAAAGTTAACTGATGAACACAGTTAATTTATTTGATGAATCAGTGTCATGGGGATTGGTGGGGGTTTTTTTTTCATTCGTTCTAATGATATAAAACCACAAAGCTGCAGGTTGTGTTATTAGTTTGAATTATCCTGTTACAGTGATTAGGGAGATTTGCCTTTTTCTGCTCTTATTGACAGGGCGTTTCAGAAAATAAGCCTTTGTATTTCTGCATGAGATAAAACATGTAATTTTTTGCAGGGAGTGTGTGGCATCATTATCAAAGCAAGTGGACAAAAATCAGCTCAAGGCTTTGTTATGAGTTTGCTAGTTCATTGCTCCACACAAACTTTTAAATCCTCCCCGGTTTGCAAGACTGCTGCTTCCATTTAAATCACATTTTCAAATTTCCCTTATATAAAAATTTTACCAACCTCTTTTTCTCTCTTTTCATATTTAAAGCTGAGGTTTCTAGACAGCCATTTGTTTCCAGAAATTAGAGCTTAACGGAAATCACTATATATCCATCTCTCACAATCTGCAGTAGTGTCATGGGACTTAACAACATGGATTCCCCTGAACTGTGTACAATATATATAACAAGCCAAAACCTACAAATCTAAAGCTTCAAATTCAGCTTTTCCCAAACGGCGAAGACAAACGCTGAGTGAAATCATTCCTCTTTATAAATAAAAAGAAACAACTGATTTTATCTTATTCATCTTTCGACTGCCCATAGAATGATAACGTTTACCAGCATCATGGTATGTATATGCTTACATGTCTCTGTGTGCAATGTATGTGCCTGCATGCACACGGAATATACAGACGTGTACTGGCGTGTTTGCAGGGGCTCAGCTCAAACGCAGGCTCAGACGGAGTGTGAGGGGAGCCACGTTGCTCAAAATAAAAATTCGACTTAAAGCAGGGGGACAGCAAGGAGAGGGAAAAGTGAGACCTGACTCAAATCACACGGCTAGCAAAACCAGTGAGGTCGCCGAGGCTAACTGAGCACTCACACCCTTCAGAGAACTCAGTTCAGATTTTCTCTAGATCTCAAAGGAAATCTGGTGGAAAAGATGTAAGTTAAACTAGAGTTGTCCAAATTCTGTATTGATCACGCCAGCATCACCCCCTCATCTCTATGAGAGATAACACAAGGATACTGGGGGGACTTTCAGGACAAGCTGCTCAGGTCCTGCTTCCTGGGTCCGTGTGGGATCTCATCCCAGAGTCTGTGTTCTCCTGATTTTTCTATTTGTGACTGCAGGAACCACATCCCAGCTGTGAGCCACTGGCTGTTGTAGTAACGGGCTCTTTCGAAAAGAAGTAGTAAGGATGTGTTCCTCTATCCATATCTGGTCTTAATGCTCTGGGAGCTCAGTACAGGAATCCTGGAGTCATGGGAAATGGAAACCCAGTGAGGATTAATTGCACTTGACTGTTTTTTGGAAGGCTGTGAGACAGAAATCTCATCTCTACTCAGGCTAAAACTACATATGGATGCAAACCAAACCCCAAAAAGAAGCATTTCAAGATTCCAGTTTGGCTTTAGATTTTGCCTTAAGCGTTTGCTGGTCCAAAGTCCCGCCAGCAGGTGACTGCTAGATGGGAGGCTGGAAGGAGAAAGTATTTCAATGGGAGAAATAAAAAAAACAAAAAACAACTGTGGGGACTAGCTGGTGAATTTAAACTATTTAAATTAAATTTTGGTGGTGATTTTTATTAAGATACATTTCCACTTTCCTTAAACTTCTTTGCAAAGCACAGTCTTCATTTCCAGCAACAGCTCTCTGCAAAAGCTCCTACATGCAGGAGTCTGTGTTACTGGAGATCATCCATCATGAAAAGTCTCTGCTGCTGGGGATAACATATCACCTATGTCACTTGTCTTACTTGTTTTGGTTATAGCTAGTGAAGGGGATATGTCCAGCTTGAGCTAATGTGCAACACATCTTTCACTTCCAAGTGTTGGGTCCCTGCTGCAACTGTGGGCTGGGAAAAGTACGGAGCATACTTGTAAGGTTTGCAGAATACTTTCTCCCTACGTAAGAGTCCTTCGCTGTCGCAGTCTTTGCCTTTGCGGGTTAATAAAACCATCAATCACACTTCCTGATGACAGATGTCTAAATGTCCGAATAATACCCAGCACAGAGAGCTATACGTTTTGACAGCCAGAATCGGGTTTCAGGAGAGATTGAGATGACTCCAGAAGTGAATGGAATGCACAGATGGTAGCAAGCCTGTCCTCCTGATTAAGTTTGCTGCAATGCAGAAGGTATAAATATGTTTGGATGCTCAGAAGGCCATGGGAAATGAGAGACTGCATTTTAGCACCCAGCACTTTTGAGTCCCAGGGTAATCCTGATTTTAAGTACACCTTTTATAGACCAATCTGGCTGAATTGTTCTACAAGTTAAATGAAGCAAAGACTTTGTAGAAGTATTCTGGCAAACAATATAATGTATCACTTAAAGAGCTATAACCAAGCGAGTGGAAAATGCAACTCTTGTTGCAATTGAAAGCAGAGGAACCGTAGTTCATATTTAGCATTTTATTGTGGAAAACTAAAATAAATATTAGTAAGCAGATAGGGGTTGTACTCAAGTGCACTCTGCTACCCAGGGATCAATGTATGTTGTTGGGTAACCATCATCCAGGCAGCTGATCTCTCCAAGAATACTGTCTGTGGATGATACCTGTGTAGCTACTGTGCAATCCCAGCTCGTTCTTCCATGGGGAAAGAGGCTCTTTTTCTTGCACTCTGGTGCCTCAGTGTCTGGGACAAAGCTATCACACCACTGTGGAGTCTCCTCCAGCTCAGAAGTGATGCTGAGGCTTGGGAACAGCTCGATCTGACAAGAGCAGAATGTTTCAGACTCACATCCTGCGACCCGCCCTGGCTGGGAGACTCTTCGGGTCTTGCCTTGACTGATGGATTTCACACCCTTCACATCCCAGTGACTTCACCAAGCACTGCTTTCTACTGGCCTTCCTGCAAGAAGTGATTGGGGAGAAGTTTGTCGTGCTGAAGTTTGATGAAACGTGGTACAATTTGTGCTTAACTGGGCTATCAGTCTCTTGGAGCAGATACCCATGAAACACAAGGAGGTCGCAGTCTTGCATGGCTGTAGTTCCACAATGGAATAAAATCAAACCTGAGAAAGTTTTTCCCAGGCAAAGAAATCCCATCAGAGGACAAATCAGAGATAAGGGAACCTCTCTTCAATACTTGTGATTTCTCTGTCCATTCCAGGGCTGCACCAGCATATCCTAATTGGTCGCTTCCTCAAGTCTCAAAAAATTCACAGGACATAGGTTCCAGCTGCTGAATGTCTCTCAGCGGCCGACTCTTGGGCAGGGAAAGCTGACACCCCAAAGACATAATGTGCTAAACACCGCGGTGTCCCCGCACCATGCGGTGATGCTGCATGGCCTGAGCCAATGCTTTAGGAAGTGCTGCTCCTGAATGACTCTTAGCAGAGGAAGTTTCGCATTGATTATTCGTGGATCTATAGCGAATCACATTATTTTATTCAAAATTATACCAGTAAGGCATAACGTTTATGGGACTGGAAATGTCTTCTGAGTGACTGTTCCGGATGCTAGAAGCACTCAGAGCCCCGGGTGTTTCAGGGGCCTCTGCCAGGCTGGTAAATCTGAAATCCCTAATTCATTCAGGACTGGAAAATGCTTTAGTCTTAAATAAAGCATCGGAGGAGATTTCTACACCTGGGTTTTTATAGCCTGGTCTCAGCAGAAAAAAGGAATAACTCTGTTTTTTCATATGAAACGAGCTTGGGAATAGATCCTCACAACTAAGCTGTTTGGTTTAGAGTGATTCTCTCGAGCACTCACTTTGGCTTAGTTTGCTTTAAAAATCCCAACTGGCAATAGCCAACATCCCTGCTTTCCCTGAGAGGTGTTACCCCAAGCTCTGCTTCTCTCTAATTTCATTTCCCCTTCTTGCAAGCGCTCTGCATCTCCTCCACTCTTCCTCCTGAACCCCCTGGCCAGGTCAGCAGGCTTTGGGCAGAGACCAGCGTTGCGTTACCCTCCGACACCGCGCAGAGCATGGGGCAAGCGAGTGCACGTGTGTTCCCGTGCACACGTGTGTCCATAGTGCTGCTGCACAGCCGTGTCCTGCGGACCTCAGCGTGGGGCAAGTAGCCAGCCTTCCCTCCGAGGGAACACAGTCTCCAGCACACGGAGGGTTAATCGCGCTAAATCTGAAGTACTCATCTGCAATCTCAATTTGCTCAGAGTCCAGCAGCTGCATTAGTTGAGATAATTCTGTCAGTGAGTGCTGTTTGTACCCAGAACATGCCTGCTAAATTTGTTAAAGAATACCCCAGACTAACGCATCATTACACTCACAAAGTCATCTATCTTTTACTTCAGATTAATTCTTTTTTTTCCCTCTCTCTTCACCTCCTCCATAAATCCTGGTGCACTTAATTAATTTCAGTTCCAGTGTAAGGTCCATAATACAGAATTGTTCAAGCAAACACAAAATTAATTATTCTATTTACGGCCTTCTCATTGAAAGGAGCATTTCATCTTTCATAATTACATTTTGGAACGTCCAATTATGAATTCAGACTTCTGCTGCTTTGCATACCGTGATTGTACGCAAGTGTCTCCATGCCAATGAGAATCAAGATTTGGGTCTCACATTTCCTTCCAATTAGACTAAATTCAAGTACAGCCCCAGTCTGAAAAACCTTTTCAGGAGGTGACAGAGGGAGAGGGTGGGAGATTGGGGGGTGCTGAAAGAATCAGGTTAAAAAAAAAAAAGCCTGTGTGAATGCATGTTAATGTTTCTTCTCTGGCGAGAGAGATGTCTTTATATCACAGAACAAGGCTTGCTGTAGCTGGTTCAGTAACCTTACCAGCTGCTACAGGCTTCATTCTACACGCAAAACATTTTATCTACTTCTTTTTGAGATAATGGGAAAATTCCTTGGCTCCTATGCCTTTAAAAAGAGCTTTTGAACTCATGCACAAGTTGATAGATATTATACCCTTGATTTATGTTAATTATGTCAATTTTTTAATGCCTTCGATCCCAATAGCTGTTTTCCTCAGAGCTGATTTGTAAGTGAAACCTGAAACTGCAGAGATTTTCTGTTTGCTGCAAACCTGGGCCAGATTCAAGGTTTCCCATGGTTTTTGAGAAGTCTGGCCCCTGCCCGTGAAGCAGGGATGGAAACCCCTGGGCTCAGCAGCTCTGGCTTCTGCCTGACTCCGTGTAACCGAGCTCTGTGCCAGGAGTTTGGTTCCCCTTGAAGCTGCAGTGCCATGGGAATTGCGAGGGACAGAGAGTGAAGCCGTGCTTTCTCAGAAATCCCAGAGGGTTCTCCACCTGCAGGTACAGCAGGGTTTAGCTCACATTTGGAGACTGGGGGATCTGGGTCATGCCCAAAATATTTTTATGGAAATGTTTAACCCTGCTGAAGGATCTCGGGTGGGAGACAGAACAAAGTAAGCCTTGCATGTGTGTTATGGGGTTGTAGGAAAGTGTTGACCTGCATCCTTACCATTCAATACGAGGCAGCTAGGAAGAATGTGCACAGGGATGGGACCCAGGAGAGCTGGGCTCACGTCCTGGCTCTGTCGCGGATGCCGTGGGTGACCCTGAGCAGGTAGTTTCAGGCCTGGCCCACCCGCTGCGGGTAGGAGCTGTGAGCTGGATGAGGCTGCTGGGGGGACAAAGGCAGCGGCTGCCTGGGGATAAGTCTACGGCTCGTCCTTCCCTCATGCTGCCGAGCTCCCTGCCTCCTCTGAGAGCTGCTTTTTTGCATTCAGGAGAGAGCAGGAGCTGAAATCACATCTAGCTAAAGAGGTCACCCAGGCAATCCAATGCTTTTTACACTCTCCTCCTTTGCATACTTGAGCAAAGGCCATGGTCAATCTGACCTTTTGAGATATCTGGTTTAAAAATTCCCAGCCAGGGCAGGCTGAAATGAGCTGTTACGAGAGCTGCAAAGTGGCTCTAGACTCTGCCTGTCAAGTTTGATCATGCTCTGAAAAGCCCAAATGTGCTCATCTCCTTTAGAAACACAAATAAATTGCTTTAGCCTTATCTATAGCTTTACAGTGACTGCTGTTCTAATAGGATGAAGCGTGGTAATCAACTTTATAGAGCATATTTCCATGGCACACCCGTTATGTCATGCCTTGTTTACACAATTGGAATTAGGGATTAAGAGGTACACATGCTGGGCAGGGGGCCAGAAATACTTTTACAGGCCTGGTTTACCGGCTAGCCCGTGCAGGACTTGGGAACCATGTGTGCATCGGCTGCAGTGGAATTGTGGGCATGTAGGATTTAGCAAACTGCAGCATTGCATCACAGTGTCCGAAAAAAAAAGAAAAAAAATTGGAGTGCCTGGCAGGTGGGTGCTGCGTGTCACCACACGAGCTCCGGCGGGGCGGGATGGATGGGACAGCTGTTGCTGCACTGCTGACGTCTGCTCCTCTCCAAACACATCGTCAGTCGCTGATCTGATACCTGGGAGTTAAAACCCTCGGCACGGTGCCTGAGTACTCGGTGAGAAGCTCGCTAATGGTAATAACAGAGTTTAATCAGCCGTGGTGTGCAGGGAAGGGCAGTCAACAGCCGGGGCTGGGGAGCATGCGCCCCCGGGGAGCTGGCAAGGCCTGGTTTGGTACCAGCACCAACAGAAACACAAACACGTGTAGAGAGGACTCAGACTTGGGAGCAAAGTAGATTTTCCACAGAATTTTCCTTTTCATTAGTAAGAGTGATAATCCTTCCCTAACAACTATATGTCTCTAGACCCAGAAAAACTTCTTAGCCTTAGATATAATTAATGTGTCATTTACAGCCACAGAGCAGAAGGGGCTGACCATGCTCTTCACCCACCTGCAGCACTCCCATCAGAGAGGATCCATCCCTGCCTTGCTGCGTATGAAAATACTCATCCCGCAGTGGGATGCTGAGGGACCGGGAGGGCACAGGCAGCTCCGCCACGGCCACCTCCTCTGGTCCTCTGCTGATTTACCCTGCGAGGACACAGGCGTGTGCAGAGCTCACAGCTCCAGTGGCCAAAACCCACCCGCTAACCTCAGCCTGAACTCAAACACGTCTTCGCTCGGGTTCGGAACAGTACAGATGTTTTTTTCCCCTCCTCAGGTGCTGTTGCTAATTTGTTAGCCATGTACAAGTGTTACGTTTGCTGGGGGAAGCCAATTTGTGTAGTTTTTAGCTCATTCAGTGGTGAAATCTGCTGTATCTCTTGTGGGAGTGACTTCATGGCTTATGTGAAAAGACATAAATAATCTGTTTTAAAAGCTGTTAGAGGAACAGTGGATTTATAGGCCTTATTGCCAGAAGGGGATCATAACGACCCTCTGGCCCGGCCTCTGGCCTACAATAAGCAATTCCTGAATCAAAGCCCACATCTTCCAGTTGAGCCAGAGCATGGTTTATTTTATTTTTTTAAACACATCCAATCTTGGCAACACAGCTTCACCTAATAACAAAATATTTTTCTTACTATCCTTAGCTGGCAGGAGTTAATTGCTCCCTTTTGTGAGCTGTGAAAGTTTTGTGCTGTTCCACCTGGCATCTCTGCTTTTGTTTGTTAATTAGGTATTAATTGTCGCAGTCGCTGGAGATTGGTAGGTGAAAAGAGCATGTGTATATTGTGCAAAGGGGCTGAAATGAATTGGGTTTGGTAACAACAGGCCTCGCAACATCACTAATAGGTATTTTAAGGGTAGTCAGGCACTGGAATGGCCTGCCCAGGGAGGTGGTGGAGTCACCGACCATGGGGGTGTTCAAGAAACGTTTGGATGTTGTGTTGAGGGATATGATTTAGCTGAGAAGTATTGGTGATGGTTGGACTGGATGATGTTTTAGGTCTTTTCCAATCATGATAATTCTATGATTCTGTGATTCTGAATAGTGTTATGGCCTGATGTTCAGTGAGCCACCCAGAGAGGTGAGGAAAAGTTTTTAGTTATTGGTGCTACCAATGTTGTGGCTCAGATCATGCACTGCTGACTAACCAAGGAAAAGGAGAAAAAGCAGAGGGCTAGTTTTTGGAACATCAAAGACGTTAAAAAATATAAAGGATAATTGTGGAAAATGGGTAAATGATGAAACAGCTCCTCATGTTACTAGTTTAAATGCAAAGCCAGGAAAAAGAGTGTAAAAATGACCCTTGGAGAAGCTGGCATTGTTATGGGCTACTAAGAACTACAGGAGAGCTGAGATGGATAATCAGAGATTTTATACCTTTGGAAATAAAATTTACAGAATAAAGTTATTACAAGGAAAAGAAAAAGAGAAGACAGAGACTCTGAGGAAAGAATACTGAGAAGGACAAAGCAGTTCAAGGGATATAAAGGATTCTTTCAGGGTGCTTCCCAAAAACTTTTACGACATCGAAGTATCAGGGTATAATTATCACAATCATCTCTGATTGAAGAATATATTAAAAACATGGAAAGAAAAAGCTGCAGTTTGGTAAATGCATATGACTGATCTAATTGCTTGACCTACAGGCTACAGGGCAAAGGCTGTTACCTAGAAACTCCTTCAGGAAAGAAGAGTAAAAATACCATTTTTCCAGCAGCAAGGCGTGTTACGAGCCACAGGGCGTCCGCTACTGCAGTGTTATATATGTTTATCTGCTTCGTGTTAATATACATGGAATCTTTAATTATCCGGAGAAGAACAGGGTGATATGTACATAGTTCTGTATTTTGAAACTGTATAGGTAACATATAAGTTTTGTTTAAAGTTATAAACTTATTTGGGAGGTTTACTTAAGTTATTGAAAATGTGTTTGGCAGGATTCACTCCTGTCTTAGTAGTTTGACATAACTGAGGATTTTACCTGCTTAACAGCGCTGTTTGCATAACAACGACCCTTAATGGCGGAGCCAGAAAATGGCGGAAAACCGGGCTGGGGGCTGGTGACCACGGGCACGTCAACAACTCCAAATTGGGACCGGCCCCTTCGGCACTCCTAGCCAATTAACACCTGTGCAGTGGATACTGACACGCTCTCAGCCAATCAGTACCTGCCACGAACGGTGTGGGTGACCAATGGGATGTAGATGGTGAGCGCCAAAATGGAGACGGGCGCGGTGGGGGGACCGGGAGAAGTTATAAATACCGTAACCGTGAACAAAGGCGTGTGCGTCTAGCGGGAGCGGAGGCTCTTGGCGGTTTTTGCTTGCTTTTATTCAATAAATTGGAAACTTTAATTGGAATCCTGTTTTGGGGCTTGGATTCATTTATAACAGCAGGAAGGGATATGGGGGCTGCAAATCCTTGATCTGCCTTTCTCCTCAATAGTTGGATTTGACAAGGTCGTCTGCTGTAACCATTTTTATAAATCCTAAAAATTCAATTTCCAGATTTATGAAGAGGGCAAAAGAATACAGAAAAATAGGTGGGGAAGAGAGCTGAACAATTTCGTATTTAATAGAGTATTTTAGTGCCTCTGCGCTTTTGTTGTGCTGCCAATGAATCACAAAACTTTGCCTGGGTTTTTAAAGTTGTTTTAAATGAGCTAAATACATACACAACTATCACTCCTGATAAGCCATCTCATGCAAACCCATGCTTTATTTATCCAAAAATCTTAATGAACCACTGTTTTTCTTTAGAAAACTCAAGCTCTTCCTACTTTCCTCTCTTGCTAGCCCTACTTTAAGTGCTCTCCCTTGTGCTTACTTGTGCCCTTTATCAACCTCCAGTATTGGGACAGTGTGCTTTTCCTACCCTCAGTGCCCCTATTTACCCCTCTCTCCAAGGTTATCAGGAGAATAAGCAGTATTTCTGATCCATACAAACATCTCAAAGTCATCAGGACAAAAGAAAAAGATGGATTATCTTTCAAAGGAGAAGTATTCTGTAACTTGTACAGAAGTTGTGGATCTTTCACTCTTTGCCAAGTACTGCAAAGCATAAATCCTGGGGAATAGGCATGTGTGTCTGTGAAATGGAAAACAAAATCAGAGATTGCAGACCTTCAGTTATTCACTATCTTATGTTAATCCTATATAATAATTTTTGTGGTTCTTCAACTTTGAATCTCTTGGACCTGGGAGAACAGGCCAGTTCGGCTCATCAGCAACAGCAGCAAAAGGTCTGGCCAAAACAGCGTATCCATGTGCTTTGCTTGATGTATTGCCTTCCCATCCCTCTCCATGTTTTCTGTCTATGTCTCCAACGGAAGGTTTTACTGTCTTTGTGAGTCTGCTTGTCCTATCCCCCTCCCTCCATGCACCCCACAGATCCATTTCTCTGATGACGTGCATGAAAAGGGGACTTTCCACTGTTTGTGGAAGCACTGGCACATCCCTTGGAATGTGTCAGTGGATCAGAGACAGTGACAGTTTTAGAAACATAGATTTTTTCAGAACAAAACCGTATTTATACTTCTAGAGCAGTAAATTCAAATAGATGATGTTGCAATGTCGATAGTGAGTCTAGGAGACACTGCTCCCTTACATCACACACCCGCACGCGAGGCAGCCCCAAGGAGTGGATTAACCATTATCTGAGGATGTGCAAGGTGCCCAGAGAGGTGTACTTGCCAAGGTGATGGTGGTGAGGGCTTCCAGACAAGACTGGATCTCAGCCAGCAAGTGTTCACAGTGCTGTTCTCAAAGTCCTTCACGCTGTTGTGTTGTTAAGAGATGTTTTTCACTCCTGACTGAGGGTTACGGCACTGCCCAATGGGTTCTCGCTTGTGTACTTGGCTTTCATAGAAAATTTGATTATCTGTAGGTGACTCTTGTATCTTGGCTGGGAAGGGTGCTGAATTGGACTGTGACATTTCTGTTGGGCTAGATCCACAGATTATGATTATTGTTTTCAGCAGTTTTATTGCATTGGTGATAAACCACAGACATTCTTCTTAGAAACAGCCAGAAACTTTGAACCTTTTAAGCACTCACTGAACTGTGGAGAACTTGTTAAGCTGTATAAAACTCAGGAAGAAAGCAAAGTGCAAAGTACTGCCTGCCTTGCGTTACTCACAGGTCCGTACATGTGGCCTCGGAGCAATGTTCCTGGTTTACCAGAGAGCAGTGCGGGGTGCTGGGTAGGTAGGGGCACCTTCTTCTCTGGTCACAGTGGGCATCTGTTCCTGCTAACTCCAGGAGAAGAGGTCCTCTGGACCTCTGACAAATCTTTCTTGCTGATTGAGTGTGATATTGCTTCACTTCTTGACTCACCTCTCCTTCACTCTCCTTTCCTCCAAGGCTGTAAGTTTTTTCCAGCACGATGTCCACTTAGTCTTGTGGACAGAGGTTCTGATGTCTGTAAGAGCTCTCAGAATATTCCCTCCCCTCTCTGTTCTTTCATGTGCTGATCCAGATTGGTCTTTTGGTGGGGATGGGGTGACAGGGCACCTCTGAAGAAGAAAGTGAAAAAGAAAGCTGCGGTTAGCTTTACAGCGCTAGCAAGAAGGAAACACTTGCTCACTGCTCTCCCTTACTCTTCCTTCTCTCAAGATGTTTTTAAAAATAGGAAGGATCTCAAACTGGCTTCAGGCCAGCTTGCTTTTGAACTGTTCTGCAGCTCACAGCATCTGAGTATCATATTGAACACCCAAAAAGGGAGAAGAGGCACCGAGGTCTCACATGAACACATTTTGTGTGTGTGACTTGGGTGTCATCACACCGTGTAACTTGGGGCATCGTTGAAAGACTGGAGCTGTGAGACAGCTACCGGGTGTGCTGGGCTGCGAATAGAGGAATAGGGCAGGAGGTAGAGCTAAAATTATCACGGGCGGCAGTGCGCGTGGTAGCTGTGTAATGTCTGCCTGCTACAAACACCCCAGGGTTCATTCAGACTGACCCAGTGTCACCGCAGGCTGCAAACTGGAATGACAGTGGCCAGAGGAACTTGCTTGAGAAATGAGAAGGTCTCACATTCCTATAAACAGAAGTACGACTGTTTTCCCAAGAAAAATAATTATTCAAAAAATAATTAAGGAACATTTCATAGAAAATGTAAATGATGTATTTTTTCCAGAAGATATTTTGCTCCCAAAACCAGAAAGGACACTTATCTGCACATCAACAGGAATATCCTTGAGAGGAGAAAGAGTTTTGCTACCACCAAAAGCCAAGGAAAAGATGACCTCCACAAACTAACACTGTTTTTTTCTACCTCTTCCCTCCAGCCCTGTCCAAGTACAGTGTGAAAGTCGTTTGTTTTGGACTTGGGAGGTTCGCTCAAAAATGCAGTCCTCTTTCTGCAGAGCTTACTTACGAGTTTGCTCCTTAAAACCAGATGAATTCAGTGGTTAGTCAAAGCCTTGCTTGAAAAGACTAAATTCCTGTGTACTATGTACACAGTATAAAATACTATAAGTATTTTGTGCTCAGGTATTAGTTTCAATATATTTCTGTTTATGTTAGCAACTAATTGATTTTTTTTACTATACTGGCATTTTAAGAGACCCAAAGCTCTCACTTGCTGCCAAAACATGATGGTTACTAAATGATTCTAATACTCTCTCCTTTTATTGCCAGACATGCTTTTAGAATAAACTGGCTATGCAAAAAGTAATTCCTTTATGCTCTTACTCTACATTAGTGCTTCAAGAAGTGAGAGGAGTAGGAGGTGGTAAGGCTTTGGGCTCTCTAAAGAAAGAAAAATTGTTCATTAACACACTGCTGAACTTTGCTGAAGGAAAGCTCGTTTGTCTTATCCAAATGTGGCTTCAGGCTTTTGGGATGTCAGAGAGCACCTGGTTCCTTGCAGGCTCTGCATCCACTCTTACATATTTGCTGGGTATAAATAAGCTTTCTTTTTCTGATTCTTGGAAGATATTCTCCATTGTAATCAAGTCGGTAGAGAAGCCTCTGCCAACCGTAGCAAGGAGCTTGTCATCTAAGAGGCAAGTCTGGTCTTTAGGAGTTGTGTGGGAAGGAAAGACATACTCCTAGATCTTGGCCTCAGGACCCAGGGGTGGGATTCTTCTGACCAGGTGCTGGTGCCACAGCTCCTTGGTGGATGGCCAGAGGGTCCATTTACAGTCACTGAAGGTCTTGGCAATACAGGCAGGGAAGCCTTGAGTCGGAGTAATATAGTCCTAAAATAAATGTAGAAAATAGATTGGGTAGATGCTTTCAGGGCACGGTTTATCTCCCTCCACTGAGGGAGCAGGGAGTGGGCCAGGCCTATATCTGCAATCTGGGCTTCTGGGGCAAATCTCATCCCTGGGTATAACGATAATAATCAGAGCTTGATCTTGGAAGAGCCTTGCTGAAATACTGAACAGAGGTGGTAGGGGCAAGAATGTGGTTTCTGTAGGTTGGTTGCTGCTGCTCTCTTTCTCTCAAGCTTTGAATTGTAAACTTTCACCAATAAAACCAAAACCACCTTACTCTGGTAGTAATAGTGATTCAGTCTCTTCACATTTGGAGATTTTTATGCATAAAAGCAAACTCATAAAATTGTGTGTGTGTGTATGAGAAGGAGTAAAGTAATGTCATTCTTGGGTTCTGGAGCTTGGTTTTGAAAAGACAGCAGGCCAGTATTTTGTCATCTCTAAATTCTTCCTACCCAGATACCAGGGGAAAAAAGTCAGAAGCAAAGATACAGTCTTCACAACTTGTACGCTTCTCCCACTGTGCATTTTTCTCCCATCTTTCCCAGAGGGCTTGAATTTTCTCAGCTGTGAACAGCCAAAATTCATAATTCCTGAGGCCAGATGCATTTCAGGAGAGCAGGCCAAGAAAGTTTGGCTTGATTTGGGTGGTCAAGAGAGACTTAGCCTAGCTTTGCAGGGCAGGTAATGGGGATGCATTTCCCAGCATCGGGTTATGCAAGCTACTGAGTTGGAGGTGGGAGGGGACGGGCTGACTGCAAATCATTTTGTGTCTGCATGAAAATGGAGTTCAAAACATTCCCTCTAGAGTGGTATCCAATACCAAAATTGGATTTGGGAACTCAGAGTACATGAATATTTGTGCTGTCAATAAGAGTTATCTGTGTACAGAACCCTTTCCTTGTCTGCTTTCTCTACCGTGCTTCCTTCTTAATTCATTTTCAGTCTTTAATGTACTGTTGTGTAGCATCCTCTCCCATTAGGCCCTGTAATGTGCTCCGATTGCCTTCAGCTTGACTGCACTTAATAGCCAGCGTAAATAGAACTTAGTGTAGCATGCACTAACATCTCTATCCATTGTCCAGAGATTAAATACATGCCACAAATGGTTTACGCATCATCAGCCTCGAGCCCTCGTTTCATAGCTCCCAACCAAAAGAGGATATTAAATTAATTTGCAGGTTGCTTTAGCAAAGCCTAACAAAAAGAGAGGAAAAAAATCCTGAGGGTCATTATGCATATAATATCCATCAATCAAAAAAGAGGGGTGGAAAATGATAATAGCAGGTCATTATAAGAGGACAGGTGCACACATATTTAGCTCTATCTCTAGTTCAGGTCAAAGCTTAATGGTGTTAACTGGAGAGGAATGCAGGCTATGTGAACAGTGTGTCTGTGTGAGGAAGAGGCAAAAGGGCAGCACTGTGTCAGGACAGCACAGTCTCTTCCAGATCTTCGTGCTTAACCCTTTACTCTGCCTGGGCATGAGCTGTTCTGTAACACTGAGCTCCTGACAGAGGAAGAAAAAGAGCAAAGCCGAGATCTCCGTGTCTCTTCCTGCAGCAGCTTGTACCATTCGAAGTACGCAAGGAAACAGGATCCGTCTAGGGCGGTGCAAAATGGAATTGCACAGTGCTGGGGTTGGGATTTGGACATACTGGTTATCAAGGGCATGGGTTTTGTCAAGCAGAAGGAAAATGCAAAGGTTTTTCATTGAAAAGGAGAAAGGGGACCTATGTTCAGCAGAGGACATTGGCTGACACAGAGATGAACAATGATCTTCATAAGGGCCAGGACTGAGATAACTGGAAAAAAAATGGCAAGGCCACATCTCATCTACTAAAACAAGAACTGTGCATAAAGTAGAGAGACATCCCTTTAAAGTGAATAGGTGTTGCCTGGGCTGAGAGTGCAGGACTGCATCCTTGATTTATTTTTATGAAAGGAAGGTACGCTGTGAATGTGGACTGCTAGATCAGACACATGGGTGCCATCCCTGCTAGCCAGTCTATCTGTTTAGCTTGGTGAGTGGGACAGACACTGACAATGAGAAAGCTGCAGTCAAACTTAGGAGTTCCACACAACAACTGGAAAGAAAGGAGCTCTTGGTGTTAAAGCACCAAACTGAAATTTAGGCTACCTTGGTTGGTTTGCAGCTGTGGCATGAAATGTCACCCAAGTATGCAAATTATTTCTCTTTATGTTTCAAGTTTGATAACAATCCACAGATGTGAGGGAAAATATCAGTGATTATCACATTGTTTTAGATACCGGCATCAAGTTTTGCAAGGTCTTGTGGATAAATACTGAATCACTGCGTCACTTCCAGGATAGTGTGGGTCCGTGCCACGTGCCCTTGCTTTCTGGGGAGGCATGTTTCCAAGTGCTGCATTCTGTGGTCTTCTTAAGGAAATTATCCAAATTCTTCCCCAAGCCAATAGTTACAGACCTCGGTTGACAGGTGTCATTCTTCTGGGGCTCACAGTAAGTACCATCATTACACTGGGAAATGATACACTGGGAACTGGGATAATTAAGCAAAGAAATATCCTTTACCCATGAGTTTAAATGCCCAAGGACTGCTGTCATAGAAATCATGAACATATAGTCTGTCAGCTGAAATTTTAAATTCTGTTACACCATGCCAGTTTTCACGGGCTGGAGCCATGTGCCATGAAGTGAAAAAAGGCAAAGCGAGAGTTTGGTCACACTGCCACTTAGCAAGGGTTCAGCAGAAGTTGTGAGAAACAAATTCACCAGGAATAGGAGCCACTTTTGAGCTGTGTCGAAGGACAGAAGATTGATTTGAGTATTTATTTGGGAAAAAAAAAAGAAAACAAACAACCAAAACCCCAGGATTCCTTTTGGGAGCAGGAGGATCTCTTCTGGGAAGTGTTTGTTCTTGCTGGAATGACCCACACCAACGCAGCAGTGCCATTTCTCCGAAGTCTTGCTAAAGTGTGGTTACCCCATGGCCTGGCCCAAAACTTGCTTTCAGATGCAATGGGCTGTACTCTTTCATGCTCCCTTCCTTTTCTCATTTTTTCCCTTCTTGCTAGTAAATAGCAAAATCTGCTTGTTTTGAGACTGAGTGGCTGGGGAAAGATAAGGATTTCGTCCTGACCTGCTACAGAGCAACGTCAGCCAGCTCTGGTTTTTGCTCCGAGCAGATGCTTCATCCACGTGTTCCTGCGACAGCCGTGGGGAGCAAGGGCCAGAGAGGAAAGAGTCTGATGGGGCTGGGCTACGTCTGGGCTCCAGAACAATAGATGATCACTCTTAATTATGGCAGCCTGAATGAGCATTACTCTGCCCGTCCCTTTCCTCACGTATCTGATCAATACAGCCTTAATTGTTGAAGAAAGGGAGTATAGTACACAATCACAGCACAATGGTTTAATCACTTGGACACTTAAAGTTAATTTCAGGCAGTTCATTTTTCATTGGCGTGCTCACTCCACCAGTCTTCTTGCACACACAGGTGCACATGTGCTTGCAGCTAAAGGTGGATTATTAATAGTTTTTAGCAAGATTATTTGAGCGAATTGAAAACATGGAAAATGTTGTTATCATGCATAAGCTCAGAAGGGCTTTTTTTTTTGGGGGGGGGGGAGATACTGAAGGCATTTATTGAGTATTACTTGAGGTAAGAAATAGAGAGGTGGTCTTCTCTTGGCCATCTTCTCTGTGGCCTTTGTGCTGACCTCTCCAGACACTCTGGGGACCTTTAGGGTTAATGAGCAGGTGATGCAGGATTGGAAACCTCATGAACACCTGGAGTGCAAATTCACCTGTCCTTTCAGTAGCACTGAGTCCTCTCCAGCCCTTGGGGCTCTTAGGCTTGTGGGCAGGGGCTCTGTAAGATCCCTTTTGTGACTGGCAGAGCTTGTCCACTTGAGAAGGTGGTGTTAGGATCCAACATTATCCTGAGCTAAAAATAAGGGCACATCTGGCCCACCATCTGCAGTATTTCTGCTGTTTCAGATGTGCAGATTCAGCTTGGATCACATTTTATAGATGAGGGTCCACTGCAACACTTTTTAGTTTGGTTTTGAATATTGTCCAATAGGTCCAGCTGGAAACCTCAAGGCTGGGACCTGGGCAGTGTTGTCCATGGAGGGGAAACTTGGGCGTGCCTTCATCCTGCAGAAAACTGAGCATCACCACAGCAAAAGTACAGGCTTTTCAAAAAACACCCGTGATGCCGACTGCAGTTTCTGAGTGCCATGTTGAGATTCCCAGATCAATCTTTCTCCTTTTCTTCTCTCACCCTTCCCAGACAGAAATTGAGGCACCAAAATTGGCTGCTGTTTTCATAAAACCTTCGAATGCTGCTGACTTGTAGCTGCCTGAGAAAACCTAGATCATGAAAACTGTAGCTAGAAATGAGTCCTGACACAGGGATACTTGGTCTAGAGGAGTCCTCAGCCATCACTTTGGCTCTTGAATGAGTGTTGCCATCTTCTACCTTGTGTTATGATTAATCTGTCACAGGGAGGTGTTGCCCCTTGCTCAGTGCCAATACTGCATTAATGGGAACCCTGAGGTTCTCACCCCTACCTGGGTACTAAGCAAGACCTTTTCAAAGCTGCAGGAAAGTCATCCATGGAGCAAAAAAATATTCTATGAAACATACCCCTGATGGTAGGATGGGAAGAAAAGTTGCCTGAAACTTACCTCACAGCTGCTTTACTCACCTGTGACTTTGTTCTATGTTGGACCATTCATGGCTACAACAAAGCTTGGAGGCAGACAAAAGTTTCTACTGAATGTTAGATGGTCAGATAAGGATGGGGTTCACAGGGTACAGTGACATGTCTTTTCTCCAAGAAAATAATTTCCAGGATAAAAATGGTATCCTGTGTTTTTGTTATTATTTCATGGCTACTGCATATTTGAAATGCCATACTTGGTTGCAGCTCTCTCTACGTCCTGGAGATCACTTTCCATGAAGAATAGCAGGCAATTAGTTAGAAATTTGATCAGAGTGTCTTTTGCCTTTGATGAGTTCCTGCCCAAAATCTGGGGCAGAAGATGAGGAATTCAGCATGAAGGATACGGACCAAGAGAAAGGACCTGACAGAAGCATAGTCACTCCCTTTGTTGCAATGCTTTAGGCTAACCATTATTCACAGCCCTTTCCTCATATTGCATCTTTCATGATTTGCTTAAGCGATTTTAAATTGCTTTTGTGATTTCATTTAGCGGAGACCACAATAAAAGTGACCCTTGAGTCTATGAAATGAAACAGCCTGCACAAAGGGATTGAAGGCCTCAGCAGTGTGTGCGGGGTGACGGGTTTCTGTGCTGCACGTAGCGTGTTTGCATGGGACAAAGGAAGGATAAAGGGCTCTCGGTAAAACGGTGCAAGCGAGGAACATTGCTGCCAGTGCCTGCTCAGAACAGCTAGTGTAAAATCCATGCTAGCCAACTCTTTGCCTGTGCAAATGAAGGGAAGAGCTTTGCCAGACAGTCCATAGCATGCTCACCAACTCGATTTTTTTTAAAAATAACGGTTTCTTTGGGTGTTTTTTTCCTCAATGCTTTTCTTTGTAAGGGAGGCAGCAGGCAAATTGCGCTGGATCACCAAGTGAAGGTTTGTTTCAGCAAAACTCTTAAACAGAAGACTTATTTTAGCAATATACTCAAGCCGCTGTGCTTATGATTAAGAGGAAAACTGACTGTCACTTTCCAGACGCTGTCCAGAGCATGGATTTGTACTGCATCCTGCTCCAAGGCGATGCAGAGAGGCAGAGTGCTGAGGTCAGATAGGCGCTTGATGTCAAGTTTCAAGTCGGCAGAAATCTTTGGAAATGCCAGTGAGGGAAAAAGGTTGTATTGCTGCAGGAAAGCTTCCACTTGGTTCCTGCAACAGCTTCTCAGATAAAGACAAAAACAGTCTTTGGGACTTATTTGGGGCTACTTGGGAAGAGGGTTACGGTCCCCTTGTTGTCTCCACAGAAATACAGCTGAGCCTCTCCAGAGCTGAAAAAGGCACAAATGAAACAAGCCTCCCCAAAGTTGTTGCATTATTATGCAGCTGGTTTTTTTTTTGGGCTGCTTTCAACTATGCCAGAGAGCCCATCAGCTCTTGGTAACTCTGTGATGGAGGAAACCCAAATCCAACCTCTGCTTTCTCCCCAGGGAACTGGCTTCCACTATCGCAGGTGAGAAGTTAAGCAGAACGTACAGAGGAAATGATAAAAATGCAATCTGTTTTCGTGCTGTTTGGCTGCTCTTTACTGGTGATGATGAGTGGTCTGGCGACGTTAGGCAGCTCCCAGGGGGATGAAGGGGAGGATTGGAAGCACTTTACTCATTTCAGGCATTTCTCCCACTTCTCACTATTTTGCAGAGAAGTGGTGTCTGGAAAGTACCGAGGCTGCCTGCGATCCTGCCTACTTGGCCTCCTGCTGAAAATGCTGAATTTTATCCCAGCCATGTAGCACCTTTTGCCTGCGTTTTTAGCTTGTTCCTGCTCTGAGCTTTCCAGAGGAGTTCAGTGTATCTTCACAGAAAGAATAGCCCTCCTTCCTCTCTGCTCCCTAACATAAAATCGTAAAAAAAAAACCCCAACGACCCCAGAACAAACTTCTATAGAGGAAGAAAGGAGAAGGCAACAGGAAGCTGAGGCACTGGGAGAAATCTGGTTTTGAGATTTTTGTCACTGTGGTGGCACAATTTCCTACAATGCAGCTGTGTAATGAGTTCACATCTGTTAATGCCACATGTTGCTCTGCCTTGCACAGATGCAAAGTCTCAATTTTTCTAATTAGCAACAACATGAAGTATATCTTAATTTTCTGTCCCCCTTCCCTCTAATAAACGTGATATTAACAAGGTTACATGCCTGCTTTCACGGGCTTTAATTGAATGAGAAGCAAGATTGGGTTAGATCACATCGTTCTTTTTCAGTGGGGTTTGCCCAGATGCAGAGATGTCGATTCATTTCAATAAGCAGAAAGCACAGGACAGGAGGTGGGGGCAGGCATCTCCCCCCTTTTGTGGCAGCTGTAGCAATCACAACGACCGTTACCTCTGTATGTGCTTCCTCAAGCCTCTCTGGACCAGGCTTATGTATGTGTGTGTTGTACGTGTATCTTTACATTTTACAGAGTGTGTGTAGAGGGAGGCCTGTAACACTAGCTGACTGGGGACTCAGCTGCATTTTTGGTCTGAGGGCATGGGGGACATGGCCCAGGTCCAAGAGGGCCAGGAGAAAGACATGCTAGAGATTACCAAAGCTGTGAGAGGAAAACCAGCTGAATCTGGAGAGAACCAAAAGGGACAATCCTGTATCTCTTCATGCCTTGGATTCTCCGTGGCATCCCTCTGTGAAAGTGAGCAAGTTTACGTGCTTCTGGCTGGAAAAAACACACTGTTGGGGGTACTGGGGGGCTTGTGAGCCCAGGCTGGAGAGCTTTGCCCCCACATTACCGACTGAAGGCAGACAGGGACTTGCACAGGCAGAGGGCAGGATCCAGCCCTCCCTGGCCAGTCTGCATTCGTATTCCACCTGACTCTGCTGGGAGAAATCCGTGGGGACCCCCACAGCAATTACTTGTGTGATTTAATTGACATTATCATTTTACTGGCTTGACAGAGATAAATCGCCCTACTGGGTATGGCTGCTACTGTGACAGCAAAAGCAGAAGGAAAGACTTTCTCCTTCTCTCTGAAACGGGAGATGACTACCAGTGTATCTTAATAATTAGTGCTGTTATAATTAATCGGACTATTTGAGCGCCAATCTAACAAACAAATGAAGGGCTTGATTGTTCAGTAATTGACAATCTGTTTCCAATGTGGTATCACTTGTATTCTGCTTGTGCAAAGAAATAAAAAAAAAAAAAATTGAGATTACTGGACGGTGGGCGTTGGCTGCAGTGAGAACAAGTGACTGTGTGAGAGCAAGGGGGAAAGGACCATTCCCAGACACCAAATGTCCCAGGGACCCATTTGTCTTGAACACACACACACATGAGTTGTGATTCCTTCTGTTTCCCTGCTTTTTGAACAGTTGCAGCCAGCTGTCACCGCCTGTGTGGATAATTTTATGGAAAAGCAGAGTTTTCAGACCCTGGCCTTTCCATGCCATTTGCACCCTGGTTGTATCCCTGGATCTGCTCTCTTGGTGGCTGTATTTCTTCCCTCACCTCTACTCTACAGAGCAGCCATCAGGTGCTCTGAATCCAGCAGCCTGTTGCTTGTTGGTACCTTGGGTGGGAGCCCAACGCGTGGCCGTGGCAAAGGGTACAGAGCTGCAGCGGGCACCATGACACCGGGGTGATGCTGTCTGGATGCAGGCTAGACTGGGAGTGATGCAGGGCATGGGTCTAATATGGCCATTCCTGCCTCCAAAGAAAGCACAGCAAAAGCAACCAGAGGCTGGGCAAAAAGTTTGATTTTTTTTTAATTTCTGTTAGTTAAATGAGGGAATCAGGACACAGATATTTTGCTGGTAAAAATCTATGTATGATGCTATCAGACTTTGGCAAACACTTAAGAGTCTGTGGTTCTCCAGGAGATTTCCTCTTGCTACCTGAATAAGAGGTTTTTTCTTTCTTTGACAGAAACCCAAATATCTCCAAGTCCTTGGCGCATCAGTGCTCCCATGGCATGGGCTTATCTCCCATGGGCTTCCGAACTCCTGTCAGTGCTGACCTGGAAGGGGCTTTGTATCACATTAAGAAGGCAGCAATAATCATGGCTGAGGTGACCCTGCAGGGACCCCTACACTGTCACCGTTCTCTACAACTGGCCTTGGCCTTCCAGAGTGCATGGATGGACATCCATGTGACCCAGGGAAAATCATTTTGGGGCTGGCTTTTGGTCCCAACACAATTCCTCCCTGTTGCAGCAGGATTACTGCTGTATCCAAAGAGGCTGTGAACAGCTCTGCCAAGCGGCAATGCGTCTCCCCTCACCCTGTTTAAATGAGATATGAATAATTGATTTGCCTCCTGAATAATTAATTGGATATTCAATAATGAAAGTAATTGTTTGGCTCATTCCTCCATTGATAATCAAGCTGATCTTCTCCCTCAATATGTGGGCCATACAGATGTGTAAAGCAGTGAGACAGTTTATAGGCCGATAATACAGCTAATGTGCTCGGCGCGAGGTCACCTTCTCCAAATGTCTCAGCTCCTCCCGGGGCTGCTCTCCGCTGGGTTATCCACCGCACAGCCAAGCCGTGTGCAGCAAGGGTCGGTTGTTGTTTTTTTTTCCCTTCTTTTCCCTCCTCATTTTGATCGCTGAACATCTCCCACCAGGGAGGAGCCTTCCTTTACAGTTTAAACAAAAATTGTCAGATGCCGCTTGCTCCAATTAAGGCTTGCAAGGAAGGTTTGTTCTTCCTTTAGTCAATAGTACGCGGGCTAAAGAAAGCAAGCAGCTCTCTGAATTCACGGGCTGCTCTTCTAGAGTCATTACAGCTCAACTCCACAGAGAGGCTTCAGAGCTGGAGCTTTCCTTTGCCACTAGCCCTTTAGAAATCAAAATCAAACCTCAACACTCTAATGATGGTTTTGCAGCTCCTGCGTTTGTTTTTTTGAGCTTTTAACATTGCAAGTCTGGTGAAGCCTGGGAGACTGAGGTGACGTCTTCATGGCACAAAGCAGATGTGCTCTCTGGAGAGAAGCCAACATTGGTAGGGAGTTTGAGTGGGTGACCCAGTCCCAGGTTATCCCAGCGGCGCTGGTCCTGGCAAATTATGCAAGCCACAAAATGTGGAAGGCACTTGCAGGTAATGCATGGGCCATCCCAGAGCCCAGAGATGCTGGTGCTGATCCCCTGTCCCCGTCACAGGAGGCTGCCTGGCAGAAAGGGCATTCAGGAAGTTCTGCTGTGAACTGCATGGATTTCATCTTGGGTTTATAATGAAATTAAGGACTGAGAGAAGCCTGTCCCCATTGTATTGTGTGTTTAAATAGTCACACTAATGGCAGAGCTTATCAACATTGCTGTGGGCAGATAAGCAGAAAAAGCATCTTGAGATGCTGTGTGCAGATGGGTGAAGGCTAGGATGGTCTGGAGCGAGATGGAGAGGCAGATGTGCTGCTCTTGCTCCTGAGATACCTCCTGAGTGACCAGCCTCACATGTTCCTTGGGCTCTGCTGGCTGGTCCATGCCCTGCAGGGATACGGCTCTCAAATGATCTCAGACTCTGCCCTGAGTTTCTGCTGGGTCTCTGCAGCTGCTCTGAATAGAAGTTTCATGAGATGCATTTGAAATAGCTGTACTGGGTTAGTTTTAGAACACGGTTAGGAGCTTTCAAGCATCTTAGATTCCATCTCAAGTCCACGCTCCAAAAGCAGAGTTAAACTGGGGTGGGCACTCCCAGCAAGGACTCTCATCCTGGAGCAGAAGAGATTTAATCTGTGGAACAAAAACCAACTTTCTGAGGCTGCACAGAGCAAGGCAGCTCCTGAGGAATCTGGCTGGAGGACAGGAGATGGAGATGCAGTTTGGGAAGATCCAAGCAGTGATCTCCAGCGTTTTATATTTTGCTATTAGCCTCAAACCTCCAAGGAGGTGACTATCCCCTGAGTCAGAGAGAGCAACACGTGGCTGGTACAGCGTGACACTTTGAAGCTTCAGCCTCCACATCCCTTCCTCTCCTGGCAGCAGCAGTGAGTGGAAGCAGTTACTGGGAGATTGATGCACTCCTATAAATGTGTATGCGGGAACCATTTAAAACAAAAAAAAAAAAAAAAAAAAAAAAAAAAAAAAAGCAGCACAGTGTTCCTGAAAAAGGATCTGTTTGAGATGACAATGCAACTGGGAAACCCTCCACCACAAAAACTACTTGAATTTAGGTGCTTTTTGTTTTAACCAGTTTAATTTCTTTATGAGGGTTTTCATTTGAAAAAGTGGCAGCACCGGCAGGACTCGGAAAAATTTGTCTTCAGCCAGTTTACTCCACAACAGATTTATCATTTCATCAGTAATTTAAGCAGAGTCACTTGATTGTGCATTCGTTTATATTGCTCAGGGTGGCTCGGTTGTGTGTTACTTATGGAAAGCGTGAGGACCGGGGAAGGGGCAGTGCCACAGGTTTTCCTAAGAAACCTCTGCAAAGATGACTTATTCCATGGAGAAGGTAAAATGTCAGGAGCTCATCACCTGGGGAAAGACAATAAAATTCAACTTAATTTAAAACTTTTTCCCATCACAAGCTAATTTGGTGCAAAAATGGTAGCATCACCCCTCCCTTCCCTCCCTCCTCCAGGCTATTAAGGGTTTTGTGACGGGTTCCCAAGACCAAAGCTCCTTGGCTGATTTAATTGACGTACTGCTGCCTGGGAGGGAGGGAGGCAGGGGCTCTGGGGAGGGAAGGGGAGCCCAGAGGGATGCACTGCAGCCCCACAGGAAGAAATACTGCGGAAAGCTACCCGCCTCCGCTGGGCGATCATGCCGTTATTTATGCACACACATAAACGGTTGCACGCATCCCACCAAAATCTCTGTTATTTGTCAATGGGATCCCCCTCCCGCTCTGCCTTAGCTAACATTTACAGTAAATCTGTTACACTGACCGTTAAATCTGAAGCTGCCCTGAGCGATAGTTTCAATGGGTGTGTTGACAGCCTGAGTGTTAATAATGATGCAAACACTAACCTGTTTATTGATTTGCTTTTTGTACCCTTCATCCTAGCTCACTCCTTCTCACTCTCAGAGGAGAAATCCTAGAATTAGTAATCAGGTGACAGCTCCGAGCCCCCGTCTGTTCCCAGCAGTGTCATCCAATCCAAACTCCCGGAGATAAATTACAGGTGCTGTGTTCTGCCTCTGCCAGCCATTCAATATACTGTTACTCAGTGCAAGATGTAGTATTTGTCATTGGTGCCAGCAGACAGGGGGGAAAAAAAAAAAAAGAAACATTAACAGACGTGAAAAGCTTTTAACTTTGACAAGAGAAGCATAGGAAAGTTTTAAATGTAGCCCCTCTGCTGAAGGCCACTGCCGATCCATTAAAGCAGCTTGTCAGGTGGTGGGAGGGGTGGGAAGGAGCTGGGACCGGGATGCTTAGAAGGAACTCGATGTGATCACAGTGCCTTCCTCCTCCTCCTGCCAGGTGGATGCCTGCCTACAACAAATCTCAGGAGCATGGAATTGGTGAAGGGTTTGTTGGATTCCTGTGAACAAATTGGTCTATTCGTGAGCCCAAATTACTTGAAGTTGAGATGGAGATGGGTTTGTGGAGGGGAAGGACCCTGCGAGCGGGTCCTCCTTGGCCCCTGCTGAAAAGCAGCTCAACTGACTTACGCGCTTCTAAAATATTGACTCCCATTGGAGCTAATGGTCTGTGTTCCTCAGGCTGTAAAGTGCAACTAGAGACACAAGTAGAGCCTGAAGAGGAGCCATAAGGTACCTGCTCCAGGCGGTCAGTCCTACTCAAATCCAGAGCTGCGAATGCTTTCCCCGTGACGACACCCTGTGATGTTCAGCGCTGTACACCTCGACTTTATGGATGAACTACACAGGCTCGTGTAAGAAGTTGGAGTTAACTGCAAGCTGGGCTTCATATTCCCCATCCAGCAATGCTTTTTGACCTATGTTTTTTTTATGGTCAGGAGAGAAACCTTCCAGGAAATAAGCAGAATTTATAAACCCTGCAAGGGCTCGGATATGCTCCCCAGAAGCCGGCACCCCCAAGAGTTTCAGCGGCATTTATAAGCTTCCCTCAGTTGTCAGCCTCCTTAGCTCCTTTTATTTCTGCTAAGTTTATAAGCTCTGAAAAAGCAGTCTGCAGCATTTATGAACTGCACTGCACAGCTAAAGCGAAGCAGCTGATCCAAAATAAACACAATTCTACCTGTACCGTTTAAATGTGGTTCAAATCAAAGCCCCACATTTTGCTTATTGTATCCTGTCTTCTAATGTGCACACATCACCGAACAGATAGACGTTTGTGATTCTAGGAAATAAAATTACACCCATGTTAAAAGTCTTTGTAGATGCCTTAGCTCATTTGGAGGAAACTGAATTGAACATTCAACAAAACACTGAAAGTGGGACTTTATCAAGTTCTAAATATTAGTATCGATGTGAATATGTAATTGTGTCCATAGAATAAAGTAAAATCCAATAGGGTCAGTGAAAGTAAAATATATTTTTTAAATTGTATCATTCATGTTTCAATATGATGAACATTTTTAAAATAGGATCCTTCATCTTTGTGAAATACAAAGTGTTGGATCCCAGGGGCTGGGGAATTAACCGTGGCAGCCAACGGTTTGGTGAAGGAGTGTTCTGTAGTTTGGTTGTCATGTGGAAGTAGCCTCAGGACAGCAAGATTAGGGACTGGTTTTGACATGTATAAAATAACTGTTCTCAAATTATAAATCCCAGGGTATTTTAGACTACCTGGTATGTCTGCAATGATGCTGAGGAAAACAGCTGTTTCCAGAACGGAATGGACGTACAGATTTGCTCCGGTTATTGGTGTAAAGCAAAGCAATGACAGTTTCCTCCCTCCTGCCTCCATTTCAATAAACATAAAGGAGAAATGCTGTCCACAAGATTAAGCAAAGTTTTAGTATTAATGATTCTCATTCAATATTTCAGAACTATTTATTTTTAAAAAAAAAATTTCAACAGCTTTTTTTCTTCTGTTTACTTTTCCTCCTAATAGGACAATCTGGTAAATTTTTTGTCCTTCGTCACATCTCCAAAACTGTAGAGTAGATTATATTGGTGCGAACTGGGGAGTTGTGAAGGATAATTTAACATTTCAAGTTTGATTAAACATGCAGACGTGCATGGACTCCAGCTTTTGAACGTGGGTGAGAACTAAAGGCCATGGCTTGACTGACATGCGCTTTTCACTATAGGAGCTGTTTGGAGTCCTCAGGTTGGTACCGAGAAGTACGTGAATTTAGCAGAAGAGAGGCAAAGGAAGAAGTGTGTGCTGGGTGGGGTGATGAAATAGCAAGAGTATTTGTAGATAGAATTACTAGAAGTGGGAAAAGCACAGAAATAAAAGCAAAGCCCAAGAGGAACAGAAAGCACATGAAATTAGCGGAAAGGAGAACAAAGCCTCATCCTGTGAGACACAGGAGAAGGCCAATCTTAAATAATTATAGCAACAGTTTAACTCTAAAATCAGGATGTATATTTGTCATGGTTCCTCTGATAGTGCAAGTCTCTCCTCCTCCCTTTCTTTGCACAGATTTCCCCAGACAATTCGCAGTCCTTCCCTTCCTTTATTTATACGGGTTCATATTTCACGGCTTCTGTTTACTGTATTCCCATCATGATTTATGACCAAAGAGAAACATTGCATCCAAATGGTGATCCAGTCCATTATCTCTATAGAGATGCTGACCACCGTAAGGGAGCACAGAGACCTGTTGTACCACATGATGGAGAACAAGGAGAAAAAGGAGGCTTCCAGGTTATGAGGGAAAAGCACAATCCTTGTAATTTGGACAGTTGGATGCCAAGAAAAAAATATCCTTTTTCCTATTATTCCTCTCCCGGAATGGGCTTTGATGTTAAAAAAAAAAAGTTTTAGGAGCCCAAATATATTCAATTTGCTAACACACAGCTGCCTTAGCTAAAATGACCCATTTTAAATGCATGCTACAACAGGGTAAATCTCCCTGTCTCGATACCACCCTTGGCTAGTCTGGAAGACTGCAGTTTTTCCTTCCAGTTTTCTGCTTTGCCATTAATAAATCAAGATTTCTTTGCCCCGCTCGGCACCTTCGCAGCTTTTGCAGATCATTAATACCAAGACAGGGCTGTTAATCTCTCGGTCCCAAGGTGCATGGCCCTAACTGCAGACGGAGGCTGGGACACAGATGGGACCGTGGCTGTGGTCACAGAGCAGGGGGATGCACCCCAGAGCCACATCAACTCACGGAAGTGTCCCCATGGAACCTGGCCTGGCCATCCTGCATTGACAGCAGCCATCATATTTGGGGATGGACCTTGGGAGCCGTGCTCACCTCTGGAGCAGTTTTGCTGCCCGTGCCCTACTTTAGCAGTGGCTTTGCAAAGGAGTATCTCCTCCTCTGATATTATTGAGGTCTTATTCCTGTTGCTCGGATTTCTTATCCAATTCAACCCTTCCATCCCTTGCAGTATGTAGAAGAGGCTAACACCTTCGCTTTATTTTTTTTTCAAGTCTATTCACATTGGAGAAGGGCAGGAACAAAGCTTGGCAGTGAAAGGCAATTTCTCCTAACCTGGTGGGTGAGTGCAGCGTGGTAAGAGTGCTTTTAAACAAAAAAAAAAATCCAATAACTTCCATATAAATTGTCCAGGAGAGAAAACTTTGTGTTTTTGACATTTGTAGCTGTTTCAGCATTTTTCTGTGGAAGATGAAAAACTTTTGCATTGAGCAAAATACAGATTTATGATCAATAAAGTGAAGTTTAACAGTTTATAGGGGCCATACATTCTTTTTTTAAAAAACTGATATTAAAAACTATTTTTTCCCCCCCAACTATGTGCGAAAACCTCTCCAGTGTCAGTCAGAGTTTCAGCACAGTAAAGCAGCTGGCAGAGCATTGCAGATAATCGCTGGCTGCGGTTTCCTGCAGGATGAGTTGCCACCCAAGCCCTCTTTTGCCTTCGTGGAGTCATGTGTGATAAAACTCTCCGATGCTCATCAAGACCTGGGTATGGACCTTGAGGTCTGAGTCTGCGCTTGCCCAGTGCTTCAGAGAGTTTGAGAGCGGAAGGTTGCTGCAGGTCCTGTTCTGGACCATGAAATAAAGCCATGCCTAATAATTCTCCAACAAGGCTCTGCAAGTGTATCTTTTAGCACAAGATGCAGGCAGAGAGAAGGCAGTTGCCAGATTTCGCGTGAGTGGTGTGGGAATTGCTTGTGAGCATTGGATACGTGTGAAATTTTATTGGCACTGCCTCGTGTCGGGCTGCGACACTGTGTCCCTGCGGTCAGGGAGCGCTGGGGATGGCTTCTTCTCATCTCAGCTCTGATCTGCAGGAGCATGGAGCAGTCACATCTTGTAGTTCTGGTATTTCCCTCTTATCTTTACCTCTCACCAAAGCATGCCAGCGGTCGAAAACATTGTGCTTTCCACATCGACAAGCATGCCAGGAGCTGTTGCAGGGATGCTTAGCACACTGAAAACAGATAAGACTCTTATTGTCCAAATAACAGACCGCTGCAATTCATTGTCTTACATCCCCTACCAGAAAATGACGTCCACAGGTTGTTTGATAAAAGTTATTTGAATTTAGTTTTTCTGTTAGACCTAAGATGCAATTTTGAGTATAAAATTATTGAGTATAGGGTCAATTCTGCTGCCATTAAAACCAATAAGAAATCTCCCTTGATTAGATTAATTGTAGAGCCAGAGAGGTGAGATAGCTCTTGTTTTATGCTCCCGTTTCCCCAATTACGCAGTTTCTGGGCTTCCTACAAGTGAGGACATGTAGAAGTGCTAGAACTGCCCTTATCTTTTCAACATGTCCCTCTTTGTTAAGGACAGTCTCAATACAAGATCTACAGCAAAAAAAAACCCAGGAAAGTGTCCATTACCTGAACAAGGCAGGGATTTTATTTATTTTTTTTTCTACGGAGCATCTGACAAAGCCAATAAATTTGTCAAGGAGGTAAACTAGAATAAATAATCCCTGAGGTCTGCACAAAGGACGGTGTCCGAGCGCATTCGCACCAGTCGGGTCCCTTTTTTCCCATGATGTGCCTCGAAATTTATCACCCGGTTGTGAGCTTGAACTGCGTA